>CM029608.1:50397976-50939056 GCA_017311375.1 Mytilus coruscus | reverse complement strand
GTAATTTATTTAATATAATAATTGCCCCAATCTGTGTAAGATTGACACATAGCTACTGATAGGTCAATCTAAAAGAACTATAACTGGAAATTTTCTTTTACTTCGATCTACGTATCGATATCAATAAACTCATCACAGATATCAGGAGTGCCATTTTATTGTTACAGACGCGCGTGTCGTTTTCAAATGTTTCATCAGTGACGCTTGAAAAAAGTCAAAAGACCAAATTAAGTGCATAGTTGAAGAGTATTGAGGACCTTAATTTCCATTTGGTTTGCCAAGTTCTGCTAAATGTATTTAATTAAATATTATAATGTTTAAAATCCAATGACAAAATCACAGCAATTCGTTGAGTGTGCATTTGTAATGCTCGTGAAAAGCAGATACGCATATCCTCGAGTCCAGTAAAGGGGCCAGTGGCAAATATTTCATCAATGTTCAGGGCGAATACAAATTAACAATACATACATAGGTAGGTCCTGTAATATATGCAGTCCAGAAAGAAGACCTTTAGTGACAATATTTCTATTCCACTATTCCACAGTCAGTCTTGTGGGCTGGGGTTGTTCATCTTAATTTTAACTGTATGTGTTAGTTAAGAAAAATAATCTGAAAGCGAGCATCCTCGTTAAGGATTTCATTGAGATCCATACGACGAAAAAGGCAATAGTTTGCAAAGATATCAAATATTTAACCACTAGAGTTAAATATTCGTTTGTATCTGTTATTCCTGGGAAGAATATCCCCATCTCCATTGTAGTACTGATCGATAATTCAGCAATACGTGCACTTGACATTATAAGTTCATTATTTTTTCCATCAGTTAGGCTCTGAAATGTGTTTTTTTTAATATAAACGAGGCACAACTTAAGTATACCTTAGAATAGAAAAACCTATTAGAAGAAAGAAAGTATTTACAAATTTTGTATTCAAACTTATGGGCTTGTGTTCCATAAGTCTAAGGGAGGGATAAATCCTGCTTTGTAAAATACCACTCTGATTCAAACAAAATATTCTCTGAAACTGATATTTTCAAAATCTTGATTTCTTCATTGACAACATATTTGTTACGTTTGGAGGACGTGTTTTTTAACAAACAATAGGCATTCCGCGGGAACCAACTGTGCTCCCATTTTTGCCTACTTGTTCTTTTATTCATATGAGGCTGCCTTCATAAAAGAACTTCTTAGTCGAAAGAAAAGAAGTAAGCAAGTTCTGTTATATCAGTTTTACATATGATAGCGGATATGTTTCTAATGTCATAACTAAAATTCCGTTCCCTTAACCCGATTGTGACCAACCGTATTAGACTTATTACCGTTTTTTTTTCTTACATTAGCAACACGTGGAACAGGATCTGATAACCCTTCCGGAGAACCTGAGATCAGCTCCAGTTTTTGGTGGGGTTGGTGTATTGCTCTGTCTAGTTTTCCATAGTGTGTTCTCCGTACTATTGTTTGTCTGTTGATCTTTTACTTTTAATTTTATTAAGCAAGGCGTTGTCAGTTTATTTTCGACTAATGAGTGTAAATGTCCCTCGGGTATCTTTCGCCTCTCTTTTAAATGATCACACACGTGAAGTCCTCTCCACGCGGAAGATGAATCGGTATTCTGGCTGCTTGACTCAGATCTGCATTTTTGAATCTTTCTTTATACTGCAAAAATACATTATCAGATATGAAAAGCCCACGTTGATTCTGTAGATCGTTTGTTTTTCGTTTTGTATATTGCACTAACAATATCGGAATAGTATCATGTTTGTTCAAATTTGATATATTTAATCGTTTGAAATACGATGAAACATGTTGGCAGTTTATTCCATACGGTGCTCCAGTCTAGAGAACCTCCATTCCTTTGGTACAGAGCAATGAACTACTTTCTATCGTGTTATTTTTCCTACTTTAAACTCATCTTTGAATGCTTCTTTCACTATGTGAATATTCTAATGTATGTCGTTCAAAAGCAACTAGGTTGGCCTTGCCACCATTATTTTCACAGAGCCATTAATTTGAAGTTCCTCTTGTTGCAACGTCGGCTTGATTTTTTTAGGTGAAAACATACAAAAATTCAACATCGTTAAGATTTTTAATATCCGTTATCCGGTGTTTTACAAATATACCAAGGTCCTGCTTTGCCGAAATCAATTTCAAACACACTGAGAGTCTGTCCAACGATACATCGTTTCCATGGGCACATTTGATTTACATTTAACGAATGTTAAATACCTGTCTCGTATCAAAACAACCATCAATTCCTGTCTCGGAAAGATAATATGATATGAATAAAATTGTTGGGGCCCTCTATATATAGCTAAGTCTCTGTGTTGAAGGCCATACTTTGAGCTATAATAGTTTACTTTTACACATAGTGCCTAACATGTCTCATTGGCACTCATACCACATCTTCTTACATCTATAAATCGTTGTTCGCAACAGTTTGAACAAGAGAACATTATTCCTAATTTGCGTATCTTTTGTAAATATAACAGAAGTTATCATTTGTTTAGCCAAAATAAATATATCAAACCATACCAATAGAGGGACACACTGGTGTTTTGAACTTATTCCACCTAAGCAAACGTCGTGTTGGTATAAAAGATCGGTCAATATAAAACGTATCCAATCGTACAATGTAGCAGGTGCGTTGACGTATACGTATTAGAAATATTTTACGGGATATCATGTGCGCCCGGAGAACTTTTTTATATTTAACTTAATCTTAAATCTTTGTATTGCATGAAAATCCACTTGAGTGACGAAGGTGGTGGCCCGATTAGCTGTTTCTTATTTACATCAGACAGATAGATCATGAAGAGTACATGATATCCGGTTACATTGAGACATTTCTGACAATTCATTTTTCCGAAGTACTTGTGATCACCGCTGGTTCTTGTCCCTTTTAATATTGTTCACCTTTTTCATGAAATGTTTCAAATGTGAAGAATAATGAAAGTTACATGTTTTGTAATAATGAATACCTTTCTTAGCAAAGAATATAAAGGATCTGATACTAGAATTTTATTCGCAGTAGAAGCATACATAAATAAATTTCCATGTTGTGTTTTGCAAATTTTTGTTATGCGTTATTTGTAAGGAGCCTATGTTGCTTACCTAGGCCAAATGTACATCTTTTACATTGGACCACCTTGCATGACCAATGTGGAGAAAAACATAATTCATGAATAAGACCTTTTTTTGTTGATCTTATATTGGTGTTCATTATTCCTGTTTACAACTTCTCTCTATCTTCTTTAGTTTTGTCGAAAACACAATAAAGGGTCAAATCGTCATTTAAGGCAATTGCTCCTACAAAGATATAAAAAAGAAGATGTGGTATGATTGCCAATGAGACAACTCTCCACAAGAGACCAAAATGACACAGATGTTAACAACTATAGGTCACCGTACGGCCTTCAACAATGAGCAAAGCCCATACCGCATAGTCAGCTATAAAAGGCCCCGAAATGACAATGTAAAACAATTCAAACGAGAAAACTAACGGCCTAATTTATGTACAAAAAATGAACGAAAAACAAATATGTAACACATAAACAAACGACAACCACTGAATTATAGGCTTCTGACATGGGACAGGCACATACATAGAGAATGTGGCGGGGTTAAACATGTTAACGGGATCCCAACCCTCCCCCTAACCTGGGACAGTGGTGTAACAGTACAACATAAGAAAGAACTATAAAATCAGTTGAAAAAGGCTTAACTCATCAGATGGATAAAAATACAAATACTACAAATACAAGTGGACGTGGCCGGGTAAAGAGTTTACTTATGATTTCGGTAAAAATTTACATAAGTGTAGATCTTGTTTTACAGGTAGGTCATTTTTGCAACTAGAAGTGTCTATCTATCTTTCATAGTTTTCAGGGTAATAGAAAAAAGACTATAAACGGGTAATATCGTGACAAAAATGCAAAACAATTGGTATACACGTCACAAAAGGGCAATAACTCTGACAGTTGATAACACAAATAAATAAAAACAGGCCTTTCAGTTTCAAAGAAAAAGATTTTTGTTACATTTAACGGATGACGACCTCAAACGACGGACGTCTGGTGATGAGAAAAGCTCACTTGGCACTTTTGGCCCGGTGAGCTAAACGTACAACGGCGGAATAAATTCTGTTAGAACTGAAGATATTTCCGTCTAAAAGGAAAAAAACAAAACAGGACGTCATTTCAAACTTAAAATTACAAATACCGACAAGCGGACATACATGTATAATTGAAAGAGAAAAAAAAGGAGGAGTTACATGTAACCGATTGACAGGCAGGTATGGAAGATGCATGATAATTAGCCATGGTCTATATGCTAATATGAGAACTAATAAGCAAGGGGAATTCATTATATTTGGAACCTTTTTTTTTAAAGAGGGACCCATCATTTTTATTATAAAAGAAGATACAAGTCCAGGAATATTACACAATTCTTGGACATGTTTTGACCATATAACACCAGAAAGATGTATAGTTCTTTGGGAAAAATTTCTTCAAATAATATAAATATGTGCTCATTTGTAAATTTTTTTGGTTTTACAAAATCAATGTTTTTTAACAATTGAAATGTACCCATGATAAAAGGGATATTCATTACATTACCCCTCATTATAGGGGTTGTTCCCAACCTGTTATAGACTGACAATTTATTTTTTCATTAATAAAGAAACAGAAAAGTTGTATGTGTTTTATCTAAGTTTAAACCATTCGTTTACCAATTCACGACCTTTAAACTAACTGAGGATAAATTCCGCCCTCGCTAACACTCGCGTGACCATAAAGATGTAAACAAAGACATTGTCGTCTGTTAATAATCCCATCTCCTAAAATAGATTATTTTGGAAATTCTTAGACTTGTATATATAAACATGATATCATAACAGAGACAATATTCTTATTTCACATCACCAACGTTCAGTTATAAGGTTGGTTCCTTCCGTAAAATATTCAGTATGCCTTCGGAATATACAAATATTAACAGATCTTAACATTGTCAAGCTTGTCAATAACGACCATATATGTACCTGTCTATCCAGTTATATATACAGTAAGTAAGCAATTTAATTTTCAAGCATATTCTAATTTAATATTTAAGGATTTATAAGCATTTAAATTGTCACATGATTGTTGCTCCTTCTGTATCAATTGAGAAACGTTTAGACCAATTAACATCACAATCAGCTGATAATTAAATTGGCAGCAGACTAACTGTTAACAATTTAAGTGAGATCATGAATGCACAATTTGGAATGTATAATTTTTGCACATGGAAATAAGGCAATAACATGTAACTGTAAGATACTATTATATTAATTTACATGTAATATGCGTTCTACATAATATTTCCTGCAATTTTAAGCATGTTTAATGATATGTATAAAATACATGTATATTGATAAAACCCAATTTCGTCATGTCGGAGTTAAATTTAGAATCTATTTATAGATTTGTATTTTCCATCCTATAATATTTATATAATATATATATCATGTTTACTCATACATTGGAAATTCTGGAAATTCCCATATAAAATTTATTAACTTGCTACATGTATCACACGTGGAAAGTCGTCTGTAAAACAATGATATCGTCTATTGTCTATTGAAACACATAAGAAAATTTAAAAAAGATAAACGAGACATTCTGAAAGGAGCATCTATATTTAATCACAAGGTATAAGTCGAAAATCTTAGATAATAATCTTGCTTTTTTCTTCAATATACTGTATACACATATCATTAAACATCATTGAAATTATGGGAAATGAT
The DNA here is from genome assembly GCA_017311375.1 of Mytilus coruscus. NCBI lineage: Eukaryota > Metazoa > Mollusca > Bivalvia > Mytilida > Mytilidae > Mytilus > Mytilus coruscus. The sequence continues at coordinate 50,933,275 of CM029608.1, read as the reverse complement.
ATGTAAAACCCGTATTTGTTTATATCGTTAAAGGGTACATTACAGTTACATGTATTAATTGCCCTATTTTCAGGTGCAAAAATTAAACATGACAAATTAAAGCGAAAGTAGGATGTTTGGGATAGGGGAGATGAGGACACTACATTATTGTTGTGGAAGGGCAGACATCCGACCTTTTGATATATTATGAATAACAAAAATTTATAAAAAAAAAACAACGGCGACCTAAATTATCGCAACCTGGTTATAAAATTTTGGGTGCACGATTTTCTCGGTGTATTTTAGACCCAATGGTGGCCTTGTGCTGTTTAATCGTGTTTAATCGGGTTGTTGTCTCTTTGCCACATTCCCCATTTTCATTCTCAATTTTATTAATGATAAATTATATGAATACATTATGATAAGTGTTTATATATGTTGCAGGAAATCATGATTAGAGAGATCGTTTTTATCGTCTTGTTATTTCCTGTAACCCAACAGTATCCATTAGAAAAAAAGGAAATTGTATTATCGGAATCAAGATTACAAAACGAATCTACAATTAGATTCAACTTTATACAAAGTACTACACCATACCATTTGACGAAAGCACATCCCTTAGGAAGAAAACCCCGAAATGTATTTAAATTACCAGATCATGTTTTGGAAGGTAGAGAAGAAATCAATAGGTCAGAATACCTTTCTAAATCTAAATTAAATAAACAATATTCTTCTAAAGGCGTATTTAAATCCAAGAATGAATTCAAGTTACCAAACAATGTTTGGAAAACAAAAGGACCAAACGTATGGAAAACAAAGGGACCAAACGTATGGAAAACAAAAGGACCAAACATGTGGACAACAAAAGGACCAAACGTATGGAAAACAAGAGGACCAAACATGTGGAAAACAAAAGAACCAAACGTGTGGACAACAAAAGGACCAAACGTGTGGAAAACAAAAGGACCAAGCGTGTGGAAAACAAAAGGACCAACATCTACTACGTCTGCAAATATTTGGATCACAAATGTACCAACCGTCCAGCCAAAAGAAAACGTAACGAAGCTATCTCAAACAACTGGTGAAACAAATAATATTGGTACGGTTATAGGACCTATTGTTGCTTTTATTCTACTATTAGTTGCTGTTATAATAGTTTTTGTATTATATAAATCTAAATGCATCAGAATAAATTGTACAAGGCAACGCCAAACCATAAATGGAGAAATTCTTAATCAAACTGATATTGAACGACAACTGATAAACGGACAAAAAGAACCGATCGGGATTGACGTGGAGAATGTTTCCGATTAGCATATCTGGAATTTTGTTTTCGGGCATTGTGAATGTAGTTCTCAAACTACGGTCATTGTTTGTGCGAGATAAGGTTATAGATTCCGAAAGAGAATCTCGTGAATATAGAGATGAAAAATCGGATTTCACTATGTGAACCGCCTTACAATTATGAACCTGGTCCTTTGGCCAGATTTTGTTTATGAAGAGGCAATTAAATCCGAAGAATCAATACTGCTGTGCTGTATAATGTGGATATTCCTGCATCTAACAGTTTATGGTTTAATATTACTGACAATTACAGATCGGAGCAAACGAAACCAGTCAAACATTGGATGTGAACAATATTACACGACATTTACCGGACCAACTTGCTTATAACGATTAAGCTGCCCGGTGAGAATGGAAGAGGTCCAGTCATGCGAAAAACTGACCAAGTTATCAGGCAAAAGAAAGAAGAAGTCATACCTTTTAAAAAAGGAATAATAGATTTAAACATCTATATCATATTTAAGATAGAAAGAGATTATTTTACCGGAAAATACACAAGCGTGCTTGAACTTGAAGTGAACTATTATGTATAATTTCCTGCGTGGCTGATTGTGGAACGGTCATTCTAAACAGTTTGACTTTCTGTACTTACACTTTTATAGATTGTTTTTTTAAATGGAAATTTGTTTTAAATTGGAATGGAGCTTTAGTTACCGACGGTACTGGAGGAAACAGCTAAATTTGACAATGTTTGCATTATTTCTGTTTAATATGTAAACGCAAATAATTTGCAATTGAAAGTACATCGAGGAAGGAAGAAAAAAACCTCAAGATTGATTAGTGTTTGCTTTACGCCGCCTTAGTGCAACAAAAAAAAAAAGCTATATCGCGGCAAGAGAAAATAAAAAAATGAAAAAAACACAACGATATGAATGCAAAGTAATTGTGTTAAAGATGAAGATCCGAACTGCATTAAACAAAGACTTTCAAACTTATTTGCAAATTATTTTAAAAATGTTAGAATGTAAAAAAATATAAGATTAAGTTATTTTTTGTGTATTTTCATTTTGAGGACGCATTATTCCTTTTTTAATAAAAGTATCGGAAAATAATGAATTTACAGTTCTCAAGATCTTGTTGCAAAGTGTATGTCTAAACTGACCCTTGTTTATATATAAATGCAATACAAGATATAAAGCAGTTCTTATAACGCAATTAGTTATTGTAAAAAAATCAATACACAAAGCAAAACGTGCAATTCATTTTTACTGAACTAGTATACATTATTGTTTAGGAGCCAGCTGAAGCCCGCCTCCGGTTGCGGGATTTTGTTGCTGCGTGGCCTTAGGCTGGTTTCAGCTCTAGCTATGGTCGGGTTGTTGTCTCTTTGACACATTCCCCGTTTTCATTCTCAATTTGAATTATTCAATGATTAATTTGATATATAATGTACATTAACAGCATTAATGTTTTCGCAAGAACGCTTTGTACGGAAGTTATTTGTTCTCTCTTAAAACTGACCTCGCTTTATTTTTATCGACCAAATATTATAAAAACAATGCAATAATTTCCTAATATTGCATTTTATCTATTTTGAAAGTAAACATAAATCCATGAGAAACAAAATTCTGTAAATTTTCATTAAATCAACAAATTATTCCACTTGAGATCTCACAGATATCTTTCACTAATGATCTATTATATTCAACAAACTAACACCACACTTCATACGAGTAAAATACAATTTCAAAACAAACTTATTGGATATTAAAAATAGATCAATTAAAAGGTGTTCAAAAGAAAATACGATGAAGTAAGCATGTAACAATACAGTGTACGTACTAAGTAGAGATTTTAGATCATTGCTTTGCTACAAAAAAATAGAAAAATACTATACATGATACATAATAGTCATTTTACATGTGGACAGTAGACATGAGTGGCGAGAAAATTAGGCCGGTCATTGATTCCCATCGGAGTATGATGATTGATCGGTGGTTGCTTAATGTCCAGTGACAAATATTTCATGCATTTTCAGAACCAACCACATGACTCATACTTCATCTGACATTAGTCACGAACTGAGGAAGTCCAAGGCTTTTGTTGGAATTATATCGATATTTAACGGTCGATTTTGAAATGAAAACGTGGAAATAAAACCATCGAAAATAAACGTACAGCCGAATGACGGAATTCAAGATCGACGAAAATAAATATGTTATTCAATTCCATCTTATTGTCATTGATGAAAAGGATATAAATTATACCGCGAAACAAATTGATGCAGAGCAAACTTTACAAATTTGAAACATTCTCTGTAATATAAAATCTTCATAATTAAGGTCTTTCCACTCCGTTAGGAAAGACCTTATTGTTTTTCTAATTAAGGTGTTTCCACTACGTTAGGAAAGACCTTATTGTTGTTCTAATGTTTTTTTTTTTTTTTCTTCCAGCATTTATTTGACATGGCCTCCTCTCGTTTCTATTGGAGTTATCAAGACCAAATATGGACCATCGATAGACCTTATCATGAAGTATTACCAGATGAGGGCACGTAGGATTTCATCATCCCCTGTAGAAGTTATCTCCCTTCTATTGGGTTTTTTCAACATGCCCCCCACCCCCTGGTTGTTTTTGAAGATATCATGACTTTATGTGGACACTAGGTAGATTTCATCATGATGTATTACCATATGAGGGCACGTTGGATTTCATTATCCCCTTTGAGAGTTGCATCCCCTTGAAGCAATTTCTTTTATTTGCATTTTTCTTAAAAAGTATAAGAGATAGAATCGAATTGAAAATGACAGCATCTACAGTAACAAATTGCAATGTTAATAAACATAAACAATTAGTATGTTATCAATCCTTATAAGGAATTATTTCCCTTGAAAAATTTTACACAATTTTTATACGACCGCAAAAAAATTTTTGTGGTCGTATATTGGTATGACGTTGGCGTCGTCGTCGTCGTCGTCGTCGTCGTCGTCGTCGTCGTCGTCGTCGTCGTCCGGCGTCGTCGTCCGAAGACGCATTGGTTTTTGCACTCTAACTTTAGTTTAAGTGAATGGATCTCTATGAAATTTTACCATAAGGTTCAATATCACAAAAGGAAGGTTGGGATTGATTTTGGGGTTATGGTACCAACAGTTAAGGAATTAGGGCCAAAATAAGCATTTTGTAACTTCCAGACATAACTTGTGTGTTAGTGTATGGATCTCTCTGACATTGTACCACAAGGTTCCATATCACAAAGGGAATGCTGGGATTGATTTTGGGGTAATTGCCTCAAAATTTTAGGAATTAGGGGCCCAAAAGGGGCAAAAACAAGCATTTTCTAGTTTCATGACAATAACTTGTGTGTAAGTGTATGGATCTTTCTGAAATTGTACTACAAGGTTCCATATCACAAAGGGAAAGCTGGAATTGAGTTTGGGGTAATTGCCTGAAACGTTTAGGAATTAGGGGCCAAAAGGGCAAAAACAAGCATTTTCTAGTTTCATGACAATAACTTGTGTGTAAGTGTATGGATCTTTCGGAAATTGTACTACAAGGTTCCATATCACAAAGGAAAGCTGGAATTGAGTTTGGGGTAATTGCCTGAAACGTTTAGGAATTAGGGGCCAAAAAGGGCAAAAACAAGCATTTTCTAGTTTCATGACAATAACTTGTGTGTAAGTGTATGGATCTTTCTGAAATTGTACTACAAGGTTCCATATCACAAAGGGAAAGCTGGAATTGAGTTTTGGGGTAATTGCCTGAAACGTTTAGGAATTAGGGGCCAAAAAGGGGCCAAAAATAAGCATTTTTCTAGTTTCCAGACAATAACTTGTGTGTAAGTGTATGGATCTCTCTGAAATTGTACTGCAAGGTACCATACCTCAAAGGGAAGGCTGGGATTGAGTTTGGGGGTGATGAATCATAAGGGGGTTCAAAAAATTTGGGGGTTTTTTTTTTTTTTTTTTTTCTTTAAAATTTTCCATTTTAAGTTGGTTATTTCTGATTTATATTTAAAAGCAAATAATAATGATATGGCAGGAGATACACACCTAACAGGATGTGTAAATTATTATATAATAAGTATTGTGCAATAGCAAGAAATTTTCAATTGCACAGTATTGCGCAATAGCAAGAAATCTTCAATTGCACAGTATTGCGCAATAGCAAGAAATATCCAATAGCACAATATTGCGCAATAGCAAGAAATTGTCAATTGTACAGTATTGCGCAATAGCAAGAAATATTCAATTGCACAGTATTGCGCAATTGCAAGAAATATTCAATTGCACAGTATTGTGCAAAAGAAGATACTTTGTATAAATTGCTTATTTCTTGACCAATTTCAATGGGGTTTTATTCTTGAACTGTTGGGGTTCTTTAATATGCTGAATCTAATCGTGTATTAAGTTTTTGGATTTTGGGCCCCGTTTTTAAATTGGTCCACATTGAGGTCCAAAGGGTCCAAAATTAAACTTTGTTTGATTTCATCAGAAATTGAATTATTGGGGTTCTTTGATATGCCGAATCTAACCGTGTATTTAGATTCTTAATTTTGGTCCAGTTTTCAAATTGGTCTACATTAAGGTCCAAAGGGTCCAAAATTAAACTTAGTTTGATTTTAACAAAAATTGAGTTCTTAGGGTTCTTTGATATGCTGAATCTAAGCATGTATTTAGATTTTGATTATGGGCCCAGTTTTCAAGTTGGTCCAAATCAGGGTCCAAAATTAAACTTTGTTTGATTTCAACAAAATTGAATATATGGGGTTCTTTGATATGCCGAATCTAACCATGTATTTAGATTTTTGATTTTGGGCCCCGTTATCAACTTTGTCCACATTGAGGTCAAAAGGGTCCAAAATTAAACTTTGTTTGATTTCATCAAAAATTGAATTATTGAGGTTCTTTGATATGCCGAATCTAACCGTGTATTTAGATTCTTAATTGTTGTTCCCGTTTTCAAATTGGTCTACATTAAGGTCCAAAGGGTCCAAAATTAAACTTAGTTTGATTTTAACAAAAATTGAGTTCTTAGGGTTCTTTGATATGCTGAATCTAAACATGTATTTAGATTTTTGATTATGGGCCCAGTTTTGAAGTTGGTCCAAATCTGGGTCCAAAATTAAACTTTGTTTGATTTCAACAAAAATTGAATATATGGGGTTCTTTGATATGCTGAATCTAACCATGTATTTAGATTTTTGATTTTTGGGCCCTGTTATCAACCTTGTCCACATTGAGGTCAAAAGGGTCCAAAATTAAACTTTGTTTGATTTCATCAAAAATTGAATTATTGGGGTTCTTTGATATGCTGAATCTAACCATGTATTTAGATTTTGGATATTGGACCATAATAGGTGAATGTCCAATTTAAAATTTTTAAGTTCTTAGACCACATTCATTCTGTGTCAGAAACCTATGCTGTGTCAAATATTTAATCACAATCCAAATTCAGAGCTGTATCAAGCTTGAATGTTGTGTCCATACTTGCCCCAACTATTCAGGGTTCGACCTCTGCGGTCGTATCAAGCTGCGCCCTGCGGAGCATTTTATTTAAAAATTGTATTTCGCGAACCGGAAGTCATAGAGACTTGGGACCTTCACCAATAATCTTTAATTCATGTGACCTTTAATTTGCACAAGGTCAAAGGTCACTGAGTGCAAAAACAATTTACGCTGCAATTTCAAGCTTACATATTAAGAAAACGATAAGAGTTTGCTGCATACATACTGTGTATAAAATGTTCCTCTCGACGAGCTCTATATTTTATACATTAAGCTCAAAAATGTCCGACCGTCTGTTCAAAAGTTACGACGAGATAATTCTTAAAAGTATAGTTTTGTGTGCATATCTTTTAAAAGGTAACACAATATCAACCTACTATAAACTGCAAAAATGACCAGTATTTTAAGACCTTCAGTTTGAGATCAATGTCAGGTCATGATGAATTTTACCTTGACCTTCAAAGTGTACTATGACCTTGACCTTGTGACATTTGAAAGGTCAAGTGGTCCTGAGTTGAATAGTGGTAGTCCCATGTCTCTACGACTTCCGGTTCTTAAGTTTGATATTGCATTATATATTTGATGATTCATTGTGACCTTGATGAACTTTGGAAGTGTCCCAAATTTGTCTACAATGTTGTCCTTCAACTGCAGATCATTCACCATTTAACAGATTTGAAATATCTATTGTCGTTATGGAGATAATGCAGTTTGAAATTTTGCGAGCGGAGGCATGTATTTCTGAATCAACAATCGCTTTCCACCAGAAATTTTCAGAAATTGAAGAGTTTAACATGGTTATATGTTTGACTAATTACCAGAAACTTTCAATGAAAAACTAAAAAAAAAAAAAAAAAATTTGAAATTTTCATCTTTTACATTGACTTTGTAAGTTTCATAAGTTCTATTTATATAATTTATATTGCATCATTTTTGGCACTTTGCCAAATGCGGTCATTGTGTATATCAAATTGAAGGTCTTAATGAGCTCTACTCAAAAATGAAAATTTCAAACCCCTTTTTCATCCCAGTGGGAAGGGTGGGGTCATTTAGTGCAAACAATTCAAACTTCTCAGATGGTTAGGTTGTCGCATATCAAATGAAAGTCCATAAAGCGTACATTTCAAATATCAAATTGACGTCCCCAAAAAATGGGTTGGGTGGGGTCATTGAGTGCAAAACATAAATTTTCTTTTAAGATAAGGTTGTTGTATATCAAATGAAAGGTCATAACGTGTACATTTCAAATATCAAATTCCTGTCCTCCAAAAATTAGTTGGATGGGGTTATTAAGTGCAAAAATCAAACTTTCTAGAAGATGGCGTTGTCGCATATCAAATGAAAGATCATCGAGTCTACGTTACATATATCAAACTTCCGATCTCGAAAATTAGGCGGATGGGGTCATTAAGTGTAAAAAGCGAAAAGTTTCAGAAGGTATGCTTGTCGTATATCAAATGAAAGGTCGTAAAAAGTACATTACATCGACCTCATCATGAACTCTTACCAGATGAGGGCATGTAGGATTTCATCATCCCCTTTGAGAGTTATCTCTCTTTTATTGTTTTTTTTCGACATGGTTCCCCCTCGTTGTTTTTGAAGATATCATGACCTTATTTGGACAATAGGTAGATCTCATCATGATGTATTACCATATGAGGGCACGTAGGATTTCATTATCTCCTTTGAGAGTTATATCCCCTTGAAGCAATTTCTTTTATTTGCATTTATCTTAAAAAGTATTAGAGATAGAATCGATTTGAAAATGGCAGCATGTACAAGAACAGATGGCAATGTTAATAAACATAAACAATTGTTTTGTTATCAACCCTTATAAGGAGTTATTTCCCTTAAAAAATTATACACAATTTTTGAAAAATTCTATTTCGAGAACCGGAAGTCATAGAGACTTAGGACCTTCACCAATAATCTTTAATTCATGTGACCTTTAATTTGCACCCAAGGTCAAAGGTCAATTGAGTGCAAAAAAAATTACGCTGCAATTTCAAGCTTACATATTAAGAAAACGATAAGAGTTTGCTGCATACATACTGTGTATAAAATGTTCCTCTCGACGAGCTCTACATTTTATATATTAAGCTCAAAAATGTCCGACCGTCTGTTCAAAAGTTACAACGAGATAATTCTTAAAAGTATAGTATTGTGTGTATATCTTTGAAAAGAAAACAGATATCAACCTACTATAAACTGCAATTATGATCAGTATTTTAAGACCTTCAATTTGAGGTCAATGTCAGGTCATGATGAAATTTTACCTTGACCTTCAGAGTGTACTATGACCTTGACCTTGTAATATTTAAAAGGCCAAGTGGTCCTGCGTTGAATGGTGGTAGTCCCATGTCTCTACGACTTCCGGTTCTCAAGTTTGGTGTTGCATCATATATTTGGTTATTCATTGTGACCTTGATGAACCTTGGAAGTGTCCCAATTCTTTTCTACAATGTTGTCCTTCAACTGCAGATTATTTATAACTTAGCAGATTTGAGATATCTGCTGTCGTTTTAGAGATAATGCAGTTTGAAACTTTGCGAGCGGAGGCATGTATTTCTGAATGAACAAAAGCTTACCACCTGAAATTTTATGAAAATGAAGAGTTTAACATGGTTATATGTTTTACTAATTATCAAAAACTTTCAATGAAAAACTTAAAAAAAAAATCAATTTGAAATTTTCATGTTTTACATTGACTTTAAAGTTTCATAAGTTCTATTTATACAATTGATATTGCATCAATTTTGGCACTTTGCCAAATGGGGTAATTTAGTATATCAAATTGAACGTCTAAATGATCTCTACTAAAAAATGAAAATTTTAAACCCCCTTTTCATCCCAGTGCGAAAGGTGGGGTCATTTAGTGCAATGGTTAGGTTGTCGCATATCAAATGAAAGTCCACAAAGCGTACATGTCAAATATCAAATTGACGTCCCCCGAAAATGCGTTGGGTGGGGTCATTGAGTGCAAAAAATACAATGTCTCATAAGGTAAGGTTGTCATATATCAAATGAAAGGTCATAATGTGTACATTTCAAATATCAAATTCCTGTCCTCCAAAAATGAGTAAGATGGGGTTATTAAGTGCAAAAATCAAACTTTCTAGAAAATGGTGTTGTCGCATAGCAAATGAAATGTCATTTGGTCTACATTGCAAATATCATACTTCCGATCTCGAAAATTTTGGCGGAATGGGTCATTAAGTGTTAAAAGTGAAAAGGTTCAAAAGGTATGCTTGTCGTATATCAAATGAAAGGTCGTAAAGAGTACATTACAAAAACATCACTTTTACAGGAAAGACCTTTCAATTGTTTTACAAACAATTGAGATACTAGTTAAGTATAATATTATAGAGAAAAAAATAAACAGAAAGAAATAGGATTTCTTCTAGACATTTGAACACTCCTTCATCAGATAAAATATCGAGAGCGTCCCATTTAAACGACATAACGAGATATGATGGTACTGCACTTAACAGAAGTTAAGTGTTCCGAGTAGCTCAATAAGAAAACACTGCTGTGAATAAATGAGGTCTTCCGAGTAGTTTTAATAAGACCACCCTATGATAAGTTAGTACAGCAAACAGATAGATTTTGACATAAAGCGGGAGAACAAGGAGTCATTGCGATTAGTCCTTAAAGCACAACGGATAACATATTCCACAAACCTTAGACATAAACATTTATAAGGTAAAACTAGAGATGTCCGCAAAGCGGGACTTACAATGTATACCCCTCACCCCCTCATTTACGTGCATTTTAGCTGCGGTGAAATTCATCAGTTAGATTTCTCCGTTTCAGCAATTTAATTCATTTAACAATTGCCTCTGTCTGTGTAAGATTGACACATGGTTACTGATAGGTCAATCTGAAAGAATGATACTGACCTAGGAACAAAGTCGGAGGTTTGTATACTGTAAATTGAAAATTTAAAGGTTAAATTCAATGGCAGTATGATGCTGCTTCATACAAAGTGTTGTCAATCTGAGTGCTACAATATAAAAGTAATGCATCAATCACAAAACAGATAAGATTGTACAATCATATAGGAGTCATAGGTCGGAGTGACCTGCCTGACACACACCCAGTCCATGATGCAACTGCATACCAAGTTTGGTCAGCCTAAGCTCTATGGTACAAACGTTTTTTGCTGGACAAAAACAGACAAGGTTTTATAATATTAGTGGTCAATGTTAGAGTAATCAACTTTGAAAGCTAGTGTGCATAACAATTCCTTTTTGGATAGCTGAAGATAAAAAGGGCATACATTTTTTTTTGTACATAAGGGGTTTACATGAACATCAAGGTTGTTTAATGTATGTATAGATATTGGCTACTTTCTGTATGACAGTCGGTATTTCATATCCATATCAGAAATTATTGAAGTGATTTTCCAACTTTTTGTTGTTGACCTGGAGGAAAATTGGGATTTTTAATGTTCAACGAGGGTTTTGAATAGGGGCATACATTTACTTTCTGAGAACCACTGACCTTTGGAAGAGAAGAAATCCTAATCAATCAAGCTTGGAGTCGAAAGGACCTTCCACGTGCAGTCTAAAATTTTAACAACAGTGACACCGGGCTTTTTATATCACTCGGCCGCTGAGATCCCTCTTCAGATTGAACGTGGCTGTGTATTTATACATCACGCATAGGCAAACGGAAATCATTCTATTTCATTGGTTGTACTACGGTTGGAAGAAGTCCAGTCAACAATACTTCTATAGAGGAATTCATAGATATGTTAACTTGAATAAAGTGCATAAGCAATCAGCATGCTATAATATTACATCATTAGAGACACTAAAACGCTAGTGCAGGGTTCTGCCGCACATGACAGTTATTCATGTTCGGGTATAGTGTAAAAGCTAAACACTTCCAGAAGGTTAATGGTAATAAAATTGATTGATTATAAAAAAGAAGATGTGGTATGATTGCCAATCAGACAACTCTCCTCAAGAGACCAAATGACACAGAAATTAACATCTATAGGTCATTGTCGATTTCAGTTGATCTCCTTTACAGTGCCATAAGAGGGACGAAAGATTCCAGAGGGACAGTCAAATTCATAGATCGAAAATAAACTGACAACGACATTGCTAAAAAAGAAAAACACAAACAGATAAATAAAAGTACACAAGAGACAACATAGAAAACTAAAAACTAAGCAACACGAACCCCACCAAAAACTAGGGGTGATCTCAGGTGCTCCAGAAGGGTAAGCATATCCTGCTCCACATGTGGCACCCATCGTGTTGCTCATGTTATTACAAACCCGGTAAATAGTCTAACTCGGTAGGTCACATTCGTGAAAAGGGAAGGGGATTGTATTTACGACATAAGGAACATATCCGATATCATCTGTGAAACGGTTATTCCATAACGGTCACCCACTCGTGATGGCGTCCGTAAATTTTACGACGGAATGATTTCAACTTCACCATTTGAAAATCTTGGTTTAATAGCTTCCTTGTGAGCAGCAACCCTCTATCAAGGAAATCATGTTAGGAAATACAAGCCCAGGAATATCGTATCAATTGGGAGATATATACTCCGTATGGAGGCGCTGCTGGAATTTTCCTACATAGAAATGGAAAGTTCACAATTGGGAAGCTGAAATCATCTCTTTTGCCAACTTGTTTGAATTTAAATGTTCTTGTCCTGAAACATGCATAGGTGGCCATGGACTATTTTCTGCTCTTTTGTCGGGGTTGCTGTCCCTTTGGCACATTTCCCGTTTTCATTCTCTATACTGTGAAATATTTACTAGATGTTTAGCAATGACATGTTTCCCTCATTTACAGTTTGTTCACATTTCTTTAAATTTTTGTGTTCGAAAACCACTTTATAGATGTGAAAGTCCATCTGAAACATAGGTTCTTTACTAAGAAACTGCTATAGTAACTGATAATTTTATGTTGTATTCAAACGTTATTAAAGCTATTCCAGAAACACGTGTTCATCGATTGTAAGCTTGGAGTCAAATGCACCTGCCTCATGCTGGATTTAAACTTGCAATCTCAGTAAGAGGCTAGTAATACACTAGATATATTTTAGATGAACTATTTAAACTACTCGGTTAAGGTAAAGCTAACAGTTGTGACCTTTTAATCACCCAAATACTTAATAAACATTAACATTATGACGTTGAAATACTAAATCCCTGGGATGTGTTTTAGTTGATTTTAGTCTCTGATGCATGATTTTTTTATTATTAATTGTTTTGGCTTTCAACTAGTTGTCAGTAACTGCGAGTACTCTCAAATCGTACTTTCTTGTTTATTTGACCTGTTGATACTAATTGTAATGCTTTTTTTGTTATTTAATGTTATTCAGGGTTATATCTGGTCTATATACCAGCTTTGATAAGTGTTTGGTACTAATATAAATTTCCACTTCGTACTATGAACATCAAAATTATTTATTTTGTTAAAATATTTCCTTTCTCTATTGTAACTGTATACGTATACCTAACAACAAAATTATTTATTTACCTGTGTTTAAAGTTATTGCAATTGGCTGATATTTTTGTTCGAGCATATTGTTTTCTTAAATTGTTTAACATTTCATACCGATATAACATGTTACTTTTATTATTCTTCCTTAGTTTATTTATTTTGAATTTACATTGTATCATAGGTCAAATTTATTTGTTCAGTGTATGTTCAGTGGTGTTACTATGTCCTTTGATTGAGTTAAGCTATTTCAGTTGATATTTTATCGTGTATCTTTCTATGTTGTGATGTTACACTATTGTTTCAGAAAAAGGGTGAAGGTTTGGTACCATTAAAACGTTTAAACCCGCTGCATTTGTTTGCACCTGTCCTAAGTCAGGAATCTGATGTTCAGTAGTTGTCGTTTGTCGATGTGGTTCATAAGTGTTTCTCGTTTCTCGTTTTTATATAGATTAGACCGTTGGTTTTCCCGTTTGAATGGTTTTACACTAGTAATTTTTGGGGCCCTTTATAGCTTACTGTTCGGTGGGAGCCTAGGCTCCGTGTTGAAGACCGTACTTTGACCTATAATGGTTTACATTTATAAATTTTGACTTGGATGGAGAGTTGTCTCATTGGCACTCATACCACATCTTCTTATATCTAATTAGTACAAACTTGGCTCCTTGTCAGTATAAAATCATGTCACAAGAATAGACATTACAGGTAGAATCCTCAACTCTGCACTCAAAATCATGTACCAAACTATTTAGGATATGCCTTTGTATTTGTTAGTTTAAAGCAGTTTATAGAACCCGTATTGGTCAACACAGTCATTTGTGAACATGTGTATTAAACTATGAAAATAAAGAAGGGGGTTTAGATAACAAAGGATTTGTTTTTGTAAAAGATTTTTAAAAAAAGTCTACTATTTGTTTGTCTTTGTCTATTGTTCGAAACCTCTACTTTTTATAGGTCTTTCTCGATCATTGTTCTATACATTTACTTTTTGCCGGTCTTTGTCGATTCTTCATACGAAGGTGGTCCCGGATATGCTGGTGGTAGCTCCTGCTCACGTTCCATCACAGGAGCTGACGCTTCTGGGAATGTAGAGTATTGTGCGCCTGTTGGATTTTGCATTATTCTATACGGTGTAGATGTCGTTTTTGTTCTTTTACGAATACAAGCAAAGTAAATAACTGCACTTATTGAAATCCCGATACCCAGTGGCATGACAAAGAAAAGTCCTACGAAAACTCCGGCCCGTCTGTAACACGTTGATTCCACTTCTATGTTCTCCGTATTGATGTGTGGTATTTCAACCACGACAGTTTCACTATAATCGTCGGAAGTGTATGACACATCACACTCGTAAGAATTCATACATTTGTGGACGGCCGACGACAAATCATAGTACGTTCTTTGCAGTTCGATTGTAACGGTGACGCTTACTGGACCCGAATAATCCAGATGGTTTGCAAACACAAAGTAGTATTCGTCAGATGTATATGCAATATGCAGGAAAGTAGAGTTGCCATCGTTACATTCGTATGTTGTCTTATGATCTTCAAAGCACGAGTCACAATAGTTATCGTTCTTCCATTTTTGTAAGTTTTGTTTTCCTTTAACAAAATAATAATCAACTCCTTTTCTTAAGTAACTGGAACACGCTTTGATTGTCACAAACGAATTTTCTAATAGGTAAAAACCCCAATATTCATACATCTGATTTCCTAACCTGGAATATTTATTGTAAGTAAATGTAGTCTTGTTTCGTGTGTTTACGACTGGTTTGTTTGGTAACATGTATACAGATACTGGGTAATTCTGACTTCTGACATTAACACCAGTACAAAATCTCGGTGAAATCCCGTTAGAGATATGTCGCATGTCGCTTGAAGATGTGTCGGTTGTATGTTTTCCGTAAGTCCCTAATGAGACGGACAACGAAGTTATTAAAGTTATTGCAATAACTAGAAACCATAGAAATCTCAAGCGTGACTTTGGTTTTAACGAAACACAAGTGATTGCTAGACAACATGTTTTACAGCAAGTACAGTCACAGTCATCTGAACCACCTCGACCATAACTCCGCGGTGAAGAATAATAATTATTTGAGTAGACTGTCGTGCGGAATCCTCCACCACTGAATCCCCCACCACCACCACCAGAGCAATGTCCTCCTCCGTGAACCATATCAAATCTACAATAACATAAGCAAATGATAAAGTCTATAGCGGCGTAGATTATACAAGTATTCAGGTACAATTGTTAAACTTTGTTAAACTTGAATGTCGATATAATAATCTTACCTGACACACTGTTATTTCTTTTTTATTTCTTATTTTTTAATATTTGTTTAAGTTTACTTTTTTCAAATCGATTTTTCTATAAGTAAACTCAAATTCTCAAAACGTATTTTAATATGGTAAATAAAATGGGAGTATGAGATAACATGAATTCGTGAAAAGGAAATTGTGCATCAACCAGCTGTTAAAAAGGGAAATATCAAACCAACAAACGTTTACTTTTGGAAACTTTACATTTTCAGTTCTCTGCGACTGCGTTATTAACTTACACACATTCAACTGCTTTTATTCTAGAGACACTGATGAATCTAATGTTAATAAATGGCAAGTACTGCGAACTAAGTTATCAGCTTGAGTTTTCACATTACTATTTGAAAACAGTAGACCAACCGACAAGTTGTAGTATTCATACTTATAGCCACAAAGAATTCATACACAGCGGATTCCATTGGGTTCCCACAGCAAGATACATGCAGGACATGTATACCAGTATTTACCCACACGTTTCCCTCGAACCCTCGATACATCCCCTGCCAACAGCTGATCATATCGGAATGCAATCTAATCAAAATTCATATCTTTATTAACTCGCGTGTTCGTATATATAAGAGGATATGAGGATAAAGAAATCAGAGATCTATATTTTAATTAGATTGATAGGAATGTAGGATGGCATGCTTTATTTGTCACCAGGTTTAATCACAGGGGCTCGTAACATATATGTTTTGGGGTTGGAATTATATGCCAGTCGATTGGTATGCGTTCTACATTGTGTTTATAGCTGGAAAAGTCCATACACCAAAATAAAAATGCTTTCTAAATTCAAATCTTATGAATGATCAATGCAATGTCGACGTCCAAAAGAGAGGCGAATGATACCAAAGGGACATTCAGATGGCAAAAAAAAGAAAAGATTAAAGAGAAAAACAGTATACAAAAGATAACATAGACAACTACAGACTGAGCAACACGAACTCCACCAAAAACAGGGGTGATCCCAGGTACAACGGAAGGGTAAGCAGATCCTGCTTCACATGTGGCACCCGTTGTGTTGCTTGTAAGTATTAGTAAATTGACATCACACATTGTTAGAGGATCTTCATTTCTATATCCTTTATATTTTGAGCCATTTTCCTCTATTCTTTATTTATTTAGCCTCTTATTCTCTATGCTTTATATTTTAACACACCATTATTCTATATTCTTTAATTAATTTGTCTATTTTTCTGTTTTTCTTTTTTAATTTAGTCTATTTTTCTGTATTCTCTGTCTATTATTATTCTCTATTTTGTATACCCCACCAAGACCCCCTTACTTGAACGCTTATAATAGCGTCAAACATGGTCGGGCATCTGCCTAAAATGGAATCATCTTTAGGTCTTTTTGCTTATTGATTTATGCTGTATGGGTAATTTTAGAAACACGTGGACGTACAGAAATTGGTATTGTATGGTTGTAATAACTTATAAAGAGACGAAAAGACATTAATTTCTACATTTTTTTTCCCAATCTCGGTATCTTTTTGCAAGCTATCATATCTTATAGTCCTTAGCAAAATGCCCCCTCCCCCAGCAACACAATAATAACCTGCATAACATGATGGACGCAATTGGCCACAGGTTCATCATAACAAATGGACAAATAATGCCCATCATTATAAAATATATATATATAGTGGAAGCAAGACCTTAAAACTTTTCCAACTACACAGGGTTGTCTATACTCAAGAGTAGTTTTTGGCGTGTAAACACAGCAATTGTTGTCCGTTTGTTATGATGAACCTTGATCTGTTAATCTGTACGTGTTGCCGCATCAAAACATGTGAAAATCAAAACTACAAATATACGACGTAAAGTTATGCAGTAAAAATGTGTATATGCACATAGAAAACTTACTTGCGTAAAATGAAATCAACTAGGCGTGTGTACGTGTAGAACTACTTAATACACGTATATTTATAAATTAATGTATTTATCAAAATCACCTGACCCATTGTTATGACAAGACCATGTGATTTAAATGTTTAACATTACGAAATACATCTATTGATAAAAATAGACGCTTGTTTGTACAGGCGGGATTTTTTTAAAATGTCTGTGGTACAATATATTAGCATGACATCTTTCAACTTTTAATCGCGTAAGTGTCAAGTGGTAAGTGTCAGCTGCATGGTCACTTTTTAGTTGGATTTTAGTCCGTTACTTCTTCTTTCGGTTTTCAGTAGTCCTTCATTATCTGAAGATTATATACTGTTTTGCGCTGCGTGGCCTATATATTGAAAATGAATTTGGAGTGCGTAAGAATTTTAAATTGTGATTAAAACTATATGTACATAGGCTAATAATGAGTTAAGTGAATTTGTGGATAACAGTTGGTGTAAGCTGTTCTCTGAAAGTGTCGACTGTGGTTACAGCGACTGTGTGGACTGGTAGTAAATTCCACTGAGTATATAATGGTGTACGGAAAAAATGAAAATGTATATGTATCTTTTGGTAGAAATGTGTCTGAAAGTGAAACTATGATTTTGCGGGTTCTACTGTCTGATGGTATGAGAATAGCAGATGGGATTGCTACGATTTGATGTACTATTTTGTAGAACATTATCAAGCGTAGTCTTCTTTCTTGTAGCGTGGGCCAGTTTAGTGAGTTTATCATGTCTGTAGGACTACTGATGTTATGGTACCTGTTACAGACATATCTGGCAGCTCGTCTTTGGACCATCTCAATTTTAGAGGTTTGTTCAGCTGTGTGAGGGTCCCATACTGAACATGAATATTCAAGCTTAGGACGAACTAGTGCCAGATATGCCTGGGTTTTGATGTTTTGACATGATGTTTTTAAATTTCTTTTTAAGAAGCCCAAAGATTTGTTTCCATTAGCTATGATGTTGTCTGTATATTTTGACCATTTTAAGTTTGCTTGTAGTGTAATGCCCCGATATTTAGCTGAAGAGGCTAGTTCAAGTTTGTGATTGGAAAGGATATAGTCATGTTTAAACTGTTTTTGTCTTTTGTGATACTGTAAGGACTGTGCATTTGTCTGGATGGAAAGCCATCAACCATTCTTGCTCCCACCTAGCAGCTGCATCTAAATCTAACTGGAGTTCATCACAGTCACTTTGAGATTTGATGGTTTTGTAGATGATACTGTCATCGGGAAATAGTCTGAGCTTACTGGATTGTAAGTATTCTGGTAGGTCGTTGATGTATAATAAGAATAATACTGGGCCCAGAATTGTGCCTTGAGGGACACCTGAGGTGACTGGAGCCAGGTCAGACGACTCTCCATCCAGGACAACTGTTTGTGTTCTGTCATTTAAGAAGGCAGAGACCCAGTTTAGTGTTTCATTTTGAATACCATAATAGTTCAGTTTACAGAGAAGTCTTTTATGAGGGACTTTGTCAAATGCTTTGGCAAAGTCCATTATAATTAAGTCTGTTTGTGTGTTGTTGTTGTTGTTATTTGCTGCAAGCTCTTGGGTGAATGAAATGAGTTGGGTTTCACATGATCGTGATTGACGGAAGCCATGCTGGAGGTCATACAGTATATTGTTCTTTTCAAGGTGGTTGGTGATGTGTTTGGTGATGATATGCTCCATAAGTTTACAGGAAATACATGTCAGTGATATTGGGCGGTAATTTTCTGGCTTGTATTTTCACCTTTCTTAAATTCTGATGCCATATTGGCGTGTTTCCAGTCTGTTGGTGTTATGCCAGTTTCAAGTGATGTTTTAAAGATTAGTGTAAGAATTGGAGCTGTTTGATCTTTGAGTTCTTTTAATATTATGCCACTGATGTTATCTGGGCCAGTTGCCTTATGTGGGTTTATGTTGTGTAGAAGTTTCTGGACACCTGGTAGTGATATTTCTAGTGGTGTTATTGTGGTTGAGTCAATGATAGTCCGCCGGCCGTGAATGAAAAGGTTATCGGGGAAATGTTCTAGTCAAATATTTTTACATCATCTGGCAAGTTCAAAGGACTTTATATTAGTCAATGTATATAACTTAGTGTTACACTTATATTATAGTGTACATGAAGAAATGTGCAAGAGCCTCATTAAGATCATATATACTTACAGTCCCTGTAACGTTAACAATACGAACGATGCCCGAATCATGTACGGACGATGCCCGAACGATGTACGTACGCTTCCCGAACGGTGTACGAATGCAAACGAAACGCTGACCGAACGTTGTACGGACGCTGAACGAATGATGTCCGAACGAAACCATGTACCATAAACCATACCATAAACGATACCATAAGCGCTCTCTCAGCGTTCATCGTATGGTTTTGCGTACATCGTTTCGTGTAGCGTATATCGTATCGTTAAGCGTACATCGTTTTCTTTAGCGTACATAATTTCGTCTAGCGTATACGGTATTTATAAATAACAATTAATTGTATTGGGTTAGAATCTGCCACGATATCATTTATATAGGTAATCATAGGCTTAACATTTAGATTGGATGGATAATTCTTTGGTATATCATTCAATGAAATATAATTTATCGGACTTTCATCCAAATTTATTAACATACAAAATTACTAAAAAAAAAATACTGAAATTAATGTAAATAAAGGATATTTTGATGATTTTTTGTTAGCCGTGGAAATACGTACTTGGTGAATGTGCGGGTAAAGTGCAGTCTAAAGGATATTCGGTCAACATTTTCTGAAAATAGCCTAAGGTATACAAATTCTGTTGACCTAAATGAACAATTTTTTTTAGATGGAATTCTAAATTAATCTAATTATTTACAAGAGTATATTCGGGTCTTAAGGTTTGCCTTTTGTCCAAAAGGTTTGTTAAACTTTTTTTTGTATTGAATTTCTCTTTATCGATTTTTGCAATTATTATGTATACACGAGACATACCAATGCTTAGCAACATTTTTATTGCTACAACCATGGAAGTAATATTGAATTTAAATATTACTTCCATGCTACAACTCAGTAATTTAATTTTTAAAGATTGACAGTCAGCATTATCGAATTATTTCATACGAATTGAAGATGAAAAATATCAATTAAAATATTTTCGAATATATAATACTAAGATGAAATTCGATTGGCTGATCTAGACAAAATGTTTCAATCCAGGTGTTCTCGTTGAGGTTCGCGTTACATATTCCAAAGAATTTCATTGATCGGATCATTTGTAAAACTTTCAATCCAGGTTCACTCTCGACGAATTCTGAAGTGAAATTATAATTGAGCGTTTTCATTTCTGTATTTTTTTTAAAATTGGTTAGACCATTTTCCTCTATTCTTTAATTGGACGGAAAAAAGTGCATTGCAAAATCCAGTTGAGTTAATTTTCTGAAACATAAAATGCATTTGAATTTTAATTATCTATGGTATGCTATGCCTTAAAACTTTTCTAGATACACAGGTTTGTCTGTACTCAGAGTAAATTTTCAAGTAATAACAGCCATTTTAGCAAAGGGTCCACATGAACATTAAAACTTGTTTCATCTTATTTAATAAAATAGTTTACTTCTATTTAATTACTGTATCATAAATACTTTTTATCATTTTGCGTTCTGAAAATGATCGCAAATAATCTTTTAGGTTCCAAACAATGATAAAACTGATGAGATGCTTTTAAAACAATCAACAGGTAAGTTGAATGGGCATAGGACATTTGAGCGAAAATAAAAAAATGCACATAGGGTCATTTGAGCGCCGACATCATAGGAAATTTTAGCGCCGGAATATTAACCTTACCTGGATTTTCAAATAGGACGTTTGAGCGGAATTTTCTGTGATACTTTTGTATGAATTAAAAAAATATTTTTAAAAAGTAAGAAAAAGGAGTAAGCTTTTAAGATAAACATATCTTACTTGATTTTACACCAGAGTAATTCGACCGGTTCTGGCTAGTTAATGGTTACCAGTAGTATCTCTACTTACCAACAAATTCTGCTATAATTCATTGGCTATGCAAATTTTCTTTGTTCTAAATTTCTATAATATTTATAAAGTGAAATGTCCCTTGGCACTTTAGATCTTAATACTAATACATGTACATGTTAAAATGGATATAATTTTGACCGAGACGAATAAAGGAAAAAAGAGTCTTGTTTGCGACATCACCTCGGAGCCGAAAAGACAAGGAGAAGGAGCAGAATCTCCTGGAGTTGCATTGGCGGTACTGCCATTAGGAACTAACGAGGGATTTTTATGTCAGAAGCCTAGGATATAAATTTCAAGCCCGAACTCACTTGTAAATAATGTCCTTGCCGAGTTTTAAGTTTTATGACAGTGCTCTTTGTTTTTTACAACTAAAAGATGTTTTCAACTTTGTGCGCTATAAACACCGCTGGAGAACGGAAGAGGTTTGGACAGTATACTATTAAAAAAAAAAGAAATGTATTTTAAGGTACTAACATTAAAAGAATAGTACATTGTACATTGAATAAGAATTCAGGTTGGTTTATTTTGTTCTAAAAATAAGCTTAGAATATTTGGAAACATAGTTTACGCGCATTAAATGCGCATATTTTTCGTCTGGTAATGTTTTACCTCAAAATTAAGATGAAGTTAACTAGTTGTTTTCTCATTATTAAGTTTTTGAACATTAAGTTCCATTTCACAGTTGTTAACAAAATAATTAAAATAAATAAGCTAATGTTTATCATTTTCAAAGAACAAAGTTCTCAAAATTTTGTCTTTTTTGTCCGTAACTTTCAGTGTGCCCCTTTGTCCTACATTCTATACCTTGTGAGCCGAGGCGATTATTTTAAAGTCCCTTTCCACCTCTTTTGTTCGACAAAAAAAAAAGGAGTTTCTAGTCTCAAGATGAATCAATGCAATAATTGCTTCCAGTACCTGTTCAAACTTCCCGCCCTTTATCCTTAAATCACTTTGCATAACCTACATGTATAAATAAGATATTTTTTTAATTCGTTAACCGCATGTGTATGAAATATTTGCCACCGGACATTATGCAAACAACCAGCAATTTATATATCATTACAGTTTGTGAACATGTACATATACACGACAAAAAAAAACACATTTTTGGAATTTGAGTAGGGTAACTCCTTTCCTGCATTAATTTTGGTCTATGTTTTGTAATTACATGCATGACCTTAGACGAAGTGGCATAAACACATTTGTGATCTTCGTTTCGTACGTGTTAATACATCTCATTTAGCCGTTACATTTACGTAATGCCTGATTTTGAATGTTATCTAAACTTTTCAGTTATAAAAGAAGTCGAATTATATATTTCACAACCATAATCAATTTTTCATCCAAACAATTTGAAAGATAAATATTTTGTTCTAAGTGTATGAGCTGCATGGTTGCGCCCCATCTGGTTCTTATAAGTAATTTCATACTAAATACAACTTACACGAACCAGATGGGGCGCAACCAGCCATACACTTAAAAAAATATTCATGCACTTAGTTTGTAAATTTTGAATATGCTTAAGAAAATTTAAGTTTTTGTCAAAAAAGAATTCTATACAGATGCGGATCCAGGATTTTGATAAAGGGGGCCCGGGGCCCCCAAAGTAAGCAATGTTTGGAGTGGGACACGTTTAAAGTGTATGCATCAACCATATATGTAGCTCCATAAGTGGAGACCGGGCACCCCTCCCCCACCCCCAAAAAAATCCGCCTCTGCTTAAACTATTTCAATATATGATTGTCAAGTTATTAAGTTGTATTTACATTTTCCTTCTAGTAAATATCATGACTACTTTTTACTTGGAGAAATTTCAAAACCCATGTAGAGCACCATTTACATATATTATCTAGCTAGTCTTGTATTTTTTCTGTAAAATCTTAATGCATGAACCTGATTTCCATATAGCACCTTGATCTGTAAATTGTGAAATTTTACAAAATATCTCATTGCCCATACTATTAAATAAATTGGTCTAATGCAACTCCATTCACAGTTTGCTCAACTCTACACAATGCACGCAATGGTCTATGAAGCTATTACCAACTCATCTTTAGTCTACTAATCAGACATACGACCGCTTATTCAACTTGCTAAAGACATCAACTCCGACTAGCACCACATATATTCTTTACTGACAGCTACCCGCAATTCCGCCCAACATGCATTCGTCAGCAGTACGAGAGAAGCTGCTTTTTGCACTACGCTCAATAAATGTTATTAGAATACTATATTTAAGCAATAGGCTAACTATATTTTGGTGTATGGTATGATTGTAAAGTGTACATGTCTGTCTGCAGGCAGAGTTCATCTGACCATTACCTCATTTATATTTGTGATTAATTCAAAGATTTAACCTTTTTTTTGTATAATGCTATTAACATGTCAGCAATTTACAGCATTTTCCTGTGCATAATTTCAAGATTGTGTAGTTCCATACTAGTGCTAATATTGATGATAATTTTATACCATTGAAAAAAAAGTTTCGTTGTAAATTACTATTTTTTATATAAGTGCTCTTTGGTGATTTTGTTTCCAATTTTGACTCAGTTTTTTTCAATAATCAATCCGTCAGATTATCTAAAAGTTAATTTGAGCTGGATTCAGTGTAAATTCATTTACATGTAAATTTCATTAATCCCTATTGCCAAAAAGTCACGTTTCTCCAACAAGAATTTACCTGTATCAATTAAGGATTTGTATAGTGTCACTATACAAATCCTTGCCTGTATAAAAAAATATCAAATGTTGGAGAAACGTGAAGACACCATTGAACTAATTTGAACGACAATGTACGCCTATAATAATAAGGTTTAATAAATTGTCTCCTTTAAATCTCTATGGCATTCACATTGTAATACAAAATGGAATTCATCTTCAATGGTATTCAAAGTACAAAGAGCACATTTTCTGTCTAACATTTTTACTCCATGATAACGTCCTACTTCAACAAGCAAATTATGTGAAGACAATCTCAGACGAGTTAAATACACTCTAAAATTCATATGGTTAGTGAGATAATTCTGTAAACTTATATATAAATAACACTTAGTAGATGAAATGTTCATTTTGTCATTTAAAGTCTGTTTTGCTTGATCATATATTCCTGTTTTAATTATGTAATATAGATACAATGAATAAGCGTTGATTCTTGAAAAAGAAACCATGAGCCCGGAATAATGCACAGTTCAAATGTACTCTTATCTTTAGGGGCGGATCCAGGACTTTTCAAAGGCACAGGGCGTAATTCTATAAATTAGAAGAAAAATTTTAACGATTTTAGGGTTAACCATTATATAGTTTCTAATCAAAGCACACACCTCACACACCCACTTGAATCCGCCACTGCCTTGCAATTAACAATTTTGTACAAACTTCGTAGTTTCAAAATATGAAATAGAAAGTGTTTTGTCCATCCTTGGAATATTTTGTGATATTTTGTGCACAATGTAAGTATTAAATAGTGTTTTAAAGTCAAAGAAGATAATTATTTTTTTTTACAATTTCTTAAGATATTTTAGAATATCCATATAATTGAAATCTGGTTTGGAAATGTTTTGTGCTAAATGAAATTTATTACAAAATATTAAATATTAATTCCTTTTCAGGGATCAAATGTAATGAGGTTAATATTTACGTATTTGCCAAAACAGGGAAAAAGTATACTATACGGTATGGGTTTTTCTCATTGTTGAAGGCCGTACGGTTGCATATTATTACTTACATCCACTTCATTTGAACTTTGGTGGATAGTTGTCTCATTGGCAATCATACCACATCTCCTTATTTTTATATTTATAGTAAGTTGGAGATCAATCAGACTTCGTTGTTTAAAAATTGGTTGTAGTTAACATTTGAAAAGGTTAAACGTTTTTGTTTGTTTCCTTTGTACTAAACACTTTATGTACAAACCTCTTCTATTAATCTTCCTCTGAGCAAATTCTTGAGGGGAAAGCTATATTCAATAATCATTTCAATTATTATTTGTCTTATACCGATTTAAAAGTACATTAGACTGGCGGAACTTAAACTGTAGGAGATGTGGGTTTAACGTCAATAAGACGGCATTCAAACGACAAAAACCACATAAGGACATCTAGGTGGCAACATATATTGTGTTCAACAATAGACAGGTGTCTACACAATATGTCAAGTTCTAAATCGTCCCGAATTCATACAAAATTGTAAATAAATTTAACCAGAAACATAAAATACATGTATTATATGTCTCTGTTGTAACAGAAACAATCAATGATCTGGCATTAAAACGCGATTCTCCAAATAATTTAACAACTAAGGAGAAAGCCTGAATATAAAAAAAGTTAATAATTTAAAAGTTACCAATATTAAAGTTTTACTACTTATAAAGGTCTATTTCCCCTTTCCTTTACCCTACAAGAAACTTTCCCGTCAGCCGTTGATTGAATAGCGTCCGAATATTTCCAAAACGTTCATGTAATATGGTGCTGTCATGTGTTAAAACAGTTATTGGCCGATCAAATCAGTATATATCATTTAATCTGCACGTTCGGGATGACCCTTCAACCCAAACTCCTACGTCGTTCGGGTCAAGTAATGTCACCCGGGCCGTGCAGAAAAAATGCAATTTACCGATTTTATTGTTCCATAACTATAACATATTTGTGTGTCCAGTTGATGAAGGATAGAAAAGTATTTTTACATACAATTAAATAACAAGGTGTTTTTTTCCTAGGAATTAACCTTGCGATCTTCCATATCATGATTTTGCTAAATTCAATAATGCACTGCCAAACTTATATTGAATAATCATATAAATAATGCTTAAAAATTAATGAAATTATATTGTTATCAATCTAAAAATATTACTATGATACATGTACAACAAGAATAGAATTAATTAAATGATACCAGAGTGAATATATGTCTCTGATGATACCGACTCATTTTTTTCTATACTGAAGGATAAACCCTTATGTTACAATATTGCTGAAAACAATATGACATTGATAAGCAATTATGGCATACCTATCAAAAATTTGTTAATTGGACTATTTATGAAAGTTGACTTGTTGTATAATCAGTCGACCGTGCAAGACCCTTGGTAGTCAAGGTTGTTAAAACCCCTTGTCGTATAATCAGTGGCACGTGTCCTAATTGTTAAGAAAAGGGACAAAAAAGTAATTACCGCGGTTTGTCAAAACCACATTTTCAAAATTCACTGATTCAAACAGCTTGAGACTGTTTTATTTACTTTTTCTGTGTGCATATACGATGATCATAAAGTGTCCTGAGGGGGCTTTTTTCACAAAAAAATTTTACTACAAAAATTGATCGCAAGTTATACTTTAATGTTCATGACTAACGAGTATTTTTCTCGTAAGATTCCTTGTGAAATTAATCGCTGAACGGCTTTCAGACGTACCGAAAAAAAGATATGTGGTAAGCGTTAATGGACAAGCAACTCAACGACAAAAATAACATTTAAGAGGCGTCTAACTATTTTTGAGTTGAACTTGAGAAATCTTTCAATACCATTTGATTGTATTTAGGTTGGTGCGTTTTTCGATTAATAAAGAAGTCATTTAGACAAAAAAAAAAAAAAATAAAGACAGGGAAAAATTCTCCAAAAAAGCAGACAAAAAATGTAAATAAAATAAAAGAAATATTATTAATTTACAAATACGTACCTAAGTGCATTTAATAAAGAAATTCTTTAATAAAGCAACATTTTATCATATTATTATCATTTCAATATTTCATTTTTTTTTTCATATTATTTTAATTTGTGTTCAATGATACCCGATTTGGAGTCCTCCAAAAGGTAAAATTCACTGTATGGGTATTTCTCTCGTAAATACAAGTCACACGTACCATCTACAATATACGGAAATGACACGGCTGGGTATTGTAAAATTACTGAAGGAAGTTAAATGTCAAATTCATATCCCCGGGCGAAAAAAATACCGGTTTTAAACACCGTTTGTACACTAACAAAAGTGTATTTATCTTTCACTCTGTCTAGGCGGAGAATAAAAGTTTTGGCGATGTTTGTAGATTTTTAATTTTAATATGTAAATGAACAAGTAAGAAGATCGCCAAAAACCTTAAGTGAATCGGAAAATGAGCTTTGCAGCCGTTTGTCTTACGATAAAAAAAATAGTTTGGTCCGTCGACATGAAGTTTTACAGAGGCAAGTAATATTTGTAAAATTGCCTAAAATCTTTCATTAACAGCAATTTGTAGAACTGATTATTTTGATCCTTCGAATATGTATAAAATAATGAATATTTATATTATTTAGACTCTTTCATATATAAAATTGCAATAGGTTTATAAAACTGTAGATTTGTATTTGATCATTGATTGCATAACTTCCAGTGATTCGATCCAAATGATTGGTGTTAAGTTCGGAAATTTATGAGCTTATCTTCATGATCAAGAAATATCAACGAAAAAGGAAGTTATTTTTTAATTCTGTATTTTACTCATACATGGAGGGTACGTCTAAACACTGCTCAGGACCTCCTGAGTGCACTCAGGAATTAAAAAGTGCACCCAGGACTCTTTATAGTTATCGTATATGCACACAGGACGAATGTATGTATTCGTTGCACGCTGTTTATTTTAGTGGTAAATTTTGGTAGATTTTGAAAACGAACTTCGAGAGATATTTATTATTTTTATAAAATAATGAGGGCACGTGTCACTGATTACACAACTACTCAGCCGTGAATTATCCAATCAACAAAATTGATTGGATTATCCTTATTGCTTATGAATATCATGTTATTAGAACAGTGATTTGAATAAAATTGAATTATACATGTTGGTTTAAACAATATTTTATTCGATAAGTCAACTCATGCTATATAATATAATACAGTATAAACAATGGGATCCAGAAACAAGCAACATTGCTTATTTTAATCTATCTCCAAAAGAATATTGACATACAATATAATGAATACTTGGAGCATGCTCTGTCAATTGGAATATATTAAGAATAGTAAATACAAAATAAGATTGATTATATAGTTTGAGAAAAAGGAGACAAAAAAACAAACAAAAAGCAAGTGAATGAAATGAGCTAAATGAAATGCAAGGAAAACATATAAATGAAGTTTTCATATTATGGTGTGAATCTTTACTTTTCAATATATATTTCTGTACCAATACAAAAGAGTACAATTTTCTTCATCAGTTAAACAATCTGACCCAAAAAGCAAAATATTTACATCAATACACCAGCTAGATGCCGCACGCATAGTTACAGGGGGACTAAACTTACGAATATTGGTAAATTATATGTCGAAACTCAATGGGAAAAGTTATCGAAACGAAGGAAAATCATAGATTGATACTCTGTCACAAAATTATACATGACAAAACACCTAGTTATCTCCGTGAACAAATACCAGGTTTAGTAGAAAGTAGACATAACCATAATACAAGGCAACGTCAAAATATCTTAGAAATCGGTACAAGAACTCGCTTATATTCTGAATACTTTTCCTGCAACCGTGAAATTATGGAATAAGATACCTTTTAATATAAGACAATGCGACTCTCTTTCTATTTAAAAACATATTTGTAAACAAAATAAGAAGGTTCCACACATTATTATGTTGGAAATCGCATTGGACAAATTCTCCATGCACGCTTGCGAATGAAATCTAGTGCTTTAAACTCCAATTTATTTTTACGTAGTTTAGTGGATTCGCCAAATTGTCGTTGTGGTGCTATAGAAACAAACTCTCATTTTTTATTAACGTGTCCTTACTATACTAACATACGCCAAGTGCTACTGAATTCTCTTGCTGATTTTCCGCAGCGTATTGATGTAATTATACATGTTATACGATGTTTTTAAGTTGTTTCGGAATTGTTTCATGTTACATGTATTAAATTTACTTTATGCGTAGTGCATTTTTACGATTATGAAGAAAAAAATAAAAAAACTCCCTTTCAATGCATTTTAATACAGTTTCGCTTATGATCGTGGCCTGTTATATATTTCTTGAATGAAGACATATTTCTTGTAAAGTAAGTATTTTATATCTCAAACTAATATTTATTTTAACATAAACTAGTTTCAAATTTGCATAGATACTTTATAAATGGTTAATTATAGATTAAAGAATTGTCTACGTATGTGCCATTGTACTGCATTATACTGTATAAATATAAGTAATGTACTGACAATCACTTGTTTATGTTTAAAATTGAATGTACTTATAGTATTCGTAAATACTAGATTGACGAATCTCTTTGCAAAGGCGTTTTTGGGGTGCTGGAGTACAATGTAATTGGAATATTAATTTGTGTTTATTTGTTATTATCACTCAAATAAAATATCATTATCTAACATGCATGAATATATGTTGATAACCTCCCCTTCATGAGACAAAGTTCATGACAATCTGCCTATGAAATATTGTCTCAATACACACAAAATATAACCTCCCTTTATCAGGACAAAATTTCATAGTATTCATCTGTGAAATATTGTCTATATACAGACACAATTTCACAATGGAAGTTTGTCCTTCTCTGGACATTTTTCCATAGACAACATGATAGATGAGGACAATATTTCATGATACATAGTCATGAAATATTGTCTTGGGGACAATATTTCATTGGACCCCAAGACAATATTTCATAGGACAATGTTTTGCTTTACACCGGCACAAAAAGAGGTGTGTTGAAACCAGTTTTACCCGTACGCACTTTCCCTTTACCTATTTAAATCGACTGTATTAAAAAAATAATGACATTGCAGATTTGTCAACTTAAACAAATTTCTTCAAAATCCAAAATTTTGAGTATACAGTAGTACAGAAACAAATAGTTGTTTTAATTTTATCAATCTAGGTGACCATTGAAAGGCAGATTTATTACACACAATTATACATAGCATAATAAGCAAACTAAACAATAGAATAAAATTAATAAAAATTGATTTGTATTGATTTTGTAAAACTTTATAAAAAGTCGATTTACAAGTATAACTGAATAGGATGACGTCCAGCTAGATTTGGACAAAGAGAGAACTCTATCATCCTGATATTGTCATTTTCATTCAATGCATGTTCAACGTATGAATTCTGCCTTTTCTAATACAGAACGTAAATATGCATCAATTGAAACCATCCTAATTTAAGTTTGACTGAAAGGATTTATTCAAAACGAAATGAAATGAGAACGGTAAAATAAAGAAATAGAAAATAAACTCTACCATTTGATTTTAGGGGGCTAGGATGAAATTTGAAAAAAATGCAGGACAGGAGTTTTGAGTAAAAAAAATGCAGGATTAGACATTTTGCCAAAAAAAAAAAAAAAAAGGCAGGATGACAATTTATGTAAAAAAAAGTCAGGATGACAATTTATGTAAAAAAAAGTCAGGATAAACTAATAAAAAAAAGGCAGGACCGAATAGAGTGAAAAATAAAAAGGCAGAACAGAGGTTACAACCAAAAAAAAATGCAGGACACCATTTTTCATCCCCCCCTCCCCCGTTTCCCCATAAAAATCAAATGGTAGCTTCCTTACTGTAGTCACTAGCCTGTGAATACTGCGAGTTCGAACCCGGGAGAAGCAGGTGCGTTGGATTTTCAGTTTTCCTGCCGAAGTTCAGTGATTCTCTCCATAGTGTGTCAGGAACTGCTTACAATCGGCAATCCTTGGGTGAATCCGCTACTCTTCTTCAGAAGGAACGGAATAAGCCGGATTGTGACGAATGGACCTGCTTAATTCTTCCCAGAGCAATCGATTATAGGGGAGGTCATGACAATGCGAACGTAAAATTGTATTTATCGCGACGTCTAATTGTGAAATATCGGGGAAATGAATTGTTCGACTGATTTTAATCATAAGCTTGAAAACTAGTACATGGACCCCACTTTTCAAATTGACATTTTGCTTGATTATATATGAAGATAATTTGTACCAATTTTTATGAACAAATCACCAATGATTTTGTTTTCAGATCAGATAAATATACAGCAAAAAATGCCGTTTTTTCTAACGTCATGAAATGTTTATAAAAATAAATTATTTTAAAGAATTGTTACACAAATTTAGAGCATACTTATGCAAAGAAGATATTCTAAATGTTTTACAAAATTCCGCATGTGTTTATCTTGAAAATGTGATGTATGATTCGACCCCTTGATATATGTCGTGACTTTTATAATAAAAAAAAAGTAATCCAATCCCTAGCAATGGGATGAAACTTTAACGTAGATCTAGACCCGAGGTGATTTAAGGCATAATTTTTAACTGGTGTTTTCAAAGAGGACAACAATTACGATATCACCCAATGTGCCTTGATCAATACCCGGTCGGTTATATATATATATAAAAAATGTCCTGGTTTTTCTAACATGTTTTTATTAAACCTCACGTAACAGGGTATAATGTTTTTGACCCGTGCGTCTGTCTGTCTGTCCGTCAGTCCTGTTCTTGTCATCTCAACTCCTCAGAAAACACACAACAGAGTTTTATGAACTTTGCAGACTAAGTAGATGTGCATATTGACAGGAAATAACGATTCATTTTGTTTTCTATAATTTATGCCCTTTGAACTTTGAATTTTGGCCTTAATATACTACTGCTACAATTTGTCATCGCAAATCCCTGAAAACTATACAACAGAATTTGTAGATAATAAGGACATTTTATGTAGAAAGTAAAATCACAAAAATACTGAACTCCGAGGAAAATTCAAAACGGAAAGTCCCTAATCAAATGGCAAAATCAAAAGCTCAAACACATCAAACGAATGGACAACAATTGTCATATTCCTGACTTGGTACAGGCATTTTCTTATGTAGAAAATGGTGGATTGAACCTGGTTTTATAGCTAGTTAAACCTCTCACTTGTATGACAGTCGCATCAAATTCCATTATATTGACAACGATGCGTGAACAAAACAAACAGACATGATAGGTAAAAATGTCAAAAATAGGGTACAGCAGTCAACATTGTGTTATAATCTTAATCACATAATGTAGATGTTCATATCGGCAGAAAATTATGATTCAATGTTTTTTGTAGGAGTTATGTCCTTTTGAACTTAGAATGTTGGCCTTAATATACTACTGCAACGGTTCGACAGTGCAACTCCTCTGAAACCGCACTACAGAATGTCACGAAACTGTAGTTAATGAGGACATAATAATTATGTATTTGTGCATATATACTCACAAGAAATTTTGACCAGCTGACTTTTGGAGTTATGAGTCTTTGAACTTGGGAATCTTGTCGGAGATTTTGTTCATCCAGTGACAATGTGGTGCGTGGGCTCACAAAGTTTTTTTTTAATAAAGTAATTTATAAATAAATACACTGTTGTACTCAATACAATACATGGACTAATACAATATGTTGGTGAGATATTATAAACAAGAGGCTCATAAGACCCCGAATCGCTCAACTATCAAAATGAAGATAATAGGCACAAACTCGAAAAATTAGTCAAATATCGTCATTTGAATTTTAAAGCAATAAAGGAATCTTACAATGGATATGGTCATATAATAGAAAAACAAAGGATATTGGGTATCCATGGCACAAAATCAGTACATGAATAAACAAAAAAAAAAAAAAAAAGACCTGCTAGATCTAATGAACCGGTCAATGATATTTACGTACTCATGTATTAAAGGCTAAGCCTACAAAATCCAAAAAAAAAATGAAAGTGGAGATAATGACACCTTATTTACCTGGATTTATTTTTATTTGTCTGGTTTATTTCATTTTTAATTTTGATTTTATGTCCGTAATGTTCTCCTTTTATTGTAACATATATCTTTTTTTTGATGGTTTTTGTTCAATTCCGTTATTTCGTCCAATCAGAATAAAGATTTGTGACATCATGCATACCGTTACCATGGTGAAGCGTCCTTTTAAAATGGGTTACAAACCGAAATTATACCAGGGGCGGATCCAGAACCTCGATGTCTGGGGGCACCATGATGAAACCAAAATTAATTATTTTTTTTAAGATGTAAAATATGTGAGTGTTGGTGGGTGGGGGTGGTTTTTTTTTTTTGGGGGGTCAGATAATCGTTTCTATATTTCTCTACTTTTTATTTTTTTACCATTTCACTTTATTCTTTATTCTTCTGATCCTATTATATTCGTCCTAAACATGCATGAAATATTTGCCACTGGACGTTAAACAACCAACAATCAATCAATCTTTTCTTTATATTTCATCACCTCTTTTATTCTGTTATCTATATGTTTTGGTCCTGCTCTAATCTAACTTATCTGCCCATCATTCTCATATCTGTAAACCCCATTCATATCTTCATAAATGGTAATTGAAACAAGAAAACATATATATATATATATTACTGAATGCTTGGGCTATTAGATAAATGTATTATTGTCCCAGATTATGTTTTAAAGTAGATCTTATAAAATACAATAACATTTTAATGATTATATTGGAAAATGTCAATTCATTTTTTCTGGACCGGGAGCGGGGGCAGGGGGTAAACAAATATTTTGCAAAATAAGAGGGAAAAGAACTAAGACATTCAGTTTTTAAAAATCTTGTATGATATTTAAAAACAAATAGTTTGTTGTTGAATAAAGTCACAAAGAAGACAGTTTCTAAAAAAAATACATTCACAAAAATTAGTTATGTGAGTATTTTGTTATGAAGACCATTAATATAATGGCTATTATATCTATGCGAAGACATATCCCATATAATTATATCTTAACACTAAACATCTATTTGTACCTATTCCTTAAAACAAGATTTTAGTTGGTTATTTCTTTCCTGATCAGAAGATTTCACCTGGCAATGATCTTAATCTGTAATATTGTATTAAAAAAAGCAATAAAAATATTCGTACTATTCCAATCAACATGTACATATAGTTTACATAAAAGCTTTGCACACAGGTGTCAATATTTACACACCCACCGATAAGTTGTCATAAATCACGCATGTTGAAGCTGGGGTTATTTGTCTTTATTAATATTACTTTTACTGTTAAGTCTGTTTTTTTAGATATCCATTTGACGTGACTCTGTGCTTATGTATCCCGTCATACTTAGAACGACAAAATTATTTTATTTATTATTATTACTTTTACTGTTAAGGATGTTCGCTTGTCATGTTTTGGAATTTTGTCAGATTTTCGGAATCCTCTGGTTTTATCCATGTGAATGCCTTAAAAATTTTGCCCATTGACCCCATTTTCTTTTATAATCTTTTACATGTACAATTATAAGCCATCTGTAAAAGTCTTATAAAATCTTTGTTATTTTAATAGTTTTGAGAACTTGAACTTTTCAATGTTAAGGCTATGAAAATCAAGAGAGAACATTTTCCCGCGCGCCAAAATTTCAATGGCTAATATCTCGAAACAAGCACATTGACCTATATTTTTTTGTTGCTCTTTTGGTTCCTTTAATAATCCCCTATCAATGTATACTAGTGTTATGAAAAGCTTGTTATTTTGAAACTGAGTAGCGAACCTCCTTAAGTCTGTTTTTTGTGATATACATTTTACGTGACTCTTTACTTATGTATCCCGTCATACTTTGAACCACACAATTATTTTATTTATTAATATTACTTTTACTGTTAAGTCTGTTTTTTTTGTGAAGTCCATTTTACGTGACTCTGTATTTATGTATCCCGTCATACTTTGAACGACAAAATTATTTTATGTCTACCTGTGCGAATTTCAAACGCGCGATTTTACGCCAGTACTTAAAACCTTCCATCCTTTATGGGTGGATTTTACATAGATATATAAAATCGTATAATATAAGCAAAATGAGGATGTTAAATTTGATGTATGCCTTTTTGTGCTTCTTCGTTACATTTGTTTGTTTTATAGTGATTAAGATGATAACACAATGTTGACTGCTGTACCCTATTTTGACATTTTACCTATTTTGTCTGTTTGTTATGTTCACGCATCGTTGTCAATATAATGGAATTTGATGCGACTGTCGTACAAGTGAGAGGTTTAGCTAGCTATAAAACCAGGTTCAATCCACCATTTTCTACATAAGAAAATGCCTGTACCAAGTCAGGAATATGACAGTTATTATCCATTCGTTTGATGCGTTTGAACTTTGATTTTGCCATTTGATTGGGGACTTTCCGTTTTGAATTTTCCTCGGAGTTCAGTATTTTGTGATTTTACTTTTAATTAACGACCGGTTTGAGAAGTCAAATCAAGCTGTGATTCCTTTCTAGATAAACAGATTCAGTAGCAATAAAATTATGTTAGATTTTTTGGTGACCTGGACTGGGGGGGCACGTGCGCCCCCCGGTAAATCCGCCACTGTATACTGACTGCGTCAGAAAAAATAAGAATGAAAATAAGTCACTGAGGCCAGGGCTGGACTATGAACAAACCATGCCTTTACTATATATAGCTTTAAATCGACCAACACATTTTCCAGCCATTGTTTGTATAAATAAGAAGATGTGGTATGAGTGCCAATGAGACAACTCTCCATGCATCAAAGTCACAATGTATAAAAAGTAAACAATTATTGGTCAAAGTACGGCCATCAACACGGAGCCTTGGCTCACACCGAACAGCAAGCTATAAAGGGCTCCAAAATGACTAGTGTAAAACAATTCAAACAGGAAAACCAACCGTCTAATCTATATAAAAAAATGAGAACAAGAAACACTTATGAACCACATCAACAAACGACAACCACTGAACAACAGGCTCCTGACTTAGGACAGGTGCATACAAATGCAGCAGGTTTAATCGTTTTAACAGCTAGGCACCAACCCTCACCATGACCTGAAACAGTAGTGTAAAATTGCAACATAAAAAGACACACTATAAAATATAAATTGAAATGGCTTAACTCGATCAAAAAGACATATAAATAAAAACAAGTAAACATACACTGAACGAATGTACATGTAACATATGTCCCGAGCAAACTCAGTCTTCAAATAAAGAAAAATTGCACCAGCCACGGTCTTCTGTGAAGGGTGATACGGGTGCTCATTTCAAACTCTGGAAACCCACATCCAATAGCGTGTCTGTAGGACGGTATGATTTGTTGTCGAAGAGGGTTTTTTTCAGGGCAGGCCGAGTTTTCAGGACCGAGTTATCCATCGGCTGCTACTCATTCTGTAATTGGCGAATGGAAATCCTTCTTTCAAATTAATTTTGGGTCACAAAATAGTACGATGACAAAAGTGACAAAGTGAAAGAAGTTTGAAAATTAAAATAGACAACGAGCTTAGAAGATCAACTCTTACTGCTAAGGTAAATTTAAGGTTCATCATGTCACAGTGAACTGGACATACACCAAATTATCGTGATGGCTAATATCAGACAGTGACTTTGATACCACTTTTATTAACTGCAAATACATATTTATTTCAACAAATACAAATCTTTCAACAAATTCGGAAAACAATTACATTCATTCATAACCTAAATATAAAACCACAAACTAAAATGAGACGAGAACTGACGGACTAATGAATTCGACAAAGCAATTTAAAATTACGCCATGAATTAATATCGCTAATAAAACAATTTATAGTTGTAATTTAGTCCAATAATTATGACATCTTGAAAGGCTATTATATTTTTTTCTTTCACGCCTTACATGTCACTGTAAGGCGTAAAAGCAAAAAATAAAACAGCCTTTCAAGACGTCATAATTATTTGGACTAGCTGTAATTCAGTAATTTTGAACTTTACTATAAAATTATGTAAAAAGTACGGAAAAGCCGTATTGTATCTTATTGTAGATTTTATGATAAAACTATCATAATATTTCCATATAACATTTAATGAATGAAATTCTATCGAGAAACTGTAAATAAAACTTTTCAAATAACAAAATTAACTAACCTGCAAATATTGTTTTAGCATTTAAGCGTCCACGCAGAAAGGCGGCTATTCAGTTAATGAAATACTAAATATCTATATATAAATAAGGCGTACATTTATTTTCCGCGCGTGCAATAATATTTTATTCAATTTCTATTTAAATCGCTCAGGTGTGTAGTGACGTGTGTATGAAATTGTGCAGTGACGTGTATTAGAAATGTTGTCAGTCTCAGTCAAACGTCATAATGAGTATGATGAAACAGAGAATGGAATGAATGAAATAAATGAAATGATGAATGACAAATCAACATTTAATTATACACATAAATACGACGGTGACAATCATAACAAATGGACGAAAATGGATGTGTTTCGCTTAAAAAATTACTCTGAGTACAGATTAATCCCTTTTAGCATGTTTAGATTTTTGGTAATTTGTAATTGGACCATAAGTGGCATAACAACAGGTAAATGTTTGATTTCAAATTTTATCAAGTTCTTAGATTTTTTAAAGACATTGTATTAATGATGAACTGATATTTTGGAAATTGTGTTTTTCTTCATTTTTTGTAAATATTTTCAAGAACTTGTGGTACGTTTGTTGATTATTTATGAATAGATTAATTTTCAGTATGCTATATCTATATATTATTTTTTATGAAGCAAACCCTTTTAAAAACTCAGCTAATAAATAAATCCAATTCTTGGTGTACTGACAATGAAAACACTGGTACTTGGATAAGTCCAAATAATTACATGAATTATGACATCTTGAAAGGCTATTTTATTTTTTGCTTTTACTCCTTATTAGTCAAAATAATTATGACATCTTGAAAGGCTATTTTTATGATTTTATATTTTTGCTAATAATGCAAAAAAATAAAATAGCCTTTCAAGATGTCATAATTATTTGGACTAGCTTAAGTACTTGGATATATGCTGAATCTAACCATGTACATGTATTTAGATTTTGGATATTGGACCATTATAGATAAAAGTCTAATTTCAAATTTTTCAGTTCTTTGACCACATTCATACTGTGTCCGAAACCTATGCTGTGTCAAATATTTAATCACAATCCAAATTCATAGCTGTATCAAGCTGTAAATATAGTGTCCATACTAATACATACCCCAACTGTTCAAGGTTCAAATTCTGTGGTCTTATAAAGCTGTGCCCCGTGGAGCAGTTTAATTTCACATGATTTGATAAACAGTGTTACATGTACTAATTTGTTCACTTTATCATGTTTATAGTTAGTTTATCTGTTGAAGGTCTGTCTTAATGGGAAATGAATGGAGCTTTTTTTTTTTTAACATTTTGATACTTTCTTCATATAAATAAGAAGATGTGGTATGAGTGCCAATGAGACAACTATACAGCATGTTCAGTACCATGTTTTCTTCTTGGATAATCATGTGCAAATGTCTGGTCTGCGACAAAAGTCACAGAATTTCCAGACATAGAGATTACTGGCAGTGAATCCAACAATGGTGTAAACCATTTGTATAAAGCTTTAAAATATATTTCAGAAGGTAGAAGACCTAGATGCTTCATACCTTTTATGCAGATACATTTTTGTCCCCAGAGTAACACGTTATGGGGACATGGAATAACCAGGCATCAGTCTTTCCGTCTATCCATCCGTCTGTGTTTCCGTCCGTTCGCAATTCTTGCCAGAATTTTTTAACTTATATCAAAGGTTTATATCAGCAATGTCTCGGACAAGTTCAAATTCAATGCTGATCAATTATTTTTAAAAGAGTAATGCCCCTTGAAAAATTAATTATATTGAAAATTGCATTGTAAACGCTCTCCTGTGTTCAATTCTTGCCAGATTTTTATAAAATTTATATCATAGGTTTATATCAGCAATGTCTTGGATGAGTTCAAAAATCAGTGCCAATCAATAATTTTTAAAAGAGTTATGCCCCTTGGAAAAATAAATTATATAGAGAATTGCATTGTGAGGGCTGTCATATGTACAATTTCAGAATTTTATGAAACTTAAATCATAGGTTTATATTAGCAATGTCTTGGGAAGAATTTGAAAATCAGTGCTGATCAATAATTTTAAAGGAGTTCTGGCCCATGGAAGTATTAATTATATTTAAAATTGCCTTATGAGCACCCTTAAGCTTACCCATACAGAAAAATGATAGGATGGTTAACTGCATTGCTCAACTGGCCGCCAGTTGAAGGCTAGCTGGCCGTCAGTTGAGAAAATAGTTGTTAGCTACCTGGATTTTTGCCATGCAAATTAGGTAGCCCGCAACTATCAATTGCTCAACTTTATGCAAATTAGTTGAGCAAAGTAAAGTAGTTGAGGGCTAGGTGTCCAACAGTTGAGCAATTAGAGTTGAGGGCTACCTAGCCAACAGTTGAGGACCAGGTCATTAAAAGTTGAGGGCTAGGTGGCCAATAGTTGAGGGCCACATCATTAAAAGTTGAGGGCTAGGTGGCCAATAGTTGAGGGCCAGGTCTTTAAAAGTTGAGCATTAGCTGGTCATTGCAAACTGATGACTACAAATTGTAGAAAAAATACATTTAAATTGTGTATTTTATATAGCCAAAATACTGCTGAAAGATATAAACTGACAACAGACTACATGACAGCTTTATCCTTGCCTTTTAAAAGTTATCTAGTAAATTAAATCTAGTTAACCCTGCAGCAATATTAATTTTTATGCAAGAAGAAGTAAAATATATATTGAAACATTGTTTAATGATGAAAATATGCTTAAATGTTCTTTTCATTCTTTTCATTATTTTTCTTCCGCTGTACATTTTCTCATTTATTGCTCGTGTCACATCTGTTGGCAGCATCTTAAAATGGATAAGACCAAAGTCTGAAAGTAAAAGAAATTAAACCTATATATATATATAAATATGATAACTAAAATGTGATAAAACACTGTTTGTAAAATTAATAAGATGACATAATCATATCATTTTTTTATTTAATTAACATTTGCATCAAAAGTCTGTTTCTGTATTCATGGTATTGCCTACGGTTAACCAATTATACAAATCAATTAAACAAAACAAATGTGGATAAATACATGATTAGAATGTGTCTGATACTTTGTTTCACTATTTGAGAAAAAAAAAATGTTATGAAATTGTTTTTCCCCACTATTCATGCTATTTTAATCTGTTAAGCAAAGTTTTTAAGGAATGACTGTAATATTTTTTCTGTCTATGAAGAAATAACATAAAAAATGTAGTGCACACTGAATAACCCGCGTAGCGTAGCAGGTTATTTTAAAGTGTGCACCATATTTTTAGCTCACCTGGCCCGAAGGGCCAAGTGAGCTTTT
The DNA here is from genome assembly GCA_017311375.1 of Mytilus coruscus. Lineage (NCBI taxonomy): Eukaryota > Metazoa > Mollusca > Bivalvia > Mytilida > Mytilidae > Mytilus > Mytilus coruscus. The sequence continues at coordinate 50,892,681 of CM029608.1, read as the reverse complement.
CTCATCACTTGGTTCCGTCGTCGTTAACTTTACAAAAATCTTCTCCTCTGAAACTACTGGGCCAAATTTAACCAAACTTGGCCACAATCATCATTAGGGTATCTAGTTTAAAAATTGTGTCCGGTGACCTGCCAAACCAACCAAGATGGCCACCATGGCTAAAAATAGAACATAGGGGTAAAATGTATATTTTGGCTTATAACTCTGAAACCAAAGCATTTAGAGCAAATCTGACTGGATAAAATTGTTGATCAAGTCAAGATCTATCTGCCCTGAAATTTTCAGATGAATCGGACAATGGGTTGTTGGGTTGCTGCCCTGAATTAGTAATTTTAAGGATTTTTCCGTTTCGGTTATTATCTTGAAATTTATTATAGATAGAGATAAACTGTAAACAGCAATAATGTTCAGCAAAGTAAGATCTACAAATAAGTCAACATGATCAAAATGGTCAGTTGACCCTTAAGGAGTTATTGCCCTTTAAAGTAATTTTTACCAATTTTTGTAAATTTTGTTATCTTTACAAAATTTTCTCCTCTGAAACTACTGGACCAAATTCAACCAAACTTAGCCACAATCATTATTAGGGTATTTAGTTTAAAAATGTGTGGGTGACCCAGCCAACCAACCAAGATGGCTGCCATGGCTAAAAATAGAACATAGGGGTAAAATGTAGATTTTGGCTTGTAACTCTGAAACCAAAGCATTTAGAGCAAATCTTACAGGGATTAACTTGTTTTCAAGTAAATATCTATCTGCTCTCAAATTTTCAGATGAATTGGACAACTGGTTGTTGGGTTGCTGCCCTGAATTGGTAATTTTAAGGAAATTTTGCAGTTTTTGGTTATTATCTTGAAAATTATTACAGATAAAGATAAACTGTAAACAGCAATAATGTTCAGCAAAGTAAGATCTTCAAATAAGTCAACATGATCAAAATGGTCAGTTGACCCCTTAAGGAGTTATTGCCCTTTAAAGTAATTTTTACCAATTTTTGTAAATTTTGTAATCTTTTACAAAATCTTCTCCTCTGAAACTACTGGACCAAATTCAACCAAACTTAGCCACAATCATTATTAGGGTATTTTGTTTAAAAAATGTAAGGTGACCCAGCCAACCAATCAAGATGGCTGCCATGGCTAAAAATAGAACATAGGGTAAAATGTAGATTTTGGCTTGTAACTCTGAAACCAAAGCATTTAGAGCAAATCTTACAGGGATTAACTTGTTTATCAAGTAAATATCTATCTGCCCTCAAATTTTCAGATGAATTGGACAACTGGTTGTTGGGTTGCTGCCCTGAATTGGTAATTTTAAGGAAATTTTGCCGTTTTGGTTATTATCTTGAAAATTATTACAGATAGAGATAAACTGTAAACAGCAATAATGTTCAGCAAAGTAAGATCTTCAAATAAGTCAATATGACAAAATGGTCAGTTGACCCCTTAAGGAGTTATTGCCCTTTATAGTCAATTTTAACAATTTTCCTAATTTGGTAAATTTTGGTAAGTTTTACAAAATGTTTTCCTTTTGTAATCTTCTTTTCTGAAACTGCAGTAGAAAATCAATATAGAAAACAATCTACTAATGAACTGGCAATAAAAATAATTGATAATTCTATAACATGAAAAAAAAACCACATTAATACCTGATGATGGTGTTTCTTTCTTTACATTGAAAATGATGTCACAACTATAATCCCGAACAATAGGTCGAATGTCAGATATGTTTCAGTACTTTGGCTTCATTTCTACATATTCAAGTGCAAATGATGCTTGAATTCCTACACTAATTTATACAGACTTCATCCCCTTTCACAGGTAATGCCTGCCTCATATTATATTTAAAACTTTAATAGAATATCAGAAATTTTGAGAGAAAATTAATCAACCATGCAAGATCTAAAACTTAATTAATATTGTTCAAATTATCAATTAACTATTAAAAAAAAATTCTCATTAAAAAATATAGTTCTTCATTTTATATTTTATCAGAAGTTTAGGGAAAAAAATTGAATTTAATTGTGTCCCTTGTTCTCATTTCCTGGGATAAATCCAATACAAATTAAAGTATTGGTATTGAATTAATATTTAAGAAATATTTCAAACCTTACCATTTTCTTCACAAGAATGAAGACCATATTTTCAGTGTCATGAGTATCAGTCATCATATTTGTTGTACTTTGTTGTTTAAAAGTTGAATACAAAAAAGATCAACAAAGCAATTCAAAACCATTTGAATTTTGCAACAACAAATGAGAGTTTTAACGACCTCAGCTGGCTATACAACCCTTGCACAATCAACTGAATTTTGCAGAAATCATTGATAGGAAAGATTGCCCTTAAATGATAATTTTTTATTACCTTTTTGTTTTTTTTTTTTTGGGGTGGGGGTGTTGAGCAACAACAAAACTTCACAACAAACTTTCTCATCACTTCGCATTTCTCGTTAGATAAATTTTACATAAATTCTCCCCTGAAACTACTGTCAAATTAAACCAAACTTGGTTTAAATCACCACTAGGATATCCAGGGACCACTGTGTATGATGACCCTGCCTGCCAACATGGCACACATGTTATAAATAAAACATAGGTTTCAAACGCTCTTTTTAGTCTTATATCTCTGAAACTAAACGACAGTACAACAGTTGCATTTATCATGCATCAATTGTAAATAAAAATATCAGGTGAGCGACACAGGGTCCTTGGAGCCTCTAGTTTAGCTCACCTGGCCCGAAGGGCCAAGTGAGCTTTTCTCATCACTTGGCGTCCGTCGTCCGTCGTCGTCGTCGTCGTCCGTCGTCGTTAGCTTTTTACAAAAATCTTCTCCTCTGAAACCACTGGGCCAAATTTAACCAAACTTGGCCACAATCATCATTAGGGTATCTAGTTTAAAATGTGTCCGATGACCCCGCCAACCAACCAAGATGGCTGCCATGGCTAAAAATAAAACATAGGGGTAAAATGTAGATTTTGGCTTATATCTCTGAAACCAAAGCATTTAGAGTAAATCTGACAAGGGTAAAACTGATTATCAGGTCAAGATCTATCTGCCCTGAAATTTTCAGACAAATCTGACAACCTGTTGTTTGGTTGCTGCCCCAGAATTGGTAATTTTAAGGAAATTTTGCAGTTTTTGGTTATTATCTTGAATATTATTATAGATAGAGATAAACTGTAAACAGGAATAATGTTCAGCAAAGTAAGAACTACAAATAAGTTGTCATGACCAAGATTGTCAGTCGACCCCTTTAGGAGTTATTGCCCTTAATAGTCAATTTTTAACAATTTTTCGTAAATTTTTGTAATCTTTTACCATGTTTACAAAAATCTTCTTCTCTGAAACTACTGAGACAAATTTAACCATACTTGGCCATAATCATTATTAGGGTAGCTAGTTTAAAATATTTGTCTGATGAACCCGCCTTCCAACCATCATGGCCAACTTGGTTAAAAATATAACACAGAGGTAAAATGTAGTTTTTGGTTTATATCTCTGAAACTAAAGCATTTAGATCAAATCTGACAGGTGGCAAAAATGTTCATCAGATTTAGATTTATCTGTCCTGAAATTTTCAGACGAATCTGACAACCAGTTGTTGGGTTGCTGCCCCTGAATTAGTAATTTTACAAAAATTTTGCAGTTTTTTGTTATTATCTTAGATTTCATTATAATATCTAATATCTAATACTATTAATTATGATTTTAACCTTATTTTACATGATTTCCAAAGCATCAGTAAACACAGGTGAGCGACACAGGCTCTTGAGAGCCTCTAGTTTATATTATTTCGAATAGACAGAAAAAATATTACAGTCATTTCTTCGAATTTAATTTTAAATTCCCTTTTAAACTGAAGTAAACCATGCATATATGCTCTTATAATATTTACAGTTATGGTGTGCTTGTTCGTGTGAGAATTTCTCATATTAATACACTGTCAAAATTTCATGTTTGGTTAAATTTCTTCAAAATACTGGTCTGGTCATCTGTTTTGTATATTGCCCTTTCATACTATTTTAAACTGCTAGAATTTCTTGCATATATTTCGATGTGCCCCGTGCTGTCTATCATTTTTTGTTTAGTTTTATATGTATTGTCTATCATTTGTTGTTTCGAAATTATAGGTCTTTTGTTGGGCAATGTATGACAAATATATGTTCAAAAACCTCGACCGTAATTATAAATTATGTAATTCATTGACCTCTCCCGACATGTGTAACTTCATGGCATATTTTAGCGGCGATCGATGTCTTTCAAAATTACTTTATTTTTATCAATAGTACCGTTTAAGTTGACGCTAGGGGCCGTCTTGACCTTGTTGTAGGGTATGAATGATTTGTTCATTGTTGAAGACCCTACATCAACTGTCAAGATGAAGAACAGGAATAAAAGCCCTGTTCATTGATAATTTTCTATGTTTTCTATGTATTGTGTGCGATTTTGTCCCATGTACATTCACTCCATATCCTTTCATTTTCTATTCCATGAAAAACGTTGATGACATCACCGTCACATGACCGTCTATGAGCTGATAGAAAACAACGTCAGCCAATCGGAAGACGTGTAACATCCAAAATTAAATTATTGTAAAATAAAATTCTGAATGATGTCTTTATGATTGATCGCTCTATAGTTTAAACCAGAGGCTAGTAAAATTGCTCTAGCTATATCTAAGCAAAATTGATTTTAATTATAGTTTAAGACCTTCATAAAATTTCTATTACCCTATGTACTGTACCTACTCATTGTAGGGGACTTAAGGTTTGTACTCCATCCGTCTGTCTGTCTGTCTGTCCATCCGTCAGTCTTGCAAATCAGTTTTCCACACTTTTTCTTCGTGCTTGAAGATATTGATTTGATATTTGGTATAGAATTTTATTATGACAAGTTACAGATCAAGATAGAATTTTGTTCCGGTCTGGCAATTTTGTGCAGATTATGGTCCTTGAACTTAGAAAATTCTTTTGTTCCGGTCTGGTGATTTTGTGCAGAGTTATGGTCCTTGAACTTAGAAAATTCACTCAAATAATCAGTTTTCCGCACTTTTTTTTGTCATGCTTGAAGATATTGATTTTATGATTGGTATATAGTTTTATCATGACAAGTTACAGATCAAGTTTGAATTTTGTTCTGGTCTGATGATTTTGTGCAGAGTTATGGTCCTTGGACTTAGAAAAATCACTCAAATAATCAGTTTTCCCACTTTTTTGTTATGCTTGAAGATATTGATTAGATGATTGGTATATAGTTTTATCATGACAAGTTACAGATCAAGTTTGAATTTTGTTCCGGTCTGATGATTTTGTGCAGAGTTATGGACCTTGGACTTGAAATTCACTCAAATAAACAATTTTCCGCACTTTTTTGTCATGCTTGAAGATATTGACTTGATATTTGAGAAATAGTTTACATACATTTCCCAATTGATACGATATTCCTGGGCTTGTATATACCTATCATGATTTCCTTGATAGAGGATTGCTGCTTACAAGGAAGCTATTCAACCAAGAGTTCCTAATGGTGAAGTTGAAATCACCCCTTCTTAGATTTTACAGTGCCATCACGAGTTGGTTGACCGTTATGGAATAACCGTTTCACAGATGATATCGGATATATTCCTTATGTCGTAACTACAATACCCTTCCCTTTTCACGAATGCGACCTACCGAATTAGACTATTTACCAGATTTGTAATAACATAAGCAACACGACGGGTGCCACATGTGGAGCAGGATCTGCTTACCCTTCCGGAGCACCTGAGATCACCCCCAGTTTTTGGTGGGGTTCATGTTGCTTGGTCTTTAGTTTTCTATGTTGTGTCTTCTGTACTCTTATTTGTCTGTTTGTTTTTATTTTTAGCCATGGCGTTGCCAGTTTATTTTCAATCTATGAGTTTGACTGTCCCTCTGGTATCTTTCGTCCTCTTTTATAACCACTGGCTCGATGTCTTTGCTGGTGGACATTTTGTCCCGAGGACATCATCCGCCCAGTAGCAAAGTTGCATGAATTTACGAAGATCTAACAGGATACTGGCTCGGACGTCGCCCAGTATAAAAAGTAAAGTAAAGGAAAGTAAAGTAATCTTTATTTAAAGTCGGGTTTCATATATACACAATAACAAGGAACATGAGCTCTTAAGAGCTCTTTAACCGACTGATATTAATAAACAAAACATACATGTAATAACATCAGATTCATATACAACACAAACATATAGACAGCACAAAAGGTCCGAAACAGACGTCACCATGGACACGGTGTCGTCTGATACGGCAGGTGTCCCCTCATCACCAGACATGACAAATATCCCAAACATGACTCATTCAGATCATCATACTAGTGACAATAGCAATAATACACATACACAGGCATGTTCAGTTCTCCTTAAAGACATTTTGGATTTTGATGACTCTGAACAACACTGTCTCATTTTGAAATGTGGAACAAATGGCTGCAAAACTTGTGAAATTTTAATAACAGATGCTCAATTCACTAGCAATTTAACAAAAAAGTCTTATTTTACTAGAAGTTACGATGATCTGAATTGTAAATCTATAAATGTCGTCACGGATTAGAGTTACATAACCTTTGTGGATTGGTTTACGCCGGTGAAACGAATGGAAGGCTAAACAAACGTATGTGCGGCCATAGATCAGATATCAACCTCAATGCAAACGACATTCTGTACCAGCATTTTAATCAGCCTGATCATTCCATCGTTTCTATGACCGTTCGTATTATCGAAAAATATACCACAAGACTAACAATCGTCAACTTGCAACGCCTTTCCGTAGACAAAAGAGGACTTCTGGATTCGACAATTGGGAACTGCGACACCGATATGGTTGCAATGACAAAATTGATGGTATAGGTATTCTATCTAGTCCTTCCTGTAGCTCGGTGAATGTGATGAATATTTTCAACTCTACTCTTCGAGGTAGACGCAGTCATGGTCATCATCATTATACATCACCTACTTTGCATGATGTCTCTATTAATGACTTGCTGCCATTTAAACAAAAACTGTTAGGTATTCATAACATTCGCACGAAACTTTATTCATTACCCTTTCAAAACTTCATTCTCTGTTCAATTTATGTTTGGAAACCACTGTAACAAACCTGCATTCAAACCAATACAAACTTGCAGCTAATATCATGAATATTAGTATAATAGTCCCAGGCATTGGAAAAGATGAAAAAGAGAAAAGATCTTTTCTTAAACTTTCCTTTGCCAACAAAGGTCTCGATAGCGTCAATTAAGGCAATATCCTTCATCATAAATTAGTTCAGTCGAAAATACCTCCTTATTTTAAAGATCAGTCTGTACCAATAATTTCTTATACCTATACCAAACCAATTGCAACTAAAATTTTCAATTACAAACACGTTTTGCAGGATCTCAACATTGACGACTTCATGTCTTAACCTCCTGATTGCACTGTGCTAGTTCCCAATTCACATATAATCCGGCTGGCCACGTTATTACCGGAGACCTCAACATTGTCAATAACACTTCTTTGCGAAATTTGTTATCCAAAGGTCCGAAATATCGTGAGCCTAAATCCATCAGTTGGAAATACAACTTTAAAATACTGATGGATTCAGTGGAGAATTATGCCAGGCAGTGGGCTAAACGCGAGAAAGAAGACGTAGATGCTCTTTCCAAATGGATTAAGGCTGTGAGGTCGTTGATACAAATCCGAATTAAGAAACTAAATGGGTCTATCAACATGATCAATACCCACGCTACGTCAATTTTTTAAAGACCCAAATGTTGCAAAACACTTGTCCTGCCTCCATGACAAATATGTTGTTGTCCCCGCAGATAAAGCCCCAAACAACATCGTTTTTGTGTGTAAATATCATTACATAAACTGCTTGATAAATGAATTAGGTATTGACAATTCACTTGGAAACTCAACATATACCATCACGACACTTACCAAAGAGGAAATCCTGGATAATCATAGGTCTGTTCTATGTTCCTTTGGAATTTCAACCAAAGATGAAGAACTGGATCTTCCATCACTGTATTGGATACCTAAACTACATAAGTGTCCTTACAAACAACGGTATATTGCTGGGTCTTCCAAGTGCTCCACGAAACCTCATTCTAAATTATTAACATTTATTTTATCAGCAATCAAAGCCGGGCTCCAAAGTTATTGTGAAACTGCCTATTCTAGAGGTGGCGTGAATCAGATGTGGATACTAAAAAATTCCAAAGATCTTTTAGAGTACATACAATCTAAGACTCTCTCATCATGCAATAGTATTAAAACAATTGACTATTCTTCACTTTACACAAGTATTCCCCATTCCAAACTAAAAGACAAATTGAAAGAGTTGGTATTACTTTGTTTCATTAAAAAGAATGGCGAACGTAGATACAAGTATCTTGTCTTGAGGAGGGATAAATCCTTTGTAAAGAATCACTCTGATTCAAACAAAAATTCTCTGAAACTGACTTTATCAAGATGCTTGATTTCTTGATTGACAACATATTTGTTACGTTTTGAGGACATGTTTTCAACAGACTGTCGGAATTCCAATGGGAACCAATTGTGCCCCTCTTCTTGCCGACTTGTTTCTTTATTATTATGAGGCTGACTTCATACAGGAACTTCTTAGGAAGAAAGATAAGAAGTTAGCAATATCCTTTAACTTTACGTTCCGCTATATAGATGATGTTCTCTCACTTAATAATACAAAATTTGGTGACTATGTTGAACGAATCTATCCCATCGAACTAGAGATAAAGGATACTACAGATACAGTTAAGTCTGCCTCATATCTTGACTTACATCTAGAAATTGACAATGAGGGTCGGTTGAAAACAAAACTTTACGACAAAAGTAGAGATGATTTCAGCTTCCCAATTGTGAACTTTCAATTTCTATGTAGCAACATTCAAGCAGCGCCTGCATACGGAGTATATATCTCCCAATTGATACGATATTCCCGGGCTTGTATTTCCTATCATGATTTCCTTGATAGAGGATTGCTGCTCACAAGGAAGCTATTGAACCAAGAGTTCCTAAGGGTGAAGTTGAAATCATTCCTTCGTAAATTTTACGGACACCATCACGAGTTGGTTGACCGTTATGGAATAACCGTTTCACAGATGATATCGGATATGTTCCTTATGTCGTAACTACAATACCCTTCCCTTTTCACGAATGCGACCTACCGAACTAGACTATTTACCAGATTTGTAATAACATAAGCAACACGACGGGTGCCACATGTGGAGCAGGATCTGCTTACCCTTCCGGAGCACCTGAGATCACCCCCAGATTTTGGTGGGGTTCGTGTTGCTTAGTCTTTAGTTTTCTATGTTGTGTCTTCTGTACTCTTATTTGTCTGTTTATCTTTTATACGACCGCAAATTTTTGCGGTCGTATATTGGTATGACGTTGGCGTCGTTGTCGTTGTCGTCCGAAGACACATTGGTTTCGCACTATAACTTTAGTTTAAGTGAATGGATCTCTATGAAATTTTACCATAAGGTTCAATACCACAAAAGGAAGGTTGGGATTGATTTTGGGGTTATGGTACCAACAGTTAAGGAATTAGGGGCCAAAAAGCATTTTGTAACTTCCAGACAATAACTTGTGTGTAAGTGTATGGATCTCTCTGACATTGTACCACAAGGTTCCATATCACAAAGGGAAGGCTGGGATTGATTTTGGGGATAATTGCCTCAAAATTTTAGGAATTAGTGGCCAAAAACATGAAAAGGGGCAAAAATAAGCATTTTCTAGTTTCAGGACAATAACTTGTGTGTAAGTGTATGGATCACAGTATTGCGCAATAGCAAGAAATCTTCAATTGCACAGTATTGCGCAATAGCAAGAAATATCCAATAGCACAATATTGCGCAATAGCAAGAAATTGTCAAATGTACAGTATTGCGCAATAGCAAGAATATTCAATTGCACAGTATTGTGCAAAAGAAGATACTTTGTATAAATTGCTTATTTCTTGACCAATTTCAATGGGGTTTTATTCTTGAATTCTTGGGGTTCTTTAATATGCTGAATCTAACCGTGTATTAAATTTTTGGATTTTGGGCCCTGTTTTAAATTGGACCACATTGAGGTCCAAAGGGTCCAAAATTAAACTTGGTTTGATTTCATCAAAAATTGAATTATTGGGGTTCTTTGATATGCCGAATCTAACCGTGTATTTAGATTCTTAATTTTTGTCCTGTTTTCAAATTGGTCTACATTAAGGTCCAAAGGGTCCAAAATGAAACTTAGTTTGATTTTAACAAAATTGAATTCTTAGGGTTCTTTGATATGCTGAATCTAAACATGTATTTAGATTTTTGATTATGGGCCCAGTTTTCAAGTTGGTCCAAATCGGGGTCCAAAATTAAACTTTGTTTGATTTCAACAAAATTGAATATATGGAGTTCTTTGATATACTGAATCTAACCATGTATTTAGATTTTTGATTTTTGGGCCCCGTTATCAACTTTGTCCACATTGAGGTCAAAAGGGTCCAAAATTAAACTTCGTTTGATTTCATCAAAATTGAATTCTTGGGGTATGCTGAATCTAACCATGTATTTAGATTTTGGATATTGGACCATAATAGGTGATTGTCCAATTTAAAATTTTTAAGTTCTTAGACCACATTCATTCTGTGTCAGAAACCTATGCTGTGTCAAATATTTAATCACAATCCAAATTCAGAGCTGTATCAAGCTTGAATGTTGTGTCCATACTTGCCCCAACTGTTCAGGGTTCGACCTCTGCGGTCGTATCAAGCTGCGCCCTGCGGAGCATTTTATTATTTTTAGCCATGGCGTTGTCAGTTTATTTTCAATCTATGAGTTTGACTGTCCCTCTGGTATCTTTCGTCCCTCTTTACATCATGACAAGTTATAGATCAAGTAAGCATTTTGTTCCAGGACAATGATTTTTAACCGGAAGGGACTATGTATTGCCATGTAATACTCACAGAATGCTTGTTAAATTTTTAATTATCTCATATTAAAAACAACTCATACCAAGATGAGGAACACATCAATCTTAATTTGTTTATAATTGTTAGCATGGTTAGTATCATTGTCATGATTGTCATCCTCTAAATTTATTTACTTACTTTAAATTTCTAAGTGACCAATCAAAATTTATATGGTTGATGTCAAATGAAGATCAAGTGGTTAATAACATAACAATAAAATCAATAGATAGTTTAATAAAGACATGAAGAGCAAAATTAAGTAATAAGACATGAGTATGTAGCCCTGGCTCTTCTTTCAATAATATAACGGTACTGATTGTGTTCACTCAATCATTATCTTTGGGAATACACTGTGTTTGTTGTCTCCCTTTCACTGTATAGTTTTAGTTTTATTGTCATGTATTGTAATTTGAAATAGTTCAATAAAAAAATCACCACAATTATTTGTACACTTTAATTTAAACTGTAATTGTTCTGCTCCTCAGGGCGTTTTGATTGACAAATAAAAATTGTTGTTGTTGATTGTTGAGACCTCTTTAATCATTGTTAATCAATTGAGTCAGTTTTAACTATTGAAACTTAAATCATGTATCAATTTATGTATTTACATACAAATAACATAAATAAAAGAATACAACAAATCAACATTCAACAAAAACAAAAAATTTATTAAACATTTTATAACCAGTTTCCAATGAAAAAATTCAAACCACTCATTAATTTTAAAATATAAGCCAAAACACCATGCCAACTGATTCGGGCATTTTTTATCAAGTATTGAAAAAAAAGGAGATGAGTGGTATACACATGGTATACATCATTTAGACAGTTTCCCAAATACAAATTTAACTAAAAGGAATCTAGAGGGGTACATTGGTTGAGTCTTGATTGATATTTTGTCAAGTTTTAATGTTTATACACAAAACTTCATGTATCTACTGTCAATGACTGTGATTGACTTTAGCAATGTTGAGAGTACTATCGTTGGGAAATTTCTTAACTCCAAAATAATTAACATTTTGTTTTTTTTCTTTATTTAGGTGAACATATATGTACCAGCATACAGCACTAAATATTGTAAAAAATGATGGAAGTAAAATCTGAACCTGTAGAAGTTGATGAGAATGTGTCAGAAAACCAGCAGGGAGGTAACATTTATACACCTGGCACTAGTTTTAATTCAAAGACAATAAAATGTGAGTTTATTATCGAAAGTGAAGAGGAAAATACAACCAAATGGCAGCACCAACAGTCAGAGTCAGACAATAAAAACAACTTTTTTGACCAAGGTATGAAAAAATAAATATATAACAGGGATGGTTCCACTATATAGTTGAGGGTCGCTTAGCGGCCCTTATATCGGCCGGCGGCTCCAAAAAAATTTATGTTAATATAAATTCTCTATTCAGGAAAAATAAAATATTTCCGGAAATGTTTCCGTCAACGATTTAGGCAACTATAATCTTTCATAGTTTGTCATCAAAACGTTTTAAAAATCCGGACAAGAATGGGAAGGGGACCCAGTTATTTCCCCATTGAAACGCATTGAAAATCATAGTAAATAAATGGGGTGCTGTCCAAGAAATAATTTTGATAGCCACCTTGGGACTTCTGTTTCATGTTAGGCATTTGTTTCGAAGTTTCTAAGTACAATCTCAGTGCCTCATGACCGGCATTCCGTTGCAAAATTTTGTTTTGATTGACAACAGGTTAGGTCCATCCACTTCGGGAAGAATAAAGGCTAGAATTTAGGCAATTTACTCTATGTACTGACGCCTGATTACATTTAAATCAATCAAAATTTTACAGAAATTCAAGCTAGAAAGCCTACCCTTTCAAATAAATCTACATTCAGTTACAGAACTTGTGTAATAATAAAACTACACCATTTTAAATAAAAGTTATATATTTTTTAAGAACTACATTCGTGGGTACCGGACTGGTTGCCGTAACTGGGATCCTATTCCTGTCAGACTTTAATTTTTTCCAGACTTAAAACTGCACTTTTAAAATAAAGATATACATCTCAGTAGTTATTGTGCAAAGTTTCAATAGATTTAATCCAACAGTTACAGATTTATTGATCCTTATCTATGACATCTCAAATACCAGAAAATTGATCGGATAAAATCATAAATTCATGAAGAAAATATTCTTAAAATCAGCAAAACTTTTTATTTTAAAAGATATTTACATTCTGTAAATTGCACATGGTAGATAAATTCATTATTTGTATGGAAATCTAGTTAAAAAAATTTTGCTGAAAAAAAATTAATTATAATTATTTTTTAATTAAAAAAAATTTCATAAGAATTACATATGCAAAGAAGCATACCCATAACAAGGGTATAAATCATGAGACTTAGTCTTCAAACAGTCAGCTAAGTTCATTTAATATACAATGGAAGAGGCTAGATGCAGAGAAGTTCTCACTTGTAGCTAAAACCAGTCAAGACAGCACCTCCTACAGTTTAACAAATGTCGAGAAATCCTGGATCTGCCTGAATGCTTAATGCTACTGTGCGTTGTTATACTTGTGACTGCTCTAAATGTCCAACTAGTTCATACGTGTGTGGTGGTGGTGGACACTCAAACTGTTGGTGGCGGAGATCTATGTACTTGGGTCCAAACAAGTTAACCAACCTGAATATGGATAACAAAGACAAGTTAATAATGCAGGAACTTTTAAAATGAAACTTAGCGAAGAAGTATTAATGAAAATGATATTTAATCATAACACTCAAAAAGGTGAAGCTGTTAACAGACACTGGGAAAGCCATTTGGTTAATACGCCTGCTTATTATCTAAAAATATGGACTATGGTTAAAAGATAACCAGTAATCTCTAAATATATATGTTTGACAAAGAATTAGATGTTTGACAGGAATTAGATGTCCGTCTTTAACTTTAGCTGTTTGCTGTATTTTTAGACGTTTACCGTAATCCCTCTCATACTCTTAGATAATATTAATGATGTCCCTTTAATAACTCGCGTTATCGTGTGTATTAATTAACGTTAGCTATAGAATTGAAATGTTCCAGTTAAATTAATGCACATGATTTATCTAGTTTGACGGAATTACCTGTTCGTCCGACAAAACTGATGTGTATTGAGTTGTCAATAAAAGAACCAGTGATGCGTGAGCGACGGTTATAAAACATTGTTGTAAGGAGATGAATACATAAACAATATTTACAGAATCTGTTAAAACTAACCATCTTATTTCCCTTCGTTTAAACGATGTTTTTTGAAAATATACTTATAGTTACCTGTGAATTAAGACAGACACAGATAATATAGATCTATGAGTTAGATGGTTATAAATATTTTTCTTGGAAGCTTTTATCAGTGTTGCAGGTTTCGAACTAAGGGAAAGATCGACATACAAATACGAAACGCTTATAAGCATGGCTTTCCTGATGAATTAAATATCGAATTTTTCATTGGTCAATAATACACATCTATTTAAATACAACCAATGGACAAGATGAATACACGTGGTAACTTTGTAATACACAACTACAAATTTATGAATGGAAGTGGTTTAATCAAATTAAAGGTTCAAATTGACAAATGTGTTTAACTGAGTTTTATTTCTATTTTTGTCACTTGTCAATAGCCTATATTCATTCTACAACAAAGGATGCCGTTATAATCGATAAGTATGTTTCAGCTGCGAACAGTATCATGTTCCTGGTTCCAGGTTATAAATATTAGGGACTAATAAAATGTTTTTGATTACAGGTACATGTATATTGTTTGGTATGAACACACTTAACAGGCACGTGATATTTATTATTGTTATAATATGATGACCCTACTAGAATTTATACATAAAATGCCTTTCTGGTAATATTACGATCTAATTTTAAAATATCTAGTTTTTATTTTAAAGTCCGAGTCAAATAGATGTATGCTATTTTTGTTGTATATAAGTAATTTAATCACATGCCTGTCAATTTGAAAAGTATAAGAATGTTACGAACATCAGAGTTTTACTGGGACAACCTTTAAATTAATTGTTTTACTTGAGATAATTGTTTCGTAAGAAGTTTATGATTAACATATTTTTACCACTAATTGAAAAGGGGGCAGGAAGAAATTTGAAAAATAAGCAGGACCACCAGCATTAATTATCGAGGGGTGGACGGGTACAGGAACATGAGAATGAGGGATTGGGAAGTGGGTGTCAGATGGACGAAAGCAGTAGGGTGCGGAAATGGTTACTAAGTTTGTTCTTTACTCTCTTCTTAATTTTCGGTTATTAAATCCAAATAATAAGTATATACAGAGAATACGTAAATACATATGGTGCACAGAATGTATAGAGTTCAATTTGCAAAGACCACATTTCATATAAAATATTTGTATAGGTATGTTCCTTCCACACAAAGATCATTACATTCTTTCTGCAACAGTCATTTTGACTTAAAGACTTTTAAGTTGCTGCATATTTATACCTGCCACAAGGGCCACACAACGTGGGAACAGGTTTCGGAAATTCCTATCAAAACGAAGATATCCAAGGATGACCATTAGTTAAGAGCCTGTTGTTTCGTACTTTGGTTTACTTTGTTGTATTGTACATATCATGACCGACTCTAAATAAAATTTACTTACTTACTTACCTGGTGTAGTTTATAGGTGTGTTTACCTTTGTGGTTTTGAATATAAATAAGGCCGTTGGTTTTCCCGTTTGTATGGTTTACACTGGTCATTTTGAGCTCTTTGTAGCTTGCCCTTCGGTGTGAGCCAAGGCTCCGTATTTAAGGTCGTATTTCTCGAGGGGGAGGGGGCATTTTTCTTGGTAGGATGACGGAAACATCTAGTGCCAAACCCTTTTCGTATATTTTGTTTATGAAAATATATACCTTGTCGTATATCAATAAATAAAAACAGACCTATGTCTTGAAAAGTTGTCTGACTGGCACACATACCACATATTCTATACCCCAGTCAAACTTGGAAACGAATAATTAGATATAGGAAGATGTGGTATGAGTGCCAATGAGACAACTCTCCATCCAAGTAACAATTTATAAAAGTAAACCATTATAGGTCAAGGTAGGGCCTTCAACACGGAGCCTTGGCTCACACCGAACAGCATGCTATAAAGGGCCCCAAAATTACTGGTGTAAAACCATTTAAACGGAAAACCAACGGTCTAATCTATATAAAAATACTATGTTCCAGAGTCAGCTCAGTAATGTGTACGTTGACCAATACTCGGCCCCGTCCCCTTCAGAGTCTGTAGCCCCATATTTCTTAGTAACTTAAGATAATCTTTTTTATGAAATGGTGTGTTTAACATAGGCGGACAATGGACTAAGTTGTATATAGACATACCTGGGTAAACCGGACCCTGAATACACCGGATTCCTGTCTATTCCGGTCCCAATATTTTCCTTTCATAACCTTTGCAAAAATACCCTCTATAAACCGGACCCTGTGTATTCCGAATTCCGATCTCATTAGGAAGTCCCATTACACATAATTGCATTATCAAATGCTGTCAAAATCGGTTTAATTTATTTAACTGTACATCATGATCGAGTATTGATCGCCGTCAATCAACACAAATTTGTTTACACAAGAGGGTCCGTAGGAGTATTAAACCGTGACCTTATTGTAGTGAACTGTTTTATGAACAATATTAAGTGGTCATTAAAATAAGTTAATTCAAACAAGAATGCAGAAACTTTATGTACGCCTAAAAGAGAAAATAAGATTTTGATAACATTTTTAATACACCTTCGCCGAAAAGGTCTCGCAAAGAACTTACATTAAAACAAAAGTACAATCTTATTACGGAATATGAAAAAAACACCTAAGCCAACGCAAAAGATCTTGCATTACAGTTTGGGATTGGCAAAACAACTGTTTCATACATTTAAAAGAGAAGTGGTGAATATAAAACAATTTACGAGGACAACACAACATCTGCAAGAGAACTGTACAGTGCATGATAACCTATAAAATGAACTAACAATCGCCATGGTTTATATATTTAATTAATTTTACCAGCATATAACATTATTACAATGAAAAAATAATTATCTGTTTTTTTAAATCTAATATATCAAACTATTATATTCTTTTAAACTTTAATGTCGAAACACAATTCCACCATTTATTAGATTGCACTTTCATATATAATAGCTAAATGTCTTAAATGTTAACATTCCTGGATGAGAATAGACCAGTATTCGCCAAAAAAAAAAAAAAAAATTATATTACTTATCTTCAATAACGAATTCTAAAATGTATTAAATAATTCTTTTATAGTAGATTTGACTTTTAACGTAAATTTTAATAGCGAAATTATGCACGTCATTTATATATTTGCATGCCAGTAATCAATTTGATCTTGAACTTGACTTAGCTCACAATAGAGAGCTGAAATCAATTTTGTCAACTGCACGAGATTTTCATACGGCGGTAAATAGCATGTAACTAACACAAGTGATAAAACTGACAGACTGTGGAAAGTTAATTCAGGGTCAACTTTGATGTGTAACGATTGACATTGTTGTGCGTTAGCGTTGAGGCTCTTGAGGAAAGTTCATTACGATTGATTAACGAGAATCTAAATTAGTGCTGTTTTCTCGATAATTTCACAGTAGAGATAACAATTTTGCTTGGTAGAATTGCTGGAAATACGCATTGATAGTTTTGTCTATTATCGTTACAGGAGAATAATTCACTTCAAGTGAGTAAACTCGCATTTTCGAGTATCGACATTACGTTGCACTCGCAAAAACGATAAATATCGGAAACTTCCGTAACTCTTGCAGACCTGCTAAAAAAGCAATTTCAGTGTCAATACAATTATGTTAGAAACATTTTTGGTGATCTCGACTGGGGTCACGTTGCTCCAAGTAAATCAGCTACTTTATTTTCCCAGCTGTTTTTGTTATATAACACTATGCTCTCTCGTTATATGTAGACTAGCCTCAGGGACATTATATGTGAACCTTTCTACAAAAAAGCCTGCACAGGTAATACCTCGGATGTACTCTAATAAACGTCATCGCTGTCCCACAGGTGTCCTTGTGTAAAGAAATGTCAAGGTATTGGTGTATGCTCAATTGGTTAACTTAGATAATCAGTGAGAGATAATTAAAGATCCGATTATTTTCAACCACCTACTTATTGAGCGTTTTAAAATATTTTAATACTGAATTGAAACAAATAAAAATATAACCTTTCTATATTTTCTTTAATTCAAAAAATGAAGTTGTGAACGTAACTTTATTGCAATGAATTATTCGTTTATGCAGATTTTCTTTGACCATTATACGAGTTTATACGTTTATGTAGTTTATTGAATATCGACTCTGAATAAAACTTTGAATCTTTGAATCTTGAATCTTGTAACGAGGGTCTGGATTGGAAAAGGGGGAATCTTAATCCAGTATTTTAAGGTTTTGTTTTAAAGTCATTTATCTCTATTTTAATAAATTTTGCCCATTATTCTCTATTCTTTACATATAAGCATATACCCATTATCCACTATTCTCTATTCTTTGTGGTCTATTTTGTAAAATCTACTTTTTCTCCCTTCTATTCTGCACTTTTCCATTCTTTATTCTGTAAACCCCATTCAGACCCTCATACACGTAATGAAAAATCTAGTAGTAAGTTCTGCTACTAACACTAGTTGACATGGGTACAGAAATTTTCATCCGTTGTCCATCCTTTATTCTGTTAACCCCATCCATACCCTCATATACATGACGGAAAATCTAGTACGTTAGTTCTGCTACTAACACAGTCTAGTTGACATGGGACATAGACAATTTTCATCCGAGTGTTTTTCGGCGGAGGACATTTTAATGAAAAAAATAGGACGTTTCAGCACCAAAGCCTAACCATTTTAGCGAAAATTTAAATGCTCATTTTAGTGAGTCACTGACATTTTTTTGATCCATTTCATAAAAAATAATATATTAAATTTTATTGTAAAATCAAGACAGCACAATGTGAAATGAATACAGTGCATGCTTTCCTCCAACACATTCGTTTAACACATTTGTTTCAATGGTGAACCAAAGTAAACATATAAACAACTTAAACATTAAGCCAGAATAAATAACTGCATGTTCATGGTTTTAGTAAGGTGGTGTATTATTCAACCTGGGATATCGAAAATACAGTTGAACGGACTAATCCTGCGCTAAAATGGGCTCTAATGTATGCGCTAAAATGTCCCATGTATTTTAAAAATTTTCACTAAAATGTCCTCCGCCCGTGTTTTCCCGTCCGTAATATCTTTAACCCTTCCTTGCTGTGTTAGGCAGTTCGGCATCTAGGATTTATACAAAATTCTAGATTTCCATTACCTTTGGATGATATTACATGTAGATATTAGTATTTACAGAAAAGGAAACTAGCCAAACTTAATAAATGCTGAATAGCAAGATGTCAAAATTACAGTAAAACAAAACGAATTAAAACACATTTCAGTAAAATAATAAATATATAAATTGCAACTGTTAGTAATTATTAATTGATGTAATTCGTGGAAATAATTCTAAACAGTGTCACAAATGTGAAGGCATTAATACTACTACAAAGACGATGTCATTTTATTGCTACAACAAACCACCGATTAAAAATATACGAAAGAAATAAAGATTAACTTGAAACAAAATATCAGACATTAATGTATACCTTTATTTTTGTTTTCTGTTAACGGTTCTCGGTTCTCGTACCAATTCACGTTGAATTTTAAAATAATTAAGTTGAAAACATTATTTACAAATAAAAAAGATGGAATACTCTCCTGTTCTTTTGGGCCTTCTGAATAGCATAAGTTATTTCCACGTCTGGTACATCTGCTCCTTCTAAAGTCAAATTCATTCTTATTTTAAGAATGAAAAAAAATCAAATATGAACCGCTGACTCATTTCCACATTTTGACATTTCGGGATAGTTTTCGTAAGTATTTTTATTTTTCTTTGTTCCCTAACAGTCCCAGGATTTTGAAGGCGGAAAGTTAACCCTTTGCAATAAATAAATAAAAACCTTTTAACCTACAACATTAGTTATAAGAAAGAAATATATATACAAAATATTTGCCACTGGACTTGTAACAACAAACTTCCAATCAGTCCAAAATGAGTAGAAATGCCAGTTAGTAAAATTGAGAATGGAAGTGGAAATGTGTCAAAGAGACATCAACCCGACCAAAGAGCAGACAACAGCCGAAGGCCACCAATGGGTCTTCGATGCAGCGAGAAACTCCCGCACCTGGCGGCGTGCTTCAGCTGGCCCCTTCACAAAAATGTATACTAGTTTATTGATAATGGACGTCATTCTTAACTCCGAAATATACACAAGAAATTAAAATTAAAAATCATACAACAGAGGCTCCTGAATTGGGAAAGGCGCAAAAATGCAGCGGGGTTAAACATGTTTTTTGAGATCTCAACCCTCCCCCTATACCTCTAGCCAACGAAATTTGCTTCAGAACGAAATCCTACTTTTTAATTTTAACTTTTAATAAAATCGCACGAAGACAATAATCAGACAGTCCTATCTTTCTGAAATTAATGCATTAAAGCTCATTTTAAAAATGTGATGCTTGCAATTTAAATTGCTTGGTCTTTCTTCTTCTGTGAGTATTATCCTTCCATTTAGGAACACCAAGAATTCCTTGTATCAATAAACGTATATACGCTATTTACAGGTTCTCCATATGTCCTCTCAGGGAAATATGTACATGTATACACGACCCAAGAGTCACACATACATTTCCAAATTTGCTCAATAATATTCTTTAAAAATCTAAAATCATTTTGCAACAATCAATGAAATAATAATAATTAAAGATTTAACCGCCGAAGCTTTGAAAGTGTTCAATTTACACACACTATTCTGTTAACCCTGTTTACCTGTTGACTTTTGTTTAGAATAGCAGATGTGCGTTGATCGATATTTACGACCTGCAGTCATGCGTTTATAACCCTTTATCTCGAACTTCTCCGGGTAATGATTGACAGGTATTGTAATCAATGTAACACATAAATCGGGGTACAATGAAGGTATCATGATTTAAGTAAGTAAAACAATTCTTTCTTTATTAGAAGACAAAATTAAAATTAAAACATGTTGAAACTACACAAGTAATTTAACTGACACAATTTAAATTTGGTATAAATAAAGACGTGTTTATTTTTTTTTTTGTATAATTATCTTATTTGCACTCACAAAAGATAGCAAACTTCAGTATCGGAATTGATTTTAAATCGTAATTTCCAAATATAAGATTGTCAGCGCGGACTTCGCGGATCAATAGGGACATAATCTAGGTGACAAGTTGTGATAATTTCATTTTGTCCATCAAGGATTTTCCTGAATTTTAATGAATGTCCATCACGGAATCGAGGACGGAATCAAGGAATACGCGTTTTGCAGTATTGCAGTGTAGAAACCTGCCAAATTCTTTAAGTCAAGCCCTTCAAAATTATTCAACAGTGATATTATCCATATGCTTCTTTGTTTCCGTGACCAATTATTGGCATCGATATGTAATCACTTCCATTCATAAATATTTGTAGTTGTGTATTACAATGTTACCACGTGTATTTATCTTGTCCATTGGTCGTATTTAAATAGATTTTATTATTGACCAATGAAAGAATTCGATATTTAATTCATCAGGAAAGCCAGGCTCAAAAACGTTTCGTATATGAATGTCGATCTTTCCCTTATATACTTAGTTTGAAACCTGCAACACTGATAAAAGCTTCCAAGAAAAATATTTATAACCATCTAACTCATACATCTATATTATCTGTTTCTGTCTTAATTTACAGGTAACTATATTTTCAAAAACATCGTTTAAACGAAGGAAATAAGATGTTTAGTTTTAACAGATTCTGTAAACATTGTTAATGTATTCATCTCCTTACAACAATGTTTTTATAACCGTCCTCACGCATCACTGGTTCTATTATTGACAACTCAATACACATCAGTTTTGTCGGACGAACAGGTAATTCCCGTCAAACTAGATAAATCATGTGCATTAATTTAACTGGAACATTTCAATACTATAGCTAACGTTAATTAATAATACACACGTTATCGTTCACGCGAGTTATTGAAGGGACATCATTAATATTATCTAAGAGTATTAGAGGGATTACGGTAAACGTCTAAAAATACAGCAAACAGCTAAAGTTAAAGACGGACATCTTATTCCCTGTCAAACATCTAATTCTTTGTCAAACATATATATTTAGAGATTACTGGTTATCTTTTAACCATAGTCCATATTTTTAGATAATAAGCAGGCGTATTAACCAAATGGCTTTCCCAGTGAGATCACTAAGTGTTTCCTTACCAAAGAATGTGAACTTTTCTAGAAATTTGAAGGAGGGCATCAGCAATAGTTCACACTTTGAATAATGGTATAGCTTATTCCTTGTGACAAAAGCAGAATGTATTGGTTTTAAAATCTCAAAGGTTCATTAAAACGCTTCGACCAAATGTAAAGGGAGTGTGAACGGAACAAAGTAAACCAAAATACTCCAGAAAGGAAAAAGAAAAATTTACAACGCACTGGACAGAAGACTAAGGTTCATGTGGAAGAAAAGGATCTAAGTAAATGTACAGACAGATATCAAAAAGGGCAACCTGATCCAAAACTTGATGCTGCATTCGTAAAAGCATAAAGGACGATCATTCATATGGTAGAGTAATACCTGCTAAGAAGAATATACTTACCAGAAGCTGTTCTTCAAAAGTTCAAAAATCAAGGAAGATATAGCTGCATTCATCTACTTCTGAAAAAGATACAGACAAAATTAACGGTCTTTTAAGGACCACCAAAATCTTTAAAAGGAGTCTAAAATTGTTGTACATTCAGTTAAAATTGTTTATATAAGCTATAGCCCTACCCTTATATATCTCCCAAAAATCCAGGCCCCAATCTGGAAAATTGGAGAGCCCTGGCAAGATTTTCTGAGTTTACAAAATATTCTGTCGTTATTTATGTGATGTGGCTCTTCAGTAATGTGACCCGCATTCCACACAAACTTTATGACACATAAAATGGCATAAAGTGTTGTATTTAATATTTAAAACTTATCAAAACTAATTAAAACCATAAAACTGAATCTATGGGCTTTTTCTTTCTCCAGGTCCCAGAAATATGATACTGGAAAGAAATAAGCCCATATTTTCCATCTTTTGTTGTCCCCTGATCCCATATAAGACATTTGTTATTTCTTGCCAGGTGGCTCTTTTCTAATATTCTTTGCTGATATTTTTCGAAAAATCCCTCCATTTTAACTTACAAGTGTATGAATACATAATACCATCAAAATGACCTTACTGTGACCCCTTTTGAAACTTTAAATTGAACTTTTTAAAAATTTCATAAATTTAAATTTCAATTTAATTTTAAAAGTTTAATTCAAATTTTAAAAATAATTACACCATTGTTTTCCTTATTGAATTTTCAAGTTTCTGGCCAAATTTAATCCATGTAACTCCAAAAATAAGCTTACAATTGCAGATTGAAGTGTTCAAAATATGCCCTCTGACAGGAACGGGGACCCAGTTATTTCCCCCATTGAAACGCATTGAAAATCATAGTAAATAAATGGGGTGCTGTCCAAGAAATAATTTTGATAGCCACCTTGGGACTTCTGTTTCATGTTAGGCATTTGTTTCGAGGTTTCTAAGTACAATCTCAGTGCCTCATGACCGGCATTCCGTTGCAAAATTTTGTTTTGATTGACAACAGGTCAGGTCCATCCACTTCCGGGGAAGAATAAAGGCTAGAATTTAGGCAATTTACTCTATGTACTGACGCCTGATTACATTTAAATCAATCAAAATTTTTACAGAAATTCAAGCTAGAAAGCCTACCCTTTCAAATAAATCTACATTCAGTTACAGAACTTGTGTAATAATAAAACTACACCATTTTAAATAAAAGTTATATATTTTTTTTAAGAACTACATTCGTGGGTACCGGACTGGTTGCCGTAACTGGGATCCTATTCCTGTCAGACTTTAATTTTTTTTCCTGACTTAAAACTGCACTTTTAAAATAAAGATATACATCTCAGTAGTTATTGTGCAAAGTTTCAATAGATTTAATCCAACAGTTACAGATTTATTGATCCTTATCTATGACATCTCAAATACCAGAAAATTGATCGGATAAAATCATAAATTCATGAAGAAAATATTCTTAAAATCAGCAAAACTTTTTATTTTAAAAGATATTTACATTCTGTAAATTGCACATGGTAGATAAATTCATTATTTGTATGGAAATCTAGTTAAAAAAATTTTGCTGAAAAAAATTAATTATAATTATTTTTTAATTAAAAAAAATTTCATAAAATTACATATGCAAAGAAGCATACCCCATAACAAGGGTATAAATCATGAGACTTAGTCTTCAAACAGTCAGCTAAGTTCATTTAATATACAATGGAAGAGGCTAGATGCAGAGAAGTTCTCACTTGTAGCTAAAACCAGTCAAGACAGCACCTCCTACAGTTTAACAAATGTCGAGGGAAATCCTGGATCTGCCTGAATGCTTAATGCTACTGTGCGTTGTTATACTTGTGACTGCTCTAAATGTCCAACTAGTTCATACGTGTGTGGTGGTGGTGGACACTCAAACTGTTGGTGGCGGAGATCTATGTACTTGGGTCCAAACAAGTTAACCAACCTGAATATGGATAACAAAGACAAGTTAATAATGCAGGAACTTTTAAAATGAAACTTAGCGAAGAAGTATTAATGAAAATGATATTTAATCATAACACTCAAAAGGTGAAGCTGTTAACAGATCACTAAGTGTTTCCTTACCAAAGAATGTGAACTTTTCTAGAAATTTGAAGGAGGGCATCAGCAATAGTTCACACTTTGAATAATGGTATAGCTTATTCCTTGTGACAAAAAGCAGAATGTATTGGTTTTAAAATCTCAAAGGTTCATTAAAACGCTTCGACCAAATGTAAAGGGAGTGTGAACGGAACAAAGTAAACCAAAATACTCCAGAAAGGAAAAAGAAAAATTTACAACGCACTGGACAGAAGACTAAGGTTCATGTGGAAGAAAAGGATCTAAGTAAATGTACAGACAGATATCAAAAAGGGCAACCTGATCCAAAACTTGATGCTGCATTCGTAAAAGCATAAAGGACGATCATTCATATGGTAGAGTAATACCTGCTAAGAAGAATATACTTACCAGAAGCTGTTCTTCAAAAGTTCAAAAATCAAGGAAGATATAGCTGCATTCATCTACTTCTGAAAAAGATACAGACAAAATTAACGGTCTTTTAAGGACCACCAAAATCTTTAAAAGGAGTCTAAAATTGTTGTACATTCAGTTAAAATTGTTTATATAAGCTATAGCCCTACCCTTATATATCTCCCAAAAAAATCCAGGCCCCAATCTGGAAAATTGGAGAGCCCCTGGCAAGATTTTCTGAGTTTACAAAATATTCTGTCGTTATTTATGTGATGTGGCTCTTCAGTAATGTGACCCGCATTCCCACACAAACTTTTATGACACATAAAATGGCATAAAGTGTTGTATTTAATATTTAAAACTTATCAAAAACTAATTAAAAACCATAAAACTGAATCTATGGGCTTTCTCCAGGTCCCAGAAATATGATACTGGAAAGAAATAAGCCCATATTTTCCATCTTTTGTTGTACCCTGATCCCATATAAGACATTTGTTATTTCTTGCCAGGTGGCTCTTTTCTAATATTCTTTGCTGATATTTTCGAAAAATCCTCCATTTTAACTTACAAGTGTATGAATACATAATACCATCAAATGACCTTACTGTGACCCCTTTTGAAACTTTAAATTGAAAAACAAACTTTTTAAAAATTTCATAAATTTAAATTTCAATTTAATTTTAAAAGTTTAATTCAAATTTTAAAAATAATTACACCATTGTTTTCCTTATTGAATTTTCAAGTTTCTGGCCAAATTTCATCCATGTAACTCCAAAAATAAGCTTACAATTGCAGATTGAAGTGTTCAAAATATGCCCTCTGACAGGAACGGGGACCCAGTTATTTCCCCCATTGAAACGCATTGAAAATCATAGTAAATAAATGGGGTGCTGTCCAAGAAATAATTTTGATAGCCACCTTGGGACTTCTGTTTCATGTTAGGCATTTGTTTCGAAGTTTCTAAGTACAATCTCAGTGCCTCATGACCGGCATTCCGTTGCAAAATTTTGTTTTGATTGACAACAGGTTAGGTCCATCCACTTCGGGGAAGAATAAAGGCTAGAATTTAGGCAATTTACTCTATGTACTGACGCCTGATTACATTTAAATCAATCAAAATTTTACAGAAATTCAAGCTAGAAAGCCTACCCTTTCAAATAAATCTACATTCAGTTACAGAACTTGTGTAATAATAAAACTACACCATTTTAAATAAAAGTTATATATTTTTAAGAACTACATTCGTGGGTACCGGACTGGTTGCCGTAACTGGGATCCTATTCCTGTCAGACTTTAATTTTTTCCAGACTTAAAACTGCACTTTTAAAATAAAGATATACATCTCAGTAGTTATTGTGCAAAGTTTCAATAGATTTAATCCAACAGTTACAGATTTATTGATCCTTATCTATGACATCTCAAATACCAGAAAATTGATCGGATAAAATCATAAATTCATGAAGAAAATATTCTTAAAATCAGCAAAACTTTTTTATTTTAAAAGATATTTACATTCTGTAAATTGCACATGGTAGATAAATTCATTATTTGTATGGAAATCTAGTTAAAAAAATTTTGCTGAAAAAAATTAATTATAATTATTTTTTAATTAAAAAAAATTTCATAAGAATTACATATGCAAAGAAGCATACCCCATAACAAGGGTATAAATCATGAGACTTAGTCTTCAAACAGTCAGCTAAGTTCATTTAATATACAATGGAAGAGGCTAGATGCAGAGAAGTTCTCACTTGTAGCTAAAACCAGTCAAGACAGCACCTCCTACAGTTTAACAAATGTCGAGGGAAATCCTGGATCTGCCTGAATGCTTAATGCTACTGTGCGTTGTTATACTTGTGACTGCTCTAAATGTCCAACTAGTTCATACGTGTGTGGTGGTGGTGGACACTCAAACTGTTGGTGGCGGAGATCTATGTACTTGGGTCCAAACAAGTTAACCAACCTGAATATGGATAACAAAGACAAGTTAATAATGCAGGAACTTTTAAAATGAAACTTAGCGAAGAAGTATTAATGAAAATGATATTTAATCATAACACTCAAAAGGTGAAGCTGTTAACAGATCACTAAGTGTTTCCTTACCAAAGAATGTGAACTTTTCTAGAAATTTGAAGGGAGGGCATCAGCAATAGTTCACACTTTGAATAATGGTATAGCTTATTCCTTGTGACAAAAAGCAGAATGTATTGGTTTTAAAATCTCAAAAGGTTCATTAAAACGCTTCGACCAAATGTAAAGGGAGTGTGAACGGAACAAAGTAAACCAAAATACTCCAGAAAGGAAAAAGAAAAATTTACAACGCACTGGACAGAAGACTAAGGTTCATGTGGAAGAAAAGGATCTAAGTAAATGTACAGACAGATATCAAAAAGGGCAACCTGATCCAAAACTTGATGCTGCATTCGTAAAAGCATAAAGGACGATCATTCATATGGTAGAGTAATACCTGCTAAGAAGAATATACTTACCAGAAGCTGTTCTTCAAAAGTTCAAAAATCAAGGAAGATATAGCTGCATTCATCTACTTCTGAAAAAGATACAGACAAAATTAACGGTCCTTTTAAGGACCACCAAAATCTTTAAAAAGGAGTCTAAAATTGTTGTACATTCAGTTAAAATTGTTTATATAAGCTATAGCCCTACCCCTTATATATCTCCCAAAAAAATCCAGGCCCCAATCTGGAAAATTGGAGAGCCCCTGGCAAGATTTTCTGAGTTTACAAAATATTCTGTCGTTATTTATGTGATGTGGCTCTTCAGTAATGTGACCCGCATTCCCACACAAACTTTTATGACACATAAAATGGCATAAAGTGTTGTATTTAATATTTAAAACTTATCAAAAACTAATTAAAAACCATAAAACTGAATCTATGGGCTTTTTTCTTTCTCCAGGTCCCAGAAATATGATACTGGAAAGAAATAAGCCCATATTTTCCATCTTTTGTTGTACCCTGATCCCATATAAGACATTTGTTATTTCTTGCCAGGTGGCTCTTTTCTAATATTCTTTGCTGATATTTTCGAAAAATCCTCCATTTTAACTTACAAGTGTATGAATACATAATACCATCAAAATGACCTTACTGTGACCCTTTTGAAACTTTAAATTGAAAAACAAACTTTTAAAATTTCATAAATTTAAATTTCAATTTAATTTTAAAAGTTTAATTCAAATTTTAAAATAATTACACCATTGTTTTCCTTATTGAATTTTCAAGTTTCTGGCCAAATTTCATCCATGTAACTCCAAAATAAGCTTACAATTGCAGATTGAAGTGTTCAAAATATGCCCTCTGACAGGAACGGGGACCCAGTTATTTCCCCCATTGAAACGCATTGAAAATCATAGTAAATAAATGGGGTGCTGTCCAAGAAATAATTTTGATAGCCACCTTGGGACTTCTGTTTCATGTTAGGCATTTGTTTCGAAGTTTCTAAGTACAATCTCAGTGCCTCATGACCGGCATTCCGTTGCAAAATTTTGTTTTGATTGACAACAGGTTAGGTCCATCCACTTCCGGGGAAGAATAAAGGCTAGAATTTAGGCAATTTACTCTATGTACTGACGCCTGATTACATTTAAATCAATCAAAATTTTTACAGAAATTCAAGCTAGAAAGCCTACCCTTTCAAATAAATCTACATTCAGTTACAGAACTTGTGTAATAATAAAACTACACCATTTTAAATAAAAGTTATATATTTTTTAAGAACTACATTCGTGGGTACCGGACTGGTTGCCGTAACTGGGATCCTATTCCTGTCAGACTTTAATTTTTTCCAGACTTAAAACTGCACTTTTAAAATAAAGATATACATCTCAGTAGTTATTGTGCAAAGTTTCAATAGATTTAATCCAACAGTTACAGATTTATTGATCCTTATCTATGACATCTCAAATACCAGAAAATTGATCGGATAAAATCATAAATTCATGAAGAAAATATTCTTAAAATCAGCAAAACTTTTTTATTTTAAAAGATATTTACATTCTGTAAATTGCACATGGTAGATAAATTCATTATTTGTATGGAAATCTAGTTAAAAAAAATTTTGCTGAAAAAAATTAATTATAATTATTTTTTAATTAAAAAAAAATTTCATAAGAATTACATATGCAAAAAGCATACCCCATAACAAGGGTATAAATCATGAGACTTAGTCTTCAAACAGTCAGCTAAGTTCATTTAATATACAATGGAAGAGGCTAGATGCAGAGAAGTTCTCACTTGTAGCTAAAACCAGTCAAGACAGCACCTCCTACAGTTTAACAAATGTCGAGGAAATCCTGGATCTGCCTGAATGCTTAATGCTACTGTGCGTTGTTATACTTGTGACTGCTCTAAATGTCCAACTAGTTCATACGTGTGTGGTGGTGGTGGACACTCAAACTGTTGGTGGCGGAGATCTATGTACTTGGGTCCAAACAAGTTAACCAACCTGAATATGGATAACAAAGACAAGTTAATAATGCAGGAACTTTTAAAATGAAACTTAGCGAAGAAGTATTAATGAAAATGATATTTAATCATAACACTCAAAAGGTGAAGCTGTTAACAGATCACTAAGTGTTTCCTTACCAAAGAATGTGAACTTTTCTAGAAATTTGAAGGAGGGCATCAGCAATAGTTCACACTTTGAATAATGGTATAGCTTATTCCTTGTGACAAAAGCAGAATGTATTGGTTTTAAAATCTCAAAAGGTTCATTAAAACGCTTCGACCAAATGTAAAGGAGTGTGAACGGAACAAAGTAAACCAAAATACTCCAGAAAGGAAAAGAAAAATTTACAACGCACTGGACAGAAGACTAAGGTTCATGTGGAAGAAAAGGATCAAGTAAATGTACAGACAGATATCAAAAGGGCAACCTGATCCAAAACTTGATGCTGCATTCGTAAAAGCATAAAGGACGATCATTCATATGGTAGAGTAATACCTGCTAAGAAGAATATACTTACCAGAAGCTGTTCTTCAAAAGTTCAAAAATCAAGGAAGATATAGCTGCATTCATCTACTTCTGAAAAGATACAGACAAAATTAACGGTCTTTTAAGGACCACCAAAATCTTTAAAAGGAGTCTAAAATTGTTGTACATTCAGTTAAAATTGTTTATATAAGCTATAGCCCTACCCTTATATATCTCCCAAAAATCCAGGCCCCAATCTGGAAAATTGGAGAGCCCTGGCAAGATTTTCTGAGTTTACAAAATATTCTGTCGTTATTTATGTGATGTGGCTCTTCAGTAATGTGACCCGCATTCCCACACAAACTTTATGACACATAAAATGGCATAAAGTGTTGTATTTAATATTTAAAACTTATCAAAACTAATTAAAACCATAAAACTGAATCTATGGGCTTTTTCTTTCTCCAGGTCCCAGAAATATGATACTGGAAAGAAATAAGCCCATATTTTCCATCTTTGTTGTACCCTGATCCCATATAAGACATTTGTTATTTCTTGCCAGGTGGCTCTTTTCTAATATTCTTTGCTGATATTTTCGAAAAATCCTCCATTTTAACTTACAAGTGTATGAATACATAATACCATCAAAATGACCTTACTGTGACCCCTTTTGAAACTTTAAATTGAAAAACAAACTTTTAAAAATTTCATAAATTTAAATTTCAATTTAATTTTAAAAGTTTAATTCAAATTTTAAAATAATTACACCATTGTTTTCCTTATTGAATTTTCAAGTTTCTGGCCAAATTTCATCCATGTAACTCCAAAATAAGCTTACAATTGCAGATTGAAGTGTTCAAAATATGCCCTCTGACAGGAACGGGGACCCAGTTATTTCCCCCATTGAAACGCATTGAAAATCATAGTAAATAAATGGGGTGCTGTCCAAGAAATAATTTTGATAGCCACCTTGGGACTTCTGTTTCATGTTAGGCATTTGTTTCGAAGTTTCTAAGTACAATCTCAGTGCCTCATGACCGGCATTCCGTTGCAAAATTTTGTTTTGATTGACAACAGGTTAGGTCCATCCACTTCCGGGGAAGAATAAAGGCTAGAATTTAGGCAATTTACTCTATGTACTGACGCCTGATTACATTTAAATCAATCAAAATTTTTACAGAAATTCAAGCTAGAAAGCCTACCCTTTCAAATAAATCTACATTCAGTTACAGAACTTGTGTAATAATAAAACTACACCATTTTAAATAAAAGTTATATATTTTTTTTAAGAACTACATTCGTGGGTACCGGACTGGTTGCCGTAACTGGGATCCTATTCCTGTCAGACTTTAATTTTTTTTCCTGACTTAAAACTGCACTTTTAAAATAAAGATATACATCTCAGTAGTTATTGTGCAAAGTTTCAATAGATTTAATCCAACAGTTACAGATTTATTGATCCTTATCTATGACATCTCAAATACCAGAAAATTGATCGGATAAAATCATAAATTCATGAAGAAAATATTCTTAAAATCAGCAAAACTTTTTTATTTTAAAAGATATTTACATTCTGTAAATTGCACATGGTAGATAAATTCATTATTTGTATGGAAATCTAGTTAAAAAAAAATTTTGCTGAAAAAAAAATTAATTATAATTATTTTTTTAATTAAAAAAAAAATCCATAAGAATTACATATGCAAAGAAGCATACCCCATAACAAGGGTATAAATCATGAGACTTAGTCTTCAAACAGTCAGCTAAGTTCATTTAATATACAATGGAAGAGGCTAGATGCAGAGAAGTTCTCACTTGTAGCTAAAACCAGTCAAGACAGCACCTCCTACAGTTTAACAAATGTCGAGGGAAATCCTGGATCTGCCTGAATGCTTAATGCTACTGTGCGTTGTTATACTTGTGACTGCTCTAAATGTCCAACTAGTTCATACGTGTGTGGTGGTGGTGGACACTCAAACTGTTGGTGGCGGAGATCTATGTACTTGGGTCCAAACAAGTTAACCAACCTGAATATGGATAACAAAGACAAGTTAATAATGCAGGAACTTTTAAAAATGAAACTTAGCGAAGAAGTATTAATGAAAATGATATTTAATCATAACACTCAAAAAGGTGAAGCTGTTAACAGATCACTAAGTGTTTCCTTACCAAAGAATGTGAACTTTTCTAGAAATTTGAAGGGAGGGCATCAGCAATAGTTCACACTTTGAATAATGGTATAGCTTATTCCTTGTGACAAAAGCAGAATGTATTGGTTTTAAAATCTCAAAGGTTCATTAAAACGCTTCGACCAAATGTAAAGGGAGTGTGAACGGAACAAAGTAAACCAAAATACTCCAGAAAGGAAAAAGAAAAATTTACAACGCACTGGACAGAAGACTAAGGTTCATGTGGAAGAAAAGGATCTAAGTAAATGTACAGACAGATATCAAAAAGGGCAACCTGATCCAAAACTTGATGCTGCATTCGTAAAAGCATAAAGGACGATCATTCATATGGTAGAGTAATACCTGCTAAGAAGAATATACTTACCAGAAGCTGTTCTTCAAAAGTTCAAAAATCAAGGAAGATATAGCTGCATTCATCTACTTCTGAAAAGATACAGACAAAATTAACGGTCTTTTAAGGACCACCAAAATCTTTAAAAGGAGTCTAAAATTGTTGTACATTCAGTTAAAATTGTTTATATAAGCTATAGCCCTACCCTTATATATCTCCCAAAAATCCAGGCCCCAATCTGGAAAATTGAGAGCCCTGGCAAGATTTTCTGAGTTTACAAAATATTCTGTCGTTATTTATGTGATGTGGCTCTTCAGTAATGTGACCCGCATTCCCACACAAACTTTTATGACACATAAAATGGCATAAAGTGTTGTATTTAATATTTAAAACTTATCAAAACTAATTAAAACCATAAAACTGAATCTATGGGCTTTTTCTTTCTCCAGGTCCCAGAAATATGATACTGGAAAGAAATAAGCCCATATTTTCCATCTTTGTTGTACCCTGATCCCATATAAGACATTTGTTATTTCTTGCCAGGTGGCTCTTTTCTAATATTCTTTGCTGATATTTTCGAAAAATCCTCCATTTTAACTTACAAGTGTATGAATACATAATACCATCAAAATGACCTTACTGTGACCCCTTTTGAAACTTTAAATTGAAAAACAAACTTTTAAAAATTTCATAAATTTAAATTTCAATTTAATTTTAAAAGTTTAATTCAAATTTTAAAATAATTACACCATTGTTTTCCTTATTGAATTTTCAAGTTTCTGGCCAAATTTCATCCATGTAACTCCAAAATAAGCTTACAATTGCAGATTGAAGTGTTCAAAATATGCCCTCTGACAGGAACGGGGACCCAGTTATTTCCCCCATTGAAACGCATTGAAAATCATAGTAAATAAATGGGGTGCTGTCCAAGAAATAATTTTGATAGCCACCTTGGGACTTCTGTTTCATGTTAGGCATTTGTTTCGAAGTTTCTAAGTACAATCTCAGTGCCTCATGACCGGCATTCCGTTGCAAAATTTTGTTTTGATTGACAACAGGTTAGGTCCATCCACTTCCGGGGAAGAATAAAGGCTAGAATTTAGGCAATTTACTCTATGTACTGACGCCTGATTACATTTAAATCAATCAAAATTTTTACAGAAATTCAAGCTAGAAAGCCTACCCTTTCAAATAAATCTACATTCAGTTACAGAACTTGTGTAATAATAAAACTACACCATTTTAAATAAAAGTTATATATTTTTTAAGAACTACATTCGTGGGTACCGGACTGGTTGCCGTAACTGGGATCCTATTCCTGTCAGACTTTAATTTTTTCCAGACTTAAAACTGCACTTTTAAAATAAAGATATACATCTCAGTAGTTATTGTGCAAAGTTTCAATAGATTTAATCCAACAGTTACAGATTTATTGATCCTTATCTATGACATCTCAAATACCAGAAAATTGATCGGATAAAATCATAAATTCATGAAGAAAATATTCTTAAAATCAGCAAAACTTTTTATTTTAAAAGATATTTACATTCTGTAAATTGCACATGGTAGATAAATTCATTATTTGTATGGAAATCTAGTTAAAAAAATTTTGCTGAAAAAAAATAATTATAATTATTTTTTAATTAAAAAAAATTTCATAAGAATTACATATGCAAAGAAGCATACCCCATAACAAGGGTATAAATCATGAGACTTAGTCTTCAAACAGTCAGCTAAGTTCATTTAATATACAATGGAAGAGGCTAGATGCAGAGAAGTTCTCACTTGTAGCTAAAACCAGTCAAGACAGCACCTCCTACAGTTTAACAAATGTCGAGGAAATCCTGGATCTGCCTGAATGCTTAATGCTACTGTGCGTTGTTATACTTGTGACTGCTCTAAATGTCCAACTAGTTCATACGTGTGTGGTGGTGGTGGACACTCAAACTGTTGGTGGCGGAGATCTATGTACTTGGGTCCAAACAAGTTAACCACCTGAAAATGGATAACAAAGACAAGTTAATAATGCAGGAACTTTTAAAAATGAAACTTAGCGAAGAAGTATTAATGAAAATGATATTTAATCATAACACTCAAAAGGTGAAGCTGTTAACAGATCACTAAGTGTTTCCTTACCAAAGAATGTGAACTTTTCTAGAAATTTGAAGGAGGGCATCAGCAATAGTTCACACTTTGAATAATGGTATAGCTTATTCCTTGTGACAAAAGCAGAATGTATTGGTTTTAAAATCTCAAAAGGTTCATTAAAACGCTTCGACCAAATGTAAAGGAGTGTGAACGGAACAAAGTAAACCAAAATACTCCAGAAAGGAAAAAGAAAAATTTACAACGCACTGGACAGAAGACTAAGGTTCATGTGGAAGAAAAGGATCTAAGTAAATGTACAGACAGATATCAAAAAGGGCAACCTGATCCAAAACTTGATGCTGCATTCGTAAAAGCATAAAGGACGATCATTCATATGGTAGAGTAATACCTGCTAAGAAGAATATACTTACCAGAAGCTGTTCTTCAAAAGTTCAAAAATCAAGGAAGATATAGCTGCATTCATCTACTTCTGAAAAAGATACAGACAAAATTAACGGTCTTTTAAGGACCACCAAAATCTTTAAAAGGAGTCTAAAATTGTTGTACATTCAGTTAAAATTGTTTATATAAGCTATAGCCCTACCCTTATATATCTCCCAAAAATCCAGGCCCCAATCTGGAAAATTGAGAGCCCTGGCAAGATTTTCTGAGTTTACAAAATATTCTGTCGTTATTTATGTGATGTGGCTCTTCAGTAATGTGACCGCATTCCCACACAAACTTTTATGACACATAAAATGGCATAAAGTGTTGTATTTGATATTTAAAACTTATCAAAACTAATTAAAACCATAAAACTGAATCTATGGGCTTTTTCTTTCTCCAGGTCCCAGAAATATGATACTGGAAAGAAATAAGCCCATATTTTCCATCTTTGTTGTACCCTGATCCCATATAAGACATTTGTTATTTCTTGCCAGGTGGCTCTTTTCTAATATTCTTTGCTGATATTTTTCGAAAAATCCCTCCATTTTAACTTACAAGTGTATGAATACATAATACCATCAAAATGACCTTACTGTGACCCCTTTTGAAACTTTAAATTGAAAACAAACTTTTAAAAATTTCATAAATTTAAATTTCAATTTAATTTTAAAAGTTTAATTCAAATTTTAAAATAATTACACCATTGTTTTCCTTATTGAATTTTCAAGTTTCTGGCCAAATTTCATCCATGTAACTCCAAAATAAGCTTACAATTGCAGATTGAAGTGTTCAAAATATGCCCTCTGACAGGAACGGGGACCCAGTTATTTCCCCCATTGAAACGCATTGAAAATCATAGTAAATAAATGGGGTGCTGTCCAAGAAATAATTTTGATAGCCACCTTGGGACTTCTGTTTCATGTTAGGCATTTGTTTCGAAGTTTCTAAGTACAATCTCAGTGCCTCATGACCGGCATTCCGTTGCAAAATTTTGTTTTGATTGACAACAGGTTAGGTCCATCCACTTCCGGGAAGAATAAAGGCTAGAATTTAGGCAATTTACTCTATGTACTGACGCCTGATTACATTTAAATCAATCAAAATTTTACAGAAATTCAAGCTAGAAAGCCTACCCTTTCAAATAAATCTACATTCAGTTACAGAACTTGTGTAATAATAAAACTACACCATTTTAAATAAAAGTTATATATTTTTTAAGAACTACATTCGTGGGTACCGGACTGGTTGCCGTAACTGGGATCCTATTCCTGTCAGACTTTAATTTTTTCCAGACTTAAAACTGCACTTTTAAAATAAAGATATACATCTCAGTAGTTATTGTGCAAAGTTTCAATAGATTTAATCCAACAGTTACAGATTTATTGATCCTTATCTATGACATCTCAAATACCAGAAAATTGATCGGATAAAATCATAAATTCATGAAGAAAATATTCTTAAAATCAGCAAAACTTTTTTATTTTAAAAGATATTTACATTCTGTAAATTGCACATGGTAGATAAATTCATTATTTGTATGGAAATCTAGTTAAAAAAAATTTTGCTGAAAAAAATTAATTATAATTATTTTTTAATTAAAAAAATTTCATAAGAATTACATATGCAAAGAAGCATACCCCATAACAAGGGTATAAATCATGAGACTTAGTCTTCAAACAGTCAGCTAAGTTCATTTAATATACAATGGAAGAGGCTAGATGCAGAGAAGCTCTCACTTGTAGCTAAAACCAGTCAAGACAGCACCTCCTACAGTTTAACAAATGTCGAGGAAATCCTGGATCTGCCTGAATGCTTAATGCTACTGTGCGTTGTTATACTTGTGACTGCTCTAAATGTCCAACTAGTTCATACGTGTGTGGTGGTGGTGGACACTCAAACTGTTGGTGGCGGAGATCTATGTACTTGGGTCCAAACAAGTTAACCAACCTGAATATGGATAACAAAGACAAGTTAATAATGCAGGAACTTTTAAAATGAAACTTAGCGAAGAAGTATTAATGAAAATGATATTTAATCATAACACTCAAAAAGGTGAAGCTGTTAACAGATCACTAAGTGTTTCCTTACCAAAGAATGTGAACTTTTCTAGAAATTTGAAGGGAGGGCATCAGCAATAGTTCACACTTTGAATAATGGTATAGCTTATTCCTTGTGACAAAAAGCAGAATGTATTGGTTTTAAAATCTCAAAAGGTTCATTAAAACGCTTCGACCAAATGTAAAGGAGTGTGAACGGAACAAAGTAAACCAAAATACTCCAGAAAGGAAAAAGAAAAATTTACAACGCACTGGACAGAAGACTAAGGTTCATGTGGAAGAAAAGGATCTAAGTAAATGTACAGACAGATATCAAAAAGGGCAACCTGATCCAAAACTTGATGCTGCATTCGTAAAAGCATAAAGGACGATCATTCATATGGTAGAGTAATACCTGCTAAGAAGAATATACTTACCAGAAGCTGTTCTTCAAAAGTTCAAAAATCAAGGAAGATATAGCTGCATTCATCTACTTCTGAAAAAGATACAGACAAAATTAACGGTCCTTTTAAGGACCACCAAAATCTTTAAAAAGGAGTCTAAAATTGTTGTACATTCAGTTAAAATTGTTTATATAAGCTATAGCCCTACCCCTTATATATCTCCCAAAAAAATCCAGGCCCCAATCTGGAAAATTGGAGAGCCCCTGGCAAGATTTTCTGAGTTTACAAAATATTCTGTCGTTATTTATGTGATGTGGCTCTTCAGTAATGTGACCCGCATTCCCACACAAACTTTTATGACACATAAAATGGCATAAAGTGTTGTATTTAATATTTAAAACTTATCAAAAACTAATTAAAAACCATAAAACTGAATCTATGGGCTTTCTCCAGGTCCCAGAAATATGATACTGGAAAGAAATAAGCCCATATTTTCCATCTTTTGTTGTACCCTGATCCCATATAAGACATTTGTTATTTCTTGCCAGGTGGCTCTTTTCTAATATTCTTTGCTGATATTTTTTGAAAAATCCCTCCATTTTAACTTACAAGT
This sequence comes from Mytilus coruscus, assembly GCA_017311375.1. Lineage (NCBI taxonomy): Eukaryota > Metazoa > Mollusca > Bivalvia > Mytilida > Mytilidae > Mytilus > Mytilus coruscus. The sequence goes on along the minus strand of CM029608.1, from coordinate 50,854,433 downwards.
GTATGAATACATAATACCATCAAAATGACCTTACTGTGACCCCTTTTGAAACTTTAAATTGAAAAACAAACTTTTTAAAAATTTCATAAATTTAAATTTCAATTTAATTTTAAAAGTTTAATTCAAATTTTAAAAATAATTACACCATTGTTTTCCTTATTGAATTTTCAAGTTTCTGGCCAAATTTCATCCATGTAACTCCAAAAATAAGCTTACAATTGCAGATTGAAGTGTTCAAAATATGCCCTCTGACAGGAACGGGGACCCAGTTATTTCCCCCATTGAAACGCATTGAAAATCATAGTAAATAAATGGGGTGCTGTCCAAGAAATAATTTTGATAGCCACCTTGGGACTTCTGTTTCATGTTAGGCATTTGTTTCGAAGTTTCTAAGTACAATCTCAGTGCCTCATGACCGGCATTCCGTTGCAAAATTTTGTTTTGATTGACAACAGGTTAGGTCCATCCACTTCCGGGGAAGAATAAAGGCTAGAATTTAGGCAATTTACTCTATGTACTGACGCCTGATTACATTTAAATCAATCAAAATTTTTACAGAAATTCAAGCTAGAAAGCCTACCCTTTCAAATAAATCTACATTCAGTTACAGAACTTGTGTAATAATAAAACTACACCATTTTAAATAAAAGTTATATATTTTTTTTAAGAACTACATTCGTGGGTACCGGACTGGTTGCCGTAACTGGGATCCTATTCCAATGCTGTCAACGATCGCACTTTATTAACAACGATTAAATTATGTCTACATGTGGAGGAAATATCGGTTATTAAAATAGGGATGTATGGCGGGCAGTCGGGCAGGCGGACAGTGTCTCCACAAAAACTTGAAAACGCTTTAACAATTTTTTTTTCAAATTTAAATATGTTGTTTCCTGGGACTTAATGAAGGTTTAGTTCAATTTTCAAGATTTTAGTATTTCTCATTTTTGAGTTATCGCCATTTTTAATATCCAAAAGTGGAATTTTTAAATATTTTTCTCTTGTTATCATGTTATGACTTGTCTTATCTCACAATAAAAATTGGAGTGACAGATTTATTTGAAAATTATTTATTTCCTAAGTGGTGATGATTATGAGCTATATTATATGATAATCATTGGAGTGACAGATTTATTTGAAAATTTTCTGTTTCCTGATAAGATCTGTAGGACTGTATATATAAAGTTTGAAATTAACTAGTAGAACTGTATAGATGAAGTTTGAAATTTACTGTTCATTATTAGACATTTTGTAGATAATTAATTCTCCCTAAACCACATATATTCTTACCCCCACCCCCCTTCAATTTGAGAATGTGCTTTTATCTTGTAAATGGTCGAGATCCCCACCCTAAACCATATATATTCTTGTATGGGACAATAAGACAAATCAAACGAATATCATGAATATTGGGGGAGTCCCCGGCTTCACCCCCACCCCCTTCTTTTTGAAAACTTGTAAATGGTCAAGATCCCCATCCTGAAACCATATATATTCTTGTATGGGACAATAAAACAAATCAAATGAAATATAAGGTGAGTCCCCTGGGGTCACCCCCACCCCCTTGTGTTTGAGAATTTGTAAACGGTCGAGATCCCCACCCCTAAACCATATATATTCTTGTATGGGTCAATAAAACAAATCAATTGAAATATAGGGGAAGTCCACGGGGGTAACCCCCACCCCCCTTTTTTTTTGAAAAATTGTTAACTGTCAAGATCCCCACCCCAAAACCATATATATTCTTGTATGGGACAATAAAACAAATCAAATGAAATAAAAGGCGAGTCCCCTGGGGTCACCCCCACCCCCTCCTGTTTGAGAACTTGTAAACGGTAGAGATCCCCACCCCTAAACCATATATATTCTTGTATGGGACAATAAAACAAATCAAATGAAATATAGGGGAAGTCTATGGGGTTAACCCCCACCCCCCTTCTTTTTGATAACTTGTTAACGGTCAAGATCCCCACCCTGAAACCATATATATTCTTGTATGGGACAATAATACAAATCAAATGAAATGTAGGGGAAGTCCACTGGGGTAACCCCCACCCCCTTCTTTTTGAAAACTTGTAAACGCTCAAGATCCCCACCCTGAAACCATATATATTCTTGTACATGTTGTATGGGACAAAAAAACAAATCATGAAATAAAGGGCGAGTCCCCTGGGGATTTCTGATTTTGGGCCCAGTTTTCAAGTTGGTCCAAATCGGGGTCCAAAATAAACTGTGTTTGATTTCAACATAAATTGAATATGTTTATAGAATAACTAATCGAAGAATTCAAATAGAGAAAAATATTCAACGAGTGACCGAACAACACATTAATTCACGAATGCACGTAGCGCATGACTTAATTATCAGTGTTGTTCGGTCACGAGTTGAATATTTTTCGATATTTGAATTCTTTGATTAGTTATTCTTTTTATTACATTGGCAAAGGGCTTTTTTAAGGAAATTAATGTAGAAAATGTAAGGAACTATATCTTTTTTCTACGCATTCACAATTTGTTTTGATCCGACATTATCGACGTCTTGACAACGCCTATTGTTGTATGACGTCAGAGAGTGAAATAACCACGTTTATTTCACATGTGAAATTATCGGTTTTTATTTGACTGGGAAACCAATGTAATTCATTGCTACCAATGTAATAAATAGGATTCTTTGAAATGCTTAATCTAAACCTGTATTTCTTTTCATTATTAATAAGATAATACCACATTGAGGTCCAAAGGGTCCTAAATTAAACTTTTGTTTAATTTCATCAAAAATTGAATTCTTTGGTTCTTTGATATGCTGATTCTAACAATGTTTGAGTGTTAAATCATATCTAATTTAAGAGAACTTAGTCATCACTGGTTGTTGCTATTATATTATTGATTATAATTTGAAAAATTGCATCATATCTTATTTTAGAGAACTATTTATCAAGTTTGAGTTATTTCCGTTTACACAGAAAATATTATGGATAAAATTAACTTGTGGTTTCATTTCAACATAAATTAAACATATATATAGGGTTCTTTCAAATGCTGAATCTAAACCTGTATTTAAATATTAGATTTTTGGGCCCAGTTTTCAAGTTGGTCCAAATCAGGGTCCAAAATTTAACTTTGTTTGATTCAACAAAAATTGAATTTATGGGGTTCTTTGAAATGCTGAATGTTCAATTTCAAATATTTCAGTTCTTTGACCACATTCATTTTGTGTCACAAACCTATGCTGTGTCAAATATTCTATCGCAATTCAAATTCAGAGCTGTTTTAAGCTTAAATGTAGGGTCCATACTTTCTCAACTGTTCAGGGTTCGACCTCTGCAGGAAAATCCGGTTTGCTGTCACTCTGACAGCCTCTTGTTAAACGATATTGTTAAACAATGATAGGGGTGCACATGTGTAATCTTTCTACAGATGTTTGTCAGGATAACAAAATTAAAAATGCATCCTACCTGAGCCTTTAAGTACCTTAGTGACAGACTTGTAGTTTTCAATACTAAAGGTGTGTATTTTGTTTTGTAAGATAAAGGAAATATACCAACATACTTAACCAATAAAAATTGATAATGAACAAGTGGGAAATGTGACATTTAAAGGTTATCTGTTGAATCAATGTTCTTCATCTTATTTTTATACTTCCGTTTACTGGACGTATTATGGTTTACGTCTGTCCGTCCGTCCGTCTGTCCGTCCGTCGTCAACATGTCGGACATTAACTCAAAAAAGCTTTAATCAATTTGCATAAAACTTTGGTGAATTGTTTATATCTATTGACATGAGCTCCCTTTTGATTTTTATAAATTTTAGATTTTACGTTTCCAAGTTACAGGGTTTTATTCATAAAAAAAAGGGGGATTTTCCAGTTTTCGGACAATAACTCAAAAATGCTTTCAGCAGTTCTCATGAAACTTTGATGAATTGTTGATATCTATTGATGTAAGCTCCCTTTAGAATTTTATAAATTTTAGATTTTACATTTCCGAGTTATTGGGTTTTATTCATTAAAAAAGGGGGGATTTTCCAGTTTTCAGACCATAACTCAAAAATGCTTTCAGCAATTCTTATGAAACTTTGGTGAATTGTTTCTATCTATCGATGTAAGCTCCCTTTATAATTTTATTTGTTTATAGTCTGACAACAGATTTACTAAGTATTGCGCAACAGCATAGTGTAACGCACAACAGCAAGAAATCTTTAATTGAATATAAATTCAATACAACCAGGTGTGGTGACTCCTGTCATGCATAGCAAATAAATGGAGAATAAGTCCATGGGACACAGATGATGCCCCCGTTTGCATACAAAGTTATAAAGGGATATAACTCAAGAATGGTACAAGTGACGCTACCCAGATGCGTACTTGATCTGAGTTTTGTGGTAATAAGCATTGTCTGTCTATAAGTTTCATAACATTTGGTTCAGGCAAAATTAAGTTAGAAAACGGAAATGAAAAATTCGGCAATTTTTCCATTTATAAGGGACATAACTGTAGAATGGTAAAGATGACGCCACCAAAATTCAAACTTGGTCTGTTTTATTTTTTTTTTTTTTTTTTTTTGTGGTAATAAGCATTATGTACACGTTTCATAACATTTGGTTGCGGCAAACTAAAGTAAGAGAACTGAAACGAAAAATCCAGCAATTTTTCTATAATTTGTAAAAGGGCATAACTCTATAACGGTAAAAGTGGTGCCACCAAAATTTAAACTTATCTGTGTTTTGTTGTAATAAGCATTGTGTATAAGTTTCATAACATTTGGTTGAGGCAAACTAAAGTTAGAGAACGGAAACCAATGGATACCGTATGTTCTTTCTTTTCTAAAATGTAAACATGTTTTTTTATGCCCCCGCCGTAGCGGAGGGGGCATAAAGTTTACCCTTGTTCGTCTGTACGTCCGTTTGTCCGTCCGTCCGTACGTCCCAAAGTTGGTTTCCGTTCTCTAACTTTAGTTTGCCTCAACCAAATGTTATGAAACTTATACACAATGCTCATTACTATAAAACACAGATCACGTTTGAATTTTGGTGGCGTCACTCTAACCAATCTAGAGTTATGCCCCTTTATAAATGGAAAAATTGCTGAATTTTTCGTTTCCGTTCTCTGACTTTAGTTTGCCACAACCAAATGTTATGAAACTTATACACAATGCTTATTACCACAAAGCACAGATCAAGTTTGAATTTTGGTGGTGTCATTTTAACTGTTCTAGAGTTATGCCCCTTTACAAATGAAAAAAAATTGCTGAATTTTTTGTTTCCGTTCTCTAACTTTAGTTTGCCTCAACCAAATGTTATGAAACTTATACACAATGCTTATTACCACAAAATACAGATCAAATTCAAATTTTGGTGTTGTCACTTTAACCGTTCTTGAGTTATGCCCCTAAACAAATGGAAAAATTGCCAAATTTTTCGTTTCCGTTCTCTTACTTAAGTTTGCCTCAACCAAATGTTATGAAACGTATACACAATGCTTATTACCACAAAATACAGATCAAGTTTGAGTTTTGCTAGTGTCACTTTTACTGTTCTAGAGTTATGCCCCTTTACAAATGGAAAAATTGCCGAATTTTTCGTTTCCGTTCCCTTACTTAAGTTTGCCTCAACCAAATGTTATGAAACTTATACAAAATACTTATTACTACAAAACTCAGATCAATAACAAATTTGGGTAGCGTAACTTTTACCGTTCTTCAGTTATGTCCCTTTATAACTTTATATGATATGCAAGCAGGGGCATCATCTGTGTCCCATGGACACATTCCCCATTTAGTTTATTATGTACCAGTACATGTAGTTGATTTGATTAATGAATTGATTTTGTATGCGACTATTCCCCTCCATTTTCATCTTTTCCGTTTTTATTAAGTAAGCTTATTTTTATCATTACAGATTTAGCTAGCGACGATAAAGTGAAGACTGGTAACCAAGGTGATGAGAATACTGCTGATCTACACGAACATTCACACACACAAACACATATGGTTACTTCGACATCTAGGACAGAAGGTAAAATGATCATTGTTGGCTGTACACAAACAGACTCTGAAAATAGTAGTTGTTCATACAAGGATAACATTCAGCATCCGACTACATGTCAGTCCTGTGGCCTGGACTCTGCACAGAATATGGATATAACTGCCAAAGCTGAGGTTGGGTCGACCACGTGCCAGTCTTGCGGTAGATTGAATAATTGTACTTCACCAACACAAAACCAGATTGGAGAAGATTTAAAGGCAAAGTTTATCTGTTCTGATTGTGGAAAGATATATTCGAGAAGATCTTCTCTTGTCAGACATTTACTGTCTCATTCAGGAGATAAAGACTCAGTGTGTGGAGTTGGTGGTCGAGGATATTCTTCATTTGTAAATTTTGAAGATCATCTTAAAACTCATGCGGCTGAAATCAACGTTTCTGATTTCACAAAAGAAAAAAATAGTTTAGTAAACTACGATGATCAAGCTAGTTTAATATTAAGGCATAGAGGAACTCACAAAGGCAAAAAAATATTCCAATGTAAAATCTGCAATAAAACATTTGCTCAAGGTAGAGACTTCAAGCGACACAATATAATTCATGCAGGTGATAGGCCACATGGATGTGAAACATGTGGTAAGACTTTTGTAATGAGTTCAGACCTAAAAAGTCATCTGCGAACCCATTCGGGGGATAAACCTCATGCATGTGAAATATGCAAGAAACGATTTGCCCGGCGTGACGTGTTGAAAATTCACATGATGATGCACAGCGGGGAAAGACCACATGAATGCCAAGTTTGTGGTAAAAGATTTATAAAGAAAGCATCCTTAAAGTTGCACACCCAGACACACTCGGGTGTTAAACAGCACGAATGTAAAATCTGTGGTAAATTTTTTGGTCGGAGCACAGATTTGAAATACCACATGCGAACACATACGGGAGAAAAACCATATCAGTGTCAAATATGTGGTCTACAATTTGCCATGGGAGTTTATTTAAAAACTCACGCTTTGAAACATAGTGGTGAAATACCCTATGAATGTCGGATATGCGATAAGAAGTTTGTTAAGAAAATATCGCTAGAAACCCATAACCTAACACATACCGGTGAAGAACCTTATGAATGTCAAACATGCGGTAAGCGGTTCCCAAGTCAATCTTCCTTAAAGAAGCACAGTTTGATACACCTAGACTATAAACCACACCAGTGTGAATGGTGTGGTAAATCATTTGCTCAGGCCTGCACTTTGAAATCTCATATTATTGAAACTCATATTGGTGAGAAACCTTTTACTTGTCAATTATGTGGTAAAAGATTTGCAAGACGAACAACTTTGAAAACACATGGTCTAACGCATTCCGATATAAAATCACACGAATGTCAATTATGTGGAAAAGGATTTTCTAGGAAGTCAGATTTAAGGAGGCACGAAAAAACACATTTTTCTGGAAAACGGAATAAACTGACTGACAGTAGACTCATATATGAAGAGGACATAACCAAGGACTAGATCAATAAGGTAACCCTGTATCTGCTACTCTCCAGACAGGGTTACAGTTCTCTCAATAGACCACTTTCGAGTTATGTCATTCACTGGATAAGTTCGTCAATTATGCATGCCTTTACAACGTCATTTACCAGATAGAGAGGACCGCCTGTATCCCTGCACTATTCAAGTTCATCAAGGGTCTCCGTGATCGTTATTATGCAGGGTAAACGAGAAATAATGCTTGTTCCGTAGGTATTTAATCACAGTTCCTTAATGACAGCAGTGCTGATGATCAATTATATGAATTTAATTTGCCAAATAATTTGTACAATACAACATCATATTTTTTCAACCGCGCGCTCAACATGGGAAGGAAGTGACGATTTCCCCAAATGGACGAATGATGTTCACTTAAACCGAAAATTTTGACAGAAATGCAACGAACTCGAAAGTGGTCTATTGAGCAAACATGAATTCGTTATTTCAGGAAAATAATGTAGTTTCATCCCATGAAATGAAAAACAATAAAGAATAGATGTATTATACTTTCTCCTCAAGAGAACTTATTTTATATAACATGATTCCATTATTATACACTTCTCTCTTAATGTCTTAAGAGGCTAATATTGTACTATAAAATTCAAAATATACATTGTACATCTTAATTTGATTTACACTTAGATCTTACATTTTTTTCAGTTTTGATGTTTTCTTTCACAAAAGTTCATATAAACATGATTAAAATAGTTATTGCAGTAACATGTAAAATACAAAATTATTACGTTTAACTTTAAAGGGGCATTAACTTCGAGATAAAAAAAAATATGATTTTGTTTTTGGTTCAATTATTAATAAAGTGTAATAGTGAAATAATTATTCGCTTTTAGCACCCAATTTTGTCAAAATAAGCTAAAAAACTGTGCTGTGATTATTCACTTGTAAGTGCATAATTCTACCTCATTGAATTGATATTCAATTTAACCCCTTAGCTGGAGCGGGTTACGCATGTATTCAGCTATTAAAAGGAAAAGAATGTCAACAATGAGAGTGAAACAAGGCTGAACCATTTGGATGACTGATTTTATCAACACAAAATCATTCTTATACTGGTAAAAACGATGATAAACATACGTTTTAACCTACAATATGAAATCAAACAGACCTAGAAAAATCCAAATGCAGGTGTTCTCTATCTATTTATGCTTATATTCATGTTTATATTCATGTTTATATCGGGTGATATGACTGGCGGCAGTCTTCGGAAGCCATCTCGGTGGTTAAATTAGATGGCGTGTAGACAAAAATACCTAAATTATGTTTATTTTAGACTTTTTGTAATTTGGATATACGTTTTATTACATTTAATAGTACATTACTAATCAAATATGAGAATTTGACAGCTAATGCCCCCTTTATTGTATCACTAATAAAGGATTTACATGATTTAACACATCAAGTGTGAAAAACAAAATGCATTATCTTTAATGTTAAAAACGGTTTTCAGAGAGTTACTTAAATTTGGGTTAAAGCTGAAAGCTAAAAAAACAGGTTAAAGATTTTACAGATGTTGCAGATACATTTCATGTTACAATGGCGATACGCCCTTCCTCAATTTCTAAAAAGGATATCCGGATTATAGTATGGTGTCCTGATTAATTTAAAGCTTGGTTCGATTTTTATTAGGACCTAATAATCTACAACTTCACTACACTAAATACCACAGAATACAGGTCATATTTGATTTTCACTTTTGTCACAGTTACCATTCTGTAGTTATATTGCCATTGAATTAAAACAAAAATGTATAATATTCTCATCATAAAAATGAGTTGACGTGGTATGATGTCAATGAGACTACTATCCAAGAGAGATTAATGTGGACAAAGCAATTATAGACAATCGTACGACCTTCAACAATGAGTCAAACTAATACCGTATAGCAGGACACTTATTTCTGAATTTTATGCCCCCGCCGTAGCGATGGGGGCATTAAGTTTTACCCTTGTCTGTCTGTACGTACGTACGTACGTCCCAAAATTGGTTTCCGTTCTCTAACTTGAGTTTGCCTCAACCAAATGTTATGAAACTTATACACAATGCTTATTATCACAAAACACAGATCAAGTTTGAATTTTGGTGGCGTCACTTTAACCGTTCTAGATTTATTGCAAAATTTTTAGTTTCCATTCTCTAACTTAAGTTTGCCTCAACTAAATGTTATGAAACTTATACACAATGCTTATTACCACAAAACACAGATCAAGTTTGAATTTTGGTGGCGTCACTTAAACCGTTCTAGAGTTATGCCCCTTTATAAATGGAAAAAATTGCAATATTTTTATTTTCTTCAAATATCAAGTAATTTTTATACGACCGCAAAAAAATGTTTGCGGTCGTATATTGTTATGACGTTGGCGTCGTCGTCGTCGTCGTCCGAAGACACATTGGTTTTCGCACAATAACTTAAGTTTAAGTGAATGGATCTCTATGAAATTTTACCATAAGGTTCAATACCACAAAAGGAAGGTTGGGATTTATTTTGGGGGTTATGTTACCAACAGTTAAGGAATTAGGGATCAAAAAGGGGCCAAATATAAGCATTTTTGTAACATCCAGACAATAACTTGTGTGTAAGTGTATGGATCTCTCTGACATTGTACCACAAGGTTCCATATCACAAAGGGAATGCTGGGATTGATTTTAGGGGTAATTGCCTCCAAATTTTAGGAATTAGGGGCCAAAAAAGGGGCAAAAAACAAGCACTTTTATATGACCGCAAAAAAAATTTTGCGGTCGTATATTGGTATGATGTCGTCATCGTCCGAAGACACATTGGTTTTCGCACTCTGACTTTAGTTTAAGTGAATGGATCTCTATGAAAGTTTACCATAAGGTTCAAAACCACAAAAGGAAGGTTGGGATTGATTTTGGGGGTTACTGTTCCAACAGTTAAGGAATTAGGAGCCAAAAAGGGGCAAAAAAAAAAGCATTTTTGTAACTTCAGACAATAACTTGTGTGTAAGTGTATGTGTCTCTCTGACATTGTACCACAAGGTTCCATATCACAAAGGGAAGGCTGGAATTGATTTTAGGGGTAATTGCCTCAAAATTTTAGGAATTAGGGGCCAAAAAAAGGACAAAAAACAAGCATTTTTCTAGTTTCATGACAATAACTTGTGTGTAAGTGTTTGGATATTTCTAGGTTCCATATCACAAAGGAAAGCTGGAATTGAGTTTGGGGGTAATTGCCCGAAACGTTTAGGAATTGGGGGCCAAAAAGGGGCCGAAAATAAGCATTTTTCTCGTTTCCAGACAATAACTTGTGTTCAGGTGTATGGATCTCTCTGAAATTGTACTGCAAGGTACCATACCACTAAGGGAAGGCTGGGATTGATGATTGGGGTAATTGCCTCAATATTTTAGGAATTAGGGGCCAAAAAAGGGGTAAAAAACAAGCATTTTTCTAGTTTCAGGACAATAACTTGTGTGTAAGTGTATGGATCTTTCTGAAATTGTACTACAAGGTTCCATATCACAAAGGGAAAGCTGGGTTTGAGTTTGGGGGTAATTGCCCTAAACGTTTAGGAATTTAGGGCCAAAAAGGGGCCAAAAAACACATTTTTCTAGTTTCCAGACAATAACTTGTGTTCAAGTGTATGGATCTCTCTGAAATTGTACTGCATGGTACCATACCACAAAGGGAAGGCTGGGATTGAGTTTGGGGGTGATGAATCATAAGGGGGTTCAAAAATTTGGAGGGAGGGGATTTTTTTTTTCTTTTAAAATTTTCCATTTTAAGTTGGTTATTTCTGATTTATATTTAAAAGCAAATAATAATGATATGGTAGGAGATACACACCAAACAGGATGTGTAAATTATTATATAATAAGTATTGTGCAATAGCAAGAAATTTTCAGTTGCACAATAGCAAGAAATATCCAATAGCACAATATTGCGCAATAGCAAGAAATTGTCAATTGTACAGTATTGCGCAATAGCAAGAAATATTCAATTTCACAGTATTGTGCAAAAGAAGATACTTCGTATAAATTTCTTATTTCTTGACCAATTTCAATGGGGTTTTATTCTTGAATTCTTGGGTTTCTTTAATATGCTGAATCTAACCGTGTATTAAGTTTTTGGATTTTGGGCCCCGTTTTTAAATTGGTCCACATTGAGGTCCAAAGGGTCCATAATTAAACTTTGTTTGATTTCATCAAAAATTGAATTATTGGGGTTCTTTGATATGCCGAATCTAACCGTGTATTTAGATTCTTAATTTTTGGTTCCGTTTTCAAATTGGTCTACATTAAGGGCATACGATACAGTTACAGGGAGGTTATGACGTTGCTAACGTAAATTGTTATTTTCGCGACGTCAAACGGTGACTTATCGGGAAAAGATGCAGTTTTCGGCTGATTTTATCATTCAAACTAATTTAACTTGAAAACGAGTTCATGGACCCTCTTTTTAAAATGACATTTGGTTTGATTACGTAAGAAGATTATGTGTACCAATTTTCATGAAAACGTAAATAGTGCAATTTTTTAAATTTGATTAATATACAGCAAAAATGACGGTTTTTCTACATTCATGAACATTTGATAAATTTGAGTTATTTGTAAAATAAAATGTACAAATTTATGCAATATTTATATAACACATAAATTACAAATAATTTAACAAAAACAGCTTGTGTTTATCTTATAAAACTAAAAAGTTATGTATTTTAATCGAAAGGAAAAAATACGTCCACAAATCCGTATTTTGAGGAAATATCTGAAATTTGAACATCAGTTTACTCAAAAAGTAGCACATGAAGGTATATTTTTTATAAAATATTTGATTTAATCAGGTAAAAAATAGCCTACATGCAAATTTTCATTAAAATTTAAATACGGGATCAAAATTGTATCGTATGCCCTTAAGGTCCAAAGGGTCCAAAATTAAACTTAGTTTGATTTTAACAAAAATTGAATTCTTAGGGTTCTTTGATATGCTGAATCTAAACATGTATTTAGATTTTTGATTATGGGCCCAGTTTTCAAGTTGGTCCAAATCGGGGTCCAAAATTAAACTTAGTTTGATTTTAACAAAAATTGAATTCTTAGGGTTCTTTGATATGCTGAATCTAAACATGTATTTAGATTTTTGATTATGGGCCCAGTTTTCAAGTTGGTCCAAATCGGGGTCCAAAATTAAACTTTGTTTGAATTCAACAAAAATTGAATATATGGGGTTCTTTGATATGCTGAATCTAACCATCATCTAACATAAACAGCAGTAGTTGTCCTTTTCTGGACTTGGAAATTTCAATCTCTAAAGGAAAACTCCATACGAAAATTTACGACAAAAGAGACGATTTTTCATTCCCTATTGTTAATTTTCCTTTTTTAGACGGCGATGTTCCTTTGGCTCCATCATACGGTGTGTATATATCCCAACTCGTTCGTTATGCCCGTGTGTGTAGTGATGTCATAGATTTTAACGAACGTAATCAATGCATCACTGGTAAATTATTAAGTCAGGGATTTCGTTACCATAAATTACGTAAAACTTTTGCTAAGTTCTTTCATAGATACAAAGATTTGATTAGTAAATTTGGCTGTACCTGTAGAAAACTGATTAAAAACGGTATTGCACATCCTAAATTTTACGGTAATATTGTACTTAAAGCGCGGAAATCACTATGTGATCCGTGTAAACTCATCGAACCTTTAAATAAACTTATTAGTTCAGGTTATCTTACCAATGTTGTAATTAGATCTTTGAATATAGTTTACTAATATCGATTTTGTCATCAGCAAATTAAAACATAACTAAATTTGTATTCTTTTCAAACGGGATGTTTAAAGACAAACCCACGTTCATTTTGATCTATAAAGAGGTTAAACTCCTAACTATCCTACTGTCTGTCGATACATTTATTTTTGGCATTGCACAAGTCATATCTTCTTTGACTGTCCATGACGTTAAAATACTAAATCCCTGGGATGTGTTTTAGTTGATTTTAGTCTCTGATGCATGATTTTTTATTATTAATTGTTTTGGCTTTTAACTAGCTGTCAGTAACTGCGAGTACTCTCAAATCGTACTTTCTTGTTTATTTGACCTGTTGATACTATTGTAATGCTTTTTTTGTTATTTAATGTTATTCAGGGTTATATCTGGTCTATATACCAGCTTTGATAAGTGTTTGGTACTAATATAAATTTCCACTTCGTACTATGAACATCAAAATTATTTATTTTGTAAAAACATTTACTTTCTCTATTGTAACTGTACACGTATACCTAACAACAAAATTATTTTCATTTACCTGTGTTTAAAGTTATTGCAAATGGCTGATATTTTTGTTCGAGCATATTGTTTTTCTTAAATTGTTTAACATTTCATACCGATATAACATGTTACTTTTATTATTCTACCCTTAGTTTATTTATTTTGTATTTGCATTGTATCATAGGTCAAATTTATTTGTTCAGTGTATGTTCAATGGTGTTAATATGTCCTTTGATTGAGTTAAGCTATTTCAGTTGATATTTTATAGTGTGTCTTTCTATGTTGTGATGTTACACTATTGTTTCAGAAAAAGGGTGAAGGTTTGGTACCATTAAAACGTTTAAACCCTCTGCATTTGTTTGCACCTGTCCTAAGTCAGGAATCTGATGTTCAGTAGTTGTCGTTTGTTGATGTGGTTCATAAGTGTTTCTCGTTTCTCGTTTTTTATATAGATTAGACCGTTGGTTTTCCCGTTTGAATGGTTTTACACTAGTAATTTTTGGGGCCCTTTATAGCTTACTGTTCGGTGTGAGCCAAGGCTCCATGTTGAAGACCGTACTTTGACCTATAATGGTTTACTTTTATAAATTTTGACTTGGATGGAGAGTTGTCTCATTGGCACTCATACCACATCTTCTTATATCTATGTATTTAGATTTTTGATTTTTGGGTCCCGTTATCAACTTTGTCCACATTGAGGTCAAAAGGGTCCAAAATTAAACTTTGTTTGATTTCATCAAAAATTGAATTCTTGGGGTTCTTAATATGCTGAATCTAACCATGTATTTAGATTTTGGATATTGGACCATAATAGGTGAATGTCCAATTTAAAATTTTTAAGTTCTTAGACCACATTCATTCTGTGTCAGAAACCTATGCTGTGTCAAATATTTAATCACAATCCAAATTCAGAGCTGTATCAAGCTTGAATGTTGTGTCCATACTTGCCCCAACTGTTCAGGGTTCGACCTCTGCGGTCGTATCAAGCTGCGCCCTCCGGAGCATTTTATTCTAGTTTCATGACAATAACCTGTGTGTAAGTGTATGGATCTCTCTGAAATTGTACTACAAGGTTCCATATCACAAAGGGAAAGCTGGAATTGATTTTGGGGGTAATTGCCCAATACGTTTAGGAAAAAGGGGCCAAAAAAGGGGCCAAAAATAAGCATTTTTCTCGTTTCCAGACAATAACTTGTGTTCAAGTGTATGGATCTCTCTGAAATTGTACTGCAAGGTACCATACCACAAAGGAAAGGCTGGGATTGATTTTGGGGGTAATTGCCTCAACATTTTAGGAATAAGGGGCCAAAAAGGGGCAAAAAAAACAAGCATTTTTCTAGTTATAGGACAATAACTTGTGTGTAAGTGTATGCATCTTTATGAAATTGTACTACAAGGTTCCATATCACAAAGGGAAAGCTGGGTTTGAGTTTGGGGGTAATTGCCCTAAAGTTTAAGAATTTGGGAGAAAAAAGGGGCCAAAAAAAAAAAAACAAGCATTTTTCTAGTTTCCGGACAATAACTTGTGTTCAATTGTATGGATCTCTCTGAAATTGTACTGCAAGGTACCATACCAGAAAGGGAAGGCTGGGATTGAGTTTGGGGGTGATGAATCATAAGGGGGTTCAAAAAATTTTGGGGGGGATTTTTTTTTCCTTTTTTTTTCCTTTTTTTTTTTTTTTTTTCCTTTTTCTTTTAAATTTTCCATTTTAAGTTGGTTATTTCTGATTTATATATAAACATGATAAAAGCAAATAATAATGATATGGTTTAATTTCATCAAAAATTGAAATATTGGGGTTCTTTGATGTGCTGAATCTAACCGTGTATTTAGATTCTTAATTTTTGGTCCTATTTTCAAATTGGTCTACATTAAGGTCCAAAGGGTCCAAAATTAAACTTAGTTTGATTTTAACAAAAATTGGGTCCAAATTTAAACTTTGTTTGATTTCATCAAAAATTGAATGCTTTGGATTCTTTGATATGCTGAATCTAGCCATGTATTTAGATTTTGGATATTGGACCATAATAGGTAAATTTATAATTTTAAGTTCATTAGACCACATTCATTCTGTGTCAGAAACCTATGCTGTGTCAAATATTTAATCACAATCCAAATTCAGAGCTGTATCAAGCTTGAATGTTGTGTCCATACTTGCTCCAACTGTTCAGGGTTCAACCTCTGCGGTCGTATCAAGCTGCGTCCAACGGAGCATTTTATTAAAATTGGAGTTATCTTCCTTTGTCCATGATTATAGTTGAATCAACTACAATCAATGCTTTATACAATGCAATGTTTAATTTTGACTTCCACTGATAAAACACAGATCAAGTTGAATTTGGGTAGTGTCACTTTAACCATTATTGAGTTATGCCCCTTTATAAATCGAAAGATTGCAAAATTTTTAGTTTCCATTCTGTAACTTAAGTTTGCCCCAACCAAACATTATGAAACCTATACACAATATTCATTACCACAAAACTAAGATCAAGATCAAATTTTTTGTTTCCGTTTTCTAACTTTAGTTTGCCTCAACCAAATGTTATGAAACTTATACATAATGCTTATTACTACATAATACAGATTAAGTACGAAATTTGGTGGCAACACTTTTACCATTCTTGAGTTATGTCCCTTTATAAACATAAAAATTGCTGAATTTTTCGTTTCCGTTCTCTAACTTTAGTTTGTCTCAACCAAATGTTATAAAACTTATACACAACCGTTCTAGAGTTATGCGTGTTTACAAATAGCGACACTTTTACCATTCTTGAGTTATGTCCCTTTATAAACATAAAAATTGCTAAATTTTTAGTTTCTGTTCTCTACTTAAGTTTGCCTCAACCAAATGTTATTAGACTTACACACAATGTTTATTACCAGAAAACTCAGATCAAGTTCAAATTTGGGTAGCGTCACTTTTACCGTTCTTCAATTACGTCCCTTTATAACTATATGAAATGCAAGCGGGGGCATCATCTGTGTACACGTGTGGACATTATCCACATTTAGTTTCTACCTATATACTTAAATACATGTATAACACAAGGTAACTAAAAAGTTGGGGGGATTTTTTTTCCAAAGTTTTTAGGGGTTCATTTTTTTTCTTCAAAATTTTTGAAATTTCAAATTTTTGAAATCTTCAATTGCACAGTATTGCGCAATAGCAAGAAATCTTCAATTGCACAGTATTGGGCAAAAGCAAGAAATCTTCAATTGCACAGTATTGCGCAATAGCACAGTATTGTGAAATATCACAGTATTGCGCAATAGCACAGTATTGTGAAATATCACATTATTGCGCAATAGCAAGAAATCTTCAATTGCACAGTATAGCACAATAGCACAGTATTGTGAAATATCACAGTATTGCGCAATAGCACAGTATTGTGAAATATCACAGTATTGCGCAATAGCAAGAAATCTTCAATTGCACAGTATTGCGCAATAGCAAGAAATCTTCAATTGCACAGTATTGCGCAATAGCAAAAAATCTTCAATTGCACAGTATTGGTCAATAGCACAGTATTGCACAATAGCAAGAAATCTTCAATTGAAAACAAATATAAATGTTTTAACCAATTTCGATGGGATTAATTACGTCTTTAATTTTTGGGGGTTCTAACCTTGTATAAATATTTTGGATACTGGGCCCCATTTTTAATTGGTCTACATTGAATCGAAAGGGTCCAAAATTAAACTTTGTTTGATTTCATCAAAAAATGAATTATTGCGGCTGTATGATTTGCTGAATCTTATTGTGCATTTAGATTTTTATTTTGGGCCCTGTTCTCAAATTAGTTCATATCGAGGTTTGAAGGGTCCAAAATTAAACTTTGTTTGATTTCAACTAAAATTAAATTATTAGTGTTTTTTTTATATGCTGAATCTAACCATGTTGTTAGATTTTGGATATCAGACCTATCTAGGTAAATTAAATGTCCCATTTCAAATTTTTAAGATCTTTGACCACATTTATTTTGTGTCAGAAACCTATATAATGTCAAAAATTTGATCACAATCCAAATTCAGACAGTATCAAGCTTGAATATTGTGTCCAAACGTGCCCCAACTGTTCAGGGTTCGACCTCTGCGGTCGTATCAGTCTGCGCTCAGCGAAGCATTTTATTGAGAAATGTTACCCGGTTGTGAACATCCGGTTGTTTAACATTGTGAGGTCAACGATTAACATTGCCTTTTGGCTGCGAGAAGACGAAATCATTTACTGTTGACCTACTTGGAAGGCCTGTTACGAATGATTCCGACAACATAAATAGGTATGTAAATCACAATTTTGTAGATAATTCAATGCAGATTTAAGACATTAATTGTTACAATTGGATGGATAACCGCAGAATCGGAATATAACGGATGCTATTGTTTAATATTTATAAATGTAATCGTATTTTAATATAAAGATGTTAATTTCCACAACGGCTAGCCATAATGGGTGATATTTCAATACGAGTTAAGTACCTTGTGTTATATTTAAAGTACATGCATATAGGTGAAAAAAATTTCAGAGACACGTGCCTGTTCCGTATAGTCAGCTATAAAACTAATGCATCGACATATGAAAAAATTTTAAACAATTTTAATTAAATCATATAAACTTAAATCAGTTCTCTTTGTATTAAGGACCTTGTAACTTTCAGATCTTTTTCGATTTTTTCTGACGCAGTCAGTAATAATTTTGGTTTGGGACCTAAGGACCTATGGTAACGGCATTCATGATGTCACCAATCTTTACTCTGATTGGACGGAATTATGGAATTGAACAAAAACCAACAGTTGTTTCTTTTGAAGGCCATTTTAGATACTTTAATTGCACTTCCTCGCTAAAGTAACACTTCATGAAGCTACATGCAGTGTTATCTTTTTCCCTTAATAATTTTTTTTTTGTACAACAATGCAAGATAAAGAAGATAATATATAATTGCCAATTAGGCAACTTTCCACCAGAGACCCAACGACGAGTGTTTTAACAACTATAGGTCACAGTATGGTCTGTACAAGCTTTAATTGTTTTGTGTTGCTGTCAGTGATCTATTTGGAGAGCATGGTCATCCATAGACTTGTAAATTTACTATTCTTTATTTTTATCAAATCAATCTTAATTTGTAGTCTTTGCTGCTACATCTCATCTTCATATTCCCTGTACAGCTGTAAAGTAGTGAGGGCAATTTAAAGCCAAAGACTTCGCCTGTCCATCACACTTCTTCAAGTGACTCCGCTGCATGTTCATGTGCATGTTCCAACTTCCAAGTCGGGGATGATGATTGTGCGATTGTCCTTTGTCGTATCTTAATGTTATCATTATCTTATCATTTGAAGAATTTTGTTTTGATAATTTATGAAGCTTCATGCAGTGTTATCTGTGTCCCTAAATAAACCTCTTTTGTACAACACTATAAGATCATATAAGAAAACGGAGATGTGGTATGATTGTGAATGTGACATCTATCCACCAGAGTGCAAATGTCGTGGATAAAAGTATTTGTAGGCCACCGTACTGCCTTCAACAATGAGAAAGAGTACACATTTTTAAGGCACGCGTAGATCATCTATATCAGAGACAGTACGGTATTTAATATTGAACAATTAATCAGTAAACAAGACAAAAAATTACAAAATTTACGTAAAAGAGAGACGCAAGATACCAAATGGATATTCAAACTCTACATGTTGCACCCGCCTTATAAATAGATAACTACTGAAAAATAAAGCTCTTACAAAACACATTCCGACAAAAAACCGGAAGGGTAAACATCTTGTTTGTATTTGGAATTGTAGTTTCAAGAAGCTCTTAGCCTCATTAAACCTTAAATATCAACAGAAACAAGAAAATACGTGTACATATACGTCAGAAAACATCAAGACTTTTAAAAGTATCAAAATAACAACAAAACGAATGCGGAGTCAACTTGCAATGCAGATATTAGAAATTAGATAAGACTCTTATATATGTTTATTAAAAACCAGAGCACGAAAGTAAGATTATTCAGAATACTTTAAATAAAACATGATTTTTGTCATCAAATTATCATGAAAAAGAAAATATCCGTGTGAAGCCAGTATTTATCAGGAATGTTTGAATCTTTGGATAACGAGCCAACCACAAGACCATTTCTTTATCATTTTAATTAATTTTACAAAAGCTTTGTCTTTGGACATGCGATTGTTCAGTAAAAACCCAATTCAAGTGAGTACAGTAAATGCACAAGCGATTGTAGTCAGTAAACTTTTGTGACATTAAGAAAATGAATTTATTTAAATTCCTACAAGCAAAGACACGGGCTGTTAGACAACAGATATGGAACTCTTTATTAGAGACGATAAAATTGTCCAAGATGGTAAATTTGAATCATTTACACCTGTTTAAAAGGTTAATGCAGGTGCATAATATAGAAATTTTTTGCGTCTTGTAAACGTGTTTATACTCAAATTATAATATGAAGCTTCGAGATATTAAATTTTGTAAACCTCTAAAATTAAACTTTAAAGACAAATTTTCAAAAATCATGTGGGTGTTTAATATGCATAAGCATAAATTACACCGAAAAAAATCCGCACAAAGATAAAAAAACGATTGATCTGTTTAAAGCATTAATTTTATCTCTGCCCCCGGCAACAGTTTATTTTTCGAGAAAACATTCTAAAAATCGTCAATAATCTTATCAAAAAGCGGTAGTCGGGTACACTCTTTTACGTTCAGACGTGTTTGACTGGACTATTTTGTCCTGAAAACGTATAGAGCAAAAAATATTTGATACTTCATATCATTTCAGATTCTAAACTTTTGCTTATTAAGCTACATGTTGATATGATGACATAAACAATTAACAATTCACTGTACTAACAAATGAGCTAGGTATATGGGTCAAGGGAAATAAATACCTTTCGAATGAGTCATAACATGTGATTTAATATTGCAAAAAAAAAAGGCTTCATGTCATTACAAATGTTAAAACTTGTGATGCATTTCTCACTTGTAATTTTTATTTAAATTTTCGTTTTCTGATTTTTCAAAGAAAAATTTAGACATATTAATTATTTTATTCATGAAATGTACTAAAAAAAGAAGATATCGAGTCTGACACACCATTCACTATCACCCCTTAAGGTAATAAAATGATGCTTTATAGCTAGTAGATACATTTGTCTTTTAAAATACAACTGTCATGTAAGGATTATAATGGTGCCATGTGGAAAAATCTATCGGTTTTCAAAAGCTGAATTAATAGCGCGTCATCCTACAATGGCTCCCACTTTCACGATTGAAAAAAATTAGGTTGCGTAATCGGGCGATACTTTTTACGAAGCAGAATCCTGATTGACAATGGCTATTAAAGTTTCAGAGAGGAAAGACGTTTATATATTAGAAAAGGGTCATATGTTAAAAGTGTTGTAGCAACGGTTGGTTTTTCTATGTTTTTTTTTCTGCAGTTTTAATCGCTGTTGTACGTGTGACAGTTGTGATCAATTTACTTTTATTTCTATCATTCTGAAAACGGTCACGTCTTAAATAAGTTGGGTGCATATATCGTATTTATTATTTTATAATAAGAATAAGAAGACGTGGTAAGATAGCCAATGAGACAACTCTCCACAGGATAGTTTATATATACACGTAGAAAGTTTTCGTTACCAGATCTTGAAGCTGAAACTTTAACTAGAAACATTTGTGTAAATATAACCTTACTTTCATCAACTCGTTAACATTTTAGTTATTTTATTTTAGTTGTTTCAGTAATAACCGTTAAATGGCGAAGCCCCGCTTGACAGTCTCCCATATGACAAAAAAAAAAACAAAAAAAAAAAAAAAACAAAAAACAACCGTACATTTCCAATCCCCCGCTGAGATATGTAATTAGAACTTTTAAATATGATACCTTTTTCGACTTTTTGTCGCCTAAAGTCGCCTCAATGCAACAAAAAACCAAACCAAACAAATCTTTGATGACGGATGAAAATTGTCAGAAATACTATAAAAACGAACTAATAAGCTAATTACAAAACAAACTACTTTTCGCCTTTCGAAAAAAAAGACACCTTAATTACTATACTTAACAGCTTAAGACGTGCAGTCGATAATAGAACCGTTTCAATTGAATCTTAAACTATAGAATTGCTTTCCAAATTAATGATTATGCCACAAGATTACTTTTTCAGAATACTAAACCTTATTCCGTTAAAAAGTTATTATTGTTTAAGAACAAAATATTACGCAAGGATACATGATTAAGTCTTGGTTCAAATGAATAAAACCTTTCTTTTGGTTAGGTTAATATATAGAATAGGGTGACAGCTGTTTGAGTTAAAAGCCATGGAAACAATGTTAAAGGAGATTTTGAATTCAGTAATCGATTCGGAAAGCTTTGTTGACTGTCCTTCAATATAATGGGCATAGAAGTAAGAAATTTAATTAACTTTAATTTATAACAAAAATCCATTTTTATATAAGCTGAAAAATTTCAGGAAAAATTTCTTCAACCGGTGATCACATGAAAAATTCGCGAAGAAGTGCAATTTTTGAATTTGGTACAGGCATGTTACAAATACAAATGACCGTTTGAATATGATATTTGTAAATTTACATAAATTAGATTTGCAGGGCACTAATTTTTCATTTGACGGTCGCATATATCCGTTTACTGGCTCCGGATCCGTTGTCGCATCGACATGCAGTTTTGAAGGCCGTACTTTGACCTATAATGGTTTACTTTTACAAATTGTGACTTGGATGGAGAGTTGTCTCATTGGCACTCATACCACATCTTCTTAATTATATCTAGATCATGAAAATTTATGTTTATAATAATGATCTGCGGTCATCAAATCGCCAATTTATGCCTGCACATCTTCAAATACAACTACCAGTAAGTCACATAACTGAGAATTTTTTTGTCAACATTTATTCCATTCTGAAGCGTACATAAAGTATTAACGCATATGATGTTCACCTGCGATTGATTGATTGATTGATTGTTGGTTGCTAAACGTCCAGTGACAAATATTTCATGCATGTTCAGCTAGGACAAGAACAAATTAACAACACATAGGTAGGTCCTGTAATAAGGTTCGACCGGGATAAAGGGCGGGAAATTTGAACTGCCACTGGAAAATGAGGGTAAATAGGATAAGGACTTAAAATTTAGGCCTGCAACAGGCCATCTCCGTACCCCAATGATATTAACGTACAGAGCGCGTGGCACTCTATCTAAATGAGGCATCGGATTCAACGTCTGCATTCTGAAGGGAAGTGATTGCGAATTTATACATTTGCACATCCAAACGAACGACCCACTTTGGCAAGGGTTTTACTGCCGGCCGGAAGAGGAACAATAGTAACCATATTTCTCAAAACATGATTAACCCCGCCGCATTTTTGCGCCTGTCCCAAGTCATGAACCTCTGGCATTTGTTAGTCTTGTAATTTTGTTTCTTTAATTTTGGTTCATTTATATGTTTCGGAGTTTAGTGTGACATCCATTTTCTCTGAACTAGTATACATTATTGTTTAGGGCCAGCTGAAGCCCACCTTCAGGAGCGAGATTTTCTCGCTGTGTTGAAGACCCATTGGTAGCCTTGGGCTGTTTTCTGCTCTTTGGTCGGGTTGTTGTCTCTTTAAAACATTCCCCATTTCCATTCTCAATTTTATTCTATTTCCCAGTCTTGGAGTTCGTTTGTTTACCTTCGACGCATTAAGAGTACTTCTAAAGTCTAACTGTTTTAGTGTCAAAGACTTAGTCCGCTCTGAAAAGCTGTTGTACAGCGTAAATAACCTTTTATAACTGTAAGGTTAATCAATTTGCTACAGTAAAACCTTCATTTTGCATCAGCCAAGCTTGAAATACCATACAGTTATCATCTAATAATAAGGAGTAAATAAATGGTAATGATATATGAAAAACCCAACAGGGTCCTCGTGTTAGAAGACAAAAGTGTTGAAGGCCGTACTTTGACCTATAATGGTTTACTTTTACAAATTGTGACTTGGATGGAGAGTTGTCTCATTGGCACTCATACCACATCTTCTACACTATTGTTTCAGGTAGGGTGAAGGTTGGCGCCTGTTAAAACGTTTAAACCCGCTGCATTTGTTTGCACCTGTCCTAAGTTAGGAACCTGATGTTCATTGGTTGTCGTTTGTTGATGTGGTTCATAAGTGTTTCTCGTTTTTTATATAGATTAGACCGTTGGTTTTCCTGTTTGAATGGTTTTACACTAATCATTTTGGGGGCCCTTTATAACTTGCTGTTCGGTGTGAGCCAAGGCTCCGTGTTGGAGGCCGTACTTTGACCTATAATGGTTTACTTTTACAAATTGTGACTTGGATGGAGAGTTTTCTCATTGGCACTCAAACCACATCTTCTCTTATCTATAGCAGTAGTTGATTGTTGTTTACTAAATGCCCAGTGACATACTATATAGTATGCGTATCTAATTTTGTGCATGTTTAGGACGAGAGAAAAAAACTAAACAGTAACTGAATATTTGAAATTCTTGAAAGCTGATCGGCCAGTGACAAATAGTTTATGCTATTTTAGACCGAGCACAAATTAAACAATTATTAAACAATATACGCCAATGAACGTTTATAAAAAAGAATAAATATACACGCTTCCACTTAAAAAGGTCATGTTGCGTAAGGCAAATATCTGAATTGCGGCGGGTCACATATTAAACCCTCTTCTTACAGAAATGCTAACATGCGAAACATAACTGTTAATGTATCTTTTATATTAAGAACATGTACAATGGTCTATATTTATGGTTTTGAAAATTTTAGTTCTCAATGCTCTTCAACTGTGTACTTGTTTTTGCTTTATTACTATTTTGATCTGAGCGCTGATGAGTCTTATGTAGACGAAACGCGCGTCTGGCGTAATAAATTATAAGCCTGGTACCTTCTATAACTATTAACACCACTGGGTCGATGCCACTGCTGGTGAACGTTTCGTCCCCGAGGGTATCCCCAGCCCAGTAGTCAGCATTTCGGTGTTGACATGAATATCAATTACATGGTCATTTTTATAAATTTACTGTTTACAAAAATTTGAATTTTTCGAAATACTAAGGATTTTCTTATTCCAGGCATAGATTACCTTAGCCGTAATTGGCACAACTTTTTTGAATTTTGGGTCCTCAATGCTCTTCAACTTTGTACTTGTTTTTGGCTTTATTACTATTTTGATCTGAGCGTCACTGATGAGTCTTATGTAGACGAAACCCGCGTCTGGCGTAATAAATTATAAGCCTGGTACCTTCGATAACTATTAGTGTCGAGAAATGTTTATTGTGAACTAATTTATCAAAACATCCGTAGAATTTTAGAAAACAGTTGAT
The DNA here is from genome assembly GCA_017311375.1 of Mytilus coruscus. Lineage (NCBI taxonomy): Eukaryota > Metazoa > Mollusca > Bivalvia > Mytilida > Mytilidae > Mytilus > Mytilus coruscus. The sequence continues at coordinate 50,829,329 of CM029608.1, read as the reverse complement.
AATTTTCGGAGTGTTTGATATCACTACATGTTTTATATGTTAAAGGTTAAGGATGTTCTCTTTTACATTTTTTGCTTATAATTTTATAATTTGTAACCCCTCTTGTTTTTCCTATGCATGCAATGCATTTCGATATTTTCGCCCAGCAGTCCTTATATTTATCACAATATTTTGAAAAAAACGTATATCTCTAATACAGTTCTTAGAAAAATATTTTTAAAATTGTTTTTATTTCTAAAATATGTTTAATACAGTTTAACATTTATTTCTAAATACAGTCATGCAATAAATGAAGCGACACTTCTTTCCCGCCAAACATATTGAATTTTTTTTCAGATTCTTGCATCTCAAAAACAAGCTCATAGACCTATCTATAAACATAGTTCGTTTTATTGGACACAAGATTTCATTAATGAAAATGTTGTAATGTCCTGCATTTTGACTTTCAGCAAAGAAAACTCTTATTAAAATGCAAACATTTAACTAATGCAGATCATAATATATTATGAAAGTTTCAATTTAACAAGTCAAAATTCACTTGTTCAAGTACTTGTAATACATGATTATATTTTATTTTGTTTTTGGTTTAAGAGTTCCTGATGAAGTTAAGTGACACATGAACTAATAGAAATGAGACTAAGCTGACTATGCGGTATGGGTTTTGCTCATTGTTGAAAGCCATATGATGACATATAGTTGTTAACTTCTATTTCATTTGGTCTCTGGTGGAGAGTTGTCTCATTGGCAATTATACCACATCCTCTTATTTTTATAGAGGAGCAAGAATAATGCACAGAAGGTTGAAAGCTTCACAACTCTTCATTATCTTGTATAAATCAGACTTAGAAAAAAATGTTTCTGTATAAATCTCTTTTTATAAGATTCGATGCATTACCCGATAATGACATATTTAGGTTTTTGTCAGTATTATTCAATAAAACGATAGTTGGATATCCTGACGGAATTTGTCATCATTATTCAATAAAACAACAGTTAGATATCCTGACAGAATTTGTCATCATTATTCAATAAAAACGATCATAGTTGAATATCCTGACGGAATTTGTCATCATTATTGAATAAAACGATCATAGTTGGATATCCTGACGAAATTTGTCATTATTATTCAATAAAATGATAGTTGGATATTCTAACTGACGGAATTTGTCATCATTATTCAATAAAACGATCATTGTTGGATATCCTGATGAAATTTGTCATTATTGTTCAATAAAATGATAGTTGAATATTCTGACTGACGGAATTTGTCATCATTATTCAATAAAACGACAGTTGGATATCCTGACGGAATTTGTCATCATTATTCAATAAAATGACAGTTGGATATCCTGACGGAATTTGTCATCATTATTCAATAAAACGACAGTTGGATATCCTGACGGGATTCGTCATGCTATGAATCTTATGCTAATAACAATATCAGGTCACGTACTAAACGTAACTTTTAACTCAACGGATCATGGTCTCGTAGTTTCAGAAGGCTGTTTTCTGCTCTTTGGTCGGGTTGTTGTCTCTTTGACACATTCCCCATTTCCATTCTCAGTTTAATATTTATATGAAAAGAGAAAGTTTTGACCTTCAGTTATCTGCCTTTCTTCTTTATTGATATGTTAAGGCGAAAGGTTATTTTATATTTGAACGGTTAACCATTTAAATAAGCCAAATGACGTAAGTCTTGTATGTTTTTTAATTTTAGTTCATTTATATGTTTTGGAGTTTAGTATGACGTCCATTTTCACTGAACTAGTACACATTTTTATTTAGGGGCCAGCTGAGGACCAACCCCGGGTGCGGGATTTTCTCGCTGCATTGAAGACCCTTTGGTGGCCTTGGGCTGTTTTCTGCTCTTTGGTCGGGTTGTTGTCTCTTTGACATATTCCCCATTTCCATTCTCAATTTTATACATTATGTGTTTTTTCTCTGTAAGTATTGCACAAAACGATAATTTTTTAATGTTTTTTGCATGGTTTTATATATACAATAAACAAGAAAAACTATTTAGGAGAGAACTATATCTTAGTAGAAATAATTTTTGGCTGAACCTATTTTCTATAAAAAATGAATAAGTACAAGATCAATTGCTATGCTTAAAACTTTTATCATTAATAGATGTACGTCCTAATTTCTATCAATACTTATATAATGACATGGTTCAGAAAAATTTAATTATAAAATGTTTTTCAATACGAAGGTAGAATTTGCTGCACTAGCGTCTGGGTCCTTTATTGTAAACCCTGCACAATTAGTCCCGAATTTCATGTTGACATTTGATAGTGGATAAGTTTTATGAAATTATTTAATGGCACTAAAGAATTTATGGATTTGAAAAAATAACTTCTTTATTAATTAATGCATCTTTGTAAGAGGTGCTGGCTATTTCAACGGAGATTGATATAAGGTTCTGGATGGAGGGGGAGGGGGTGGTACTTATTCTTTATATTCCTCATCTTTTTGGGCTATTTTTTTTTTTTTTTTTTTTTTTTTTTTTTTTTGCCCCATTATTCTTTTTTTTTTTTTATATTTCAGCACACCATTAATCTCTATTATATTTTTTAGCCTATTTTTCTCTATTCTTTATATTCTTTGCCCTTTATTGCGTAAACCCTGGGGTTTACGCAGTATATATTGGACGATGTCCGTAGTCTTTCGGAACACCGGATGTTATTCGGAATACATCTGTTCTTTCTATGACCACCTTTCATATACATGCGCAATAGCTTAATAATTGACCTGTTGAATAAGCATTAGCATCTTAAAGTTGCTATAGAGATATGTTACATATGATGCGAAATTTATTATGATCCAAGCTACTTTAATAAGCATTTGAATACTTCCTTGCACGCAATTACAAGCTGCTAATACTTACCTACATATATGCGTACTTATTTTAATTAGAGTCGAACGTTGAAACTAGCTGTGTTTAGATATGAGATAAGATTTCATGTAAACAATGCGATTTATATTCGGAACGAGAATCGTTAAAACTAAAATCTATAAAAGAAGTATTACTAGCATTTCATTTAAGATTTTGAGTCTAGGGAAGATCATAGATGTAATACCCATAGATGAAGCTCAACCCTGACTTCAAAAGTTATATGTGCGTTGTAATGGCTTTCACACTTATCTGATAATGACATGAACCAGTTGGTCATTGAGATGCTGATTGACAATCTAGACAATAGAAAACTGACAATTAAAAGCTACTTAGCAGTTGAACATGCTAAAATCAGAAAAAACAAAGTCAACATATATATTTTATATTGACTTGATTACGAAAAAATAATATTCTTATAGATAAAACAATATTACAAATTATTCTCGAAAAGGAAACAATATTAAAATGTGGATATCTTCCATTTTAGCTAGAACTAATGTTTTCATCATATTTACATTTTAGATTTTATATCTTATCACAATTTAACTTTATTTTAACAATGTACATGCTAACTATTATAAGCAAGTTTATTGAAAATATAATTGATAGAAAATATGGAACAAGTTGATCATATGCTCCATAATATTTATTTTCCATGTCTTGCATGTTTTGTTAGTACACTAATTTAGTAAAACTCTTTACTTAGGAATATACACATTTCATAAACATCATGAACGAAATTATTATAATTTAGCAAATAGATGTATAAAATATTACATCTATGATTAAGTAACTAACTTATTCTGAAAAATATAAAATGATTTAAAAGACAATTTCTCTTCTAAAAAGTAGAAAACTGATGAAATAAAGAAAAGAATGTACTTTGTTATTAATTTTTCCCAAATTCGACGCAATTCGACACTTTAATGAAACATATCAAATTAAAGGTGTATTTTAGAAGTTCAACAACGTGCTATTTCCCTTTTCAGGATCTAACAGGAACATAGTTTTTATAAAATATAAAGATACAAGCCTAAAAAAACATTTTTGAATTTAGTTCAATATTTCCATTGTAAAATGCGCAATTTCTGACCGATTTCATCCATTTTTCACCATTCTATTTGTCTGTCCAGTGCGCTAAAATAGACATACTCTAACAACAGAAGGGACATAACTCGAGGACACATTTAAGAAAATCTATTATGCTGTACTGGTCAATACAGATCAACAGATAAGAGATGTGGCTAAAGTTACTTGATTGAGGACAACACACATAAAACATCAAAGACAGTCAATTTGGTCATGGTTCTTTTATCTAACAATAGAAAACAGTAGGGAACTTTTGACGAGCTTTATCTATGGGTATTACATCTATGGGAAGATGTATTTGATGTACAAAGCAGGCTAATTCATTTTTTATACTGAAATTAAAAGAAGTCTTTCTTACACTTTATTAAAATTTTACGTCTAGAATTAGACCAAAGACGTATATAATCTATTATACGTCCTTGAATGCATGTAAAAACGAGGATTTTCGAAAAAATATCGTTTATTAAAATAACGTTTAAATTAATTATGAAAGTCAATTGCAAATTGAAATACAGTTATTTTCTTTGTTTAAATATTGCAACATTATTTCCTTTTTAAAAAACAAGGAGGTCATATAACCTCCTTGATTAAAATAACAAATCAGATCAGGTATATCTGGATCCTTTTCGTTATTAGAATGTGAATAAATAGATATTGAATATGAAAAAAAAAAAAATAAAACTGAAACCTAAATCTAAAATATATTAAAAAAAAAATACATTTGACCATGCAGATGAAAGAAATAATACTTCAAGCAATGAAATAACGAATTAAATGTGCCGCTTTAATTACGATCGATAACCTTAAAATTAATCATGCATGCAATTTCAGCAGACTTAACAGGCTCAGGGTCAGCTATAAGATATCAAATGTCTATTTATAGACACCGAGTGATGACAGATGCAGGCAGAGATAAGAAAAAATAATTTCTATTTATAGTTATCTGGGCCAGGAACAGATTATCTAACCTGTAGTAATTAAGGCTCTTCAAAATGTTCGTCAAAATAAAACAAAATAATTATTATTTCTTGAAAAGGATCAGATGATGAATTTTCGGTTTTAATATATTAAATACGAAAATGTAAAATAGTGCAAGGAGATTTTGAAAGACGACAGGATAATTGATACTTAGGTTTTATGCATGTAAAATAGTTTTAGGAAATTTTGAAGTTTGTTTTATTTATGTTATATTTTATAATTTTGACCACAAGTAGCAGAGCTTTGTGTGACCATTGTGATAATGTACCGATGTAAACGCGTTATCTAATTAATTAAAAGCTCCTGGTCAACTGTTCTCATAACTGTGTAAACTAAACTTTCTCTGATGTCTTATATAACAGCTACGGTGTATGGGTTGTAAGTGTTTCTTTGTGATGTTAAAGTTGCGTTGCAAAAACATTTCTATTAATAAGCATAAAAAGCCATGAGAAAAAAGATGAATGTTTTAAAAAATAGTAATTCTAAAGAATTTTGGAAGATATTGAACTCGTATAAAGAAAAAAAAAGGAATAATATTCCTGTTGATATACTTTTTGAATTTTTCAAAAATTTAAATTCGTCAGATCCTGACGCTGGTGAAGAAACTATTATAGATGAGAATAACGAACTTAATTCACTATTAAACAGTCCTATTACGGAAAATGAAATTTTTAAATGCATCAAAAATCTCAAGAATGGCAAAGCTTGTGGTGATGACTTCATCATTAATGAATATATTAAGAGCACTACCCAGATTTTCATGCCAATCTATGTAAAACTGTTCAATATTGTATTTGATACCGGAAAAGTGCCTGAACTTTGGCTTGATGGTAATGTTATACCTTTTATAAAACAAAGGTGACCAGTCAGATCCTCAAAACTACAGACCAATAACTTTATTAAGCTGCATGGGTAAACTTTTCACGTCAATTTTGAATTTAAGACTTAGCAATTTTTTAGAAGAATATTTCTTGTTAAATGAAACCCAGTTTGGTTTCAGAAAGGGCTATTCCACTATAGATAGCATATTTACTCTGCATATCTTATTTGAACTACTAAGACAAAAAAAAATTTTTGTTGTTACTTTTATTGATTTTGCTAAAGCATTCAACACAGTTTAGAGATCTGGCCTTTGGTCAAAACTCATTTTACATACAGTGAATGGGAAGATGTATAACACTATTTTTAATATGTATAAAAATGTCAAATCACGAATTTTCAGTGATGAGGAATATTCAGATTACTTTCCTTGTAATGTAGGTGTAAGACAGGAGAAAATTTATCTCCTATACTTTTTTCTATTTATTTAAATGATTTAGAAAGCTTTTTTCAGGACAAAAATATAAAAGGTTTGAAATCTTTATCAGATCAAATAGAGAACGAGCTAAATATGTATTTAAAACTGTTTGTTGTATTGTACGCAGACGACACTGTACTTATGTCAGAAACACAAGCAGATCTACAAAAACAATTAGACGCTTTAAAGGAATATTGTGATACATGGAAATTAAAAGTCAATGTCCCTAAAAGCAAAATAGTAATATTTTCTAAAGGTAGACCACTACAAAATGTTATTTTTAAATATGCTGATATTGAGTTAGATATTGTTGAAGAATTTACATATCTTGGTGTATTATTTTCTAGAACAGGAAGTTTCACAAAAGCAAAAAGGCACAAGCTGATAAAGCAACAAGGGCTATGTACGATATTCTAAAAAAGGGGAGATTACATAGTTTAAACATTAAATGTCAACTAGAATTATTTGACAAAGTAGTTAAGCCTATATTATTATACGGGTGTGAAGTCTGGGAATGGGTAACACCTCTGTTATAGAACGTGTTCATCTAAAATTTTGTAAATTACTGCTTAATCTTAAAAATCCACTCCTGATTACATGATATATGGGGAACTTGGCCGATTCCACTGGATATTTTTATTAAATTACGTACTATTAGTTATTGGGAAAAGCTTGTAACTGGGGAAGATAAGAAACTTCCTGTTATTCTATACAATCTTGTTACTGGTAGTTATAATGGTAATATAGCTTGGTGTAAGAATGTAAAATCTGTGCTTGATAATTGTGGACTATCAAATATATGGAACACTAAATATTTTACAAGTAAAACTGGTTGTATGATACTGTTAAATTAAGATTAACTGACCAGTTCAGACAGACATGGTATGCTACTCTACAAAATTCTCCAAAAGCACTAAATTATAAATTATTCAAAAATAATATAAATTTCGAAACCTACTTTGATATTTTAGATGACAAAATATTGCTTCTTTTGTAGATTTAGAACTTTGAACACAAAATTCCTATCGAAATTGGTAGATGGCAAAATATTCAGAGAGAAAATCGTATTTGTACTTTGTGCAATTCCGGTGATATTGGCGACGAGTTCCATTATATTTTAGAATGTTCGGCAATAGACGAAAGTAGACAAATGCTACTAAAGCATCATTTTGTAAACAGACCAAACATTTTAAAATTTCAAGGTCTAATGAATAGCAACAACCCGTCTGAACTAAACAATCTGTGTAAGTTTATAAGAATTATTATGAAATGCCTAGAATCTCCTGGGTAACTCCTTTATGTCTCTAATTTACATTTGTATCTAAAATTTATACTATGTATGTTAATTTATTTGTATATGTCTCTGTACCATTGTACTTTGGTTTACGAGAATAAAGATATATATAAAACAAATCGGTTGTTGTACTAATTAATTAGATTACAAGACAGTAAGTGAGTATAAAATTATTTATAATTGATACTGAATGTCAGATATCTAAATGTTTTTCAACTCAAAATTATTATTGAAAAATTCAATATGGTTTTGTACCGCAATGTCAGTGGTATCCATGTTTGAATTGAACAGAAATCATAATTGAATTAAAACTTTTATTTTATATATACATCACTAATTTGGCCTTGGGAATCTACTCAGCTAAAATTTTAATTTTAGCTCCATGCTAAACCAAGAGCCTAGCTATGAGCATACTGAAAAGTAGCAAAGTATAGACCCTGGCTTGACATCACACCAATCCAAACGATGGTTCAAAATAAATGCGTGAGGTCATCAGGAAGCCTATGAGGCTATCATGCCCAGAGGCTATCATGCCTAGAGGCTATCATGCCTATGAGGCTATGAGGAAGCCTATAATGAGGCAATGAGGAAGCCTATAAGGAGGCTATGAGGAAGCCTATAAGGAGGCTATAAGGAAGCCTAGTAGTGTTGATGTTGAATTGGTGTTGGAATGAATTTGTATGAAATTTGACAGTTTATCCCCAGAAATTCTGGGGATGAGTGAAATTTTGAAACAACCAGTGATAAAATTTCATAAATGAAATCTATAAATCTGCTTTAAGCTGTGCTGAGATTGATTCCCTGTCATGGCAATATTGAAGGTGAAAGGAGGGTCGGTGGGTGGCAAGTTTTAGCTAAAACACTATTAGAGCAAAGATTAGTCTTATAACTGCTTAATCTGCATTTAAATAACTGGATACTCAAGGCAGAATTCACAGGTTTTAGTACACAACTTAATGGGATACTCCTCAGTGGGAGGAGCTAAAACTGCACCCAGGTTAATGTATAAAGTAACAAAGGACAAAGGAAACCAAATGCCACAAGTGGTCACTAATTAACAAGACATGTATATTTGTATTGGAACTGATTAATTAAACCTCCTGCTTAGAACATGTGATAAACCTCACATCTAACTGATTGAGATATGATAATAAATCTGTTTCATCTCAACAGTAAAGAAAACACACATCCTGGGAAAATCCTAAAATAATGACTACTGAGTGTAATGAAAATCAAACTATGTATAAACATTACTTATATAACATATAAGTACCTATTTATCATAAGTGTAAATATATAATTAACCTTACTTTAATTGACGAGTGTTAATAATTTGTACTTTATAGTGCACATTATAGTAATACCATGGACACTAGAGTTTAAGATTATTAGAACACAAGTTTATTGCTTAATTATGATTAATTTGTCAGAGAAAAGGATTTCATAACCAGCTCAAAAAATCAATATCTTAGCCAATTTCTTACTTAAACACTTTCCCAATTAACTTCAAGTTTCAAAATCAAAATTTGTTCAAGTAATATCTTTGCATATAAATTGATACATTGTATGTGTCTGAATGTTTGAAAGAGATTCTTAATTTTAAAAGTAATATGAAACTTTATTATTTTGTAGTGCCTGAGCTTTTGTATTTTCCTTAAAATGATCTTGTCATATTTGTTTAAAATAAAATATTATTGGTATTAAATTGCTTTGTTGTTTGCATTTACGATTTCTTTCACTTAAACATAGAAGCAGCAAGAAACATGACATTGTATGACATATATAATTGAGGAATTAGTTTCTTTAGTATCGACTAATTTGAGTAAAAAAAAAAATCAATATTGGAAATCAATGATTTTTTTCATTCAAAACTGCTTCAATATAAAAAAAATCAGAAGATGTGGTAAGAATGTCAATGACACAACTCCCTTTCAAGACACAATGTGGTACAATTAAGCAAAATTTTACAGGTTACATGTTTTCTTTCAATACAAGCCATCTTAGTGATCAGTAGGCTATACAGTGCCCCCAAATGACTAGTATAAAACTATCCAGCACGAGAGAAAAAGGATAGGTCAATATAAGAAACCTACAAGGCAACTTCAGTTCCATTTCAATATTTGGATTATTCTAATGGATTTGTCAAATGTCAGAGGGAATATCTGTTTAAAATGTGGTAGGAATACCAATGAGACAACTCTCCATCAAGACACAGTGTAGTCCAAGTAAGCAATTATAGGGTATAATACAGCCTTCAACACAAAGGCTTGGCTCACATTGAACTGCATCCTACTAGGGGCCCCAAGACACTGTTATAAAAGAATTCAAACAGGAAAAATCAAATCTTATTTAACTTCAAACCAGAAACAAAAGCAAATATGAACTGCACCAAAAAACCCCACTAAACAACATGCTTCTGACTTGGGACATATGCTTATGAATACACCTGTTTTAAAAGAATTTACATACATACCATAAAACAGTAGTGTAACTTTACCATGTAAAAGACACCCTTTAAAAGTTAATGAAAAACGTGTATTAAATTTCTTCACATTTGTATTTGAACATAAACCTAGAAACTAACTCTAATCTAAAAACCAATTGTCTAATATTTAATGCCAAACAAGCATTTGGGTTTACGATTGCATTTCTTTTTAAAGAAAGCAACTTGTTCTGCACTTTTTGCACAATATTCTCTACTCTGTAAACCCCATCCAGACCCTCTTTTATATTGAAATTGACTTACCGACAATACGAAACGAACATATCAACATTAAGGAGGCATCAGCTGTTATGTTATCAGTTCAGGGAATACGGTACTATTTATTCTGCGACAATACTAACATTTTCTAAATTTACCACTTTTTATAATAAAAAAACCTGGACAAAACAGTTATGTGTTGTGTTAGTACTTTATTACTCGGTTTTAAAAATTGAAGCCAAATAGTATCATGACCAACTTCCAACGGAGCTTGTTTATGTTATCCATGCCCACCGTCATTTTACATTAAATTTGTGAAATTTTGGAAGTCTTTTCGAATAATTCTCTAGAAAATATTTCAATGGGTTTCAAAATTTATATTGTAAATATACACACTGCAGTTATTCATAGATAAATAAAAAATATATTGTACCCTTACATCCAATCACAGCGCTCCTAAGTTGACTTCTTTCACCTGCCTTGGGTACACAAAAGGCCAACCTAATGCTGGGAAAATGTAATAGTCCCGTTTTCCCTATTCGTTTAGGAAACTTATAGAAAAACAAAACAGTTACCGTGCTAACCGACAATATGACAACAAACTGCATTTTGAAAGAAGAGTCGTCCAAAATAAGTGTTTTAAAAGATTAGTATAACCAAGGGACTTATTTTGGTTATCTGCGATGTAGAATTTTGACATAAAAGTAAGATTTCTGAATGGACGGTGTAATGTCAAAGCTGATACCGCCTCGAGGTTACATGCATATAGTTCAGTTTTAAATTTTAACTTTCTCATACTAGTATACTGACAAGCAATAATTGCAGTACTCTTTTAAACTAGGTATGAATTATTGAAACATTTTTCGCTTACCTTTTATTTTTCTAGATAGTGCAAACTTGTTGTTGGACTTGGAAATAGTCGAAGGACGATGACATGTCAAGGGTCGAGCTGAATCTACCTTTGGGATATATCGTATGCACATAAAGATGTACTTTAAGACTTGTCGGGAGTAGGAGTTAAAACCGGTATAATGTGATGACAAAAGAGACAATCGCCCTTAATCCTGGTATCTATGATGCGTTTATTTACAGCAACTGGGTCATTGAATCTGCTGGTGAAAGGTTTTCTCCCGAGGGTATCACAATTAAGCGCCGTAGTTAGCACTTCTTTGGTGATATGAACTATCATCGATACGGTCATAATTATAAATAAACTGTTTACAAAACCTGGAATTTTTCGAAATACTAGGATTTTCTACCCCAGGAATAGATTGACATAGCTGTATTTGGCAAAACCTTTTTGGAATTGTGGGTCCTCAATGCTCTTCAACTTCGTATATTATTTGGCCTTTTGAATAATTATTTCAAGCATCACTGATGAGTCTTTTGTAGACGAAACGCGCGTCGTAATCCTGGTATATATGCTGATTTAATTTTAATATTTAGTGGAAAAAACTTAAAGTTTATAGTTCCATACGTTCCTTCATACACATAATATCTATCTTATACAAGATGCATGACCTACAAGATACCACTGCAAAGTTTATAGTTCCATACGTTCCTACATACACATTATATCTATCAAATACAAGATACATGACCTACAAGATACCACTGCAAAGTTTATTGTTCCATACGTTCCTACATACACATTATATCTATCTTATACAAGATGCATGACCTACAAGATAACTCTGCAAAGTTTATAGTTCCATACGTTCCTACATACACATTGTATCTATCTTATTCAAGATTCATGACCTACAAGATACAACTGCACAGTTTATAGTTCCATACGTTCCTACATACACATTGTATATATCTTTTACAAGATGCATGACCTACAACATACAACTGCAGTTTATAGTTCCATACGTTCCTACGTACACATTGTATCTATCTTACACAAGATGCATGACCTACAAGATACCACTGCAAAGTTTATAGTTCCATATTGTCCTACATACACATTGTATCTATCTTACATAAGAGTCATGACCTACAAGATACTACTGCAAAGTTTATAGTTCCATATTGTCCTACATACACATTATATCTATCTTATACAAGATGTATGACCTACAAGATATCACTGCAAAGTTTATAGTTCCATATTGTCCTACATACACATTGTATTTATCTTACACAAGATGCATGACCTACAAGATACCACTGCAAAGTTTACAGTTCCATACGTTCCTACATACATATTATATCTATCTTATACAAGAAGCATGACTAACAAGATACCTGAGCAAAGTTTATAGTTCCAAACATTCTTACATACACATTATATCTATCTTATACAAGATGCATGACCTACAAGATACCATTTTAAAGTTATAGTTCCATATTGTCCTTCATGCACATAGATCTATCTTACACAAGATTCATGACCTACAAGATACCATTTTAAAGTTATAGTTCCATATTGTCCTTCATGCACATAGATCTATCTTACACAAGATTCATGACCTACAAGATACCACTGTAAAGTTATAGTTCCATATTGTCCTTCATGCACATAGATCTATCTTACACAAGATTCATGACCTACAAGATACCATTTTAAAGTTATAGTTCCATATTGTCCTTCATGCACATAGATCTATCTTACACAAGATTCATGACCTACAAGATACCACTGTAAAGTTATAGTTCCATATTGTCCTTCATGCACATAGATCTATCTTACACAAGATGCATGACCTACAAGATACCATTTTAAAGTTATAGTTCCATATTGTCCTTCATGCACATAGATCTATCTTACACAAGATTCATGACCTACAAGATACCATTTTAAAGTTATAGTTCCATATTGTCCTTCATGCACATAGATCTATCTTACACAAGATTCATGACCTACAAGATACCATTTTAAAGTTATAGTTCCATATTGTCCTTCATGCACATAGATCTATCTTACACAAGATTCATGACCTACAAGATACCATTTTAAAGTTATAGTTCCATATTGTCCTTCATGCACATAGATCTATCTTACACAAGATTCATGACCTACAAGATACCATTTTAAAGTTTATAGTTCCATATTGTCCTACATACACATTGTATCTACATGTATCTTAAACAAGATGCATGACCTACAAGATACCTCTGCAAAGTTTATAGTTCCATACGTTCCTACATACACATTGTATCTATCTTATACAAGATGCATGACCTACAAGATACCACTGTAAAGTTATAGTTCCATATTGTCCTTCATGCACATAGATCTATCTTACACAAGATTCATGACCTACAAGATACCATTTTAAAGTTTATAGTTCCATATTGTCCTACATACACATTGTATCTATCTTACACAAGATTCATGACCTATAAGTTAAGATACCTTGTAAAGTACTGGTATATATTTGAACACTCGTTAAGTGGCGTGTGAACACTCGTTAAGTGGCGTGTAGCGAGAATGAGGTGCAAGCCAATATGTAGGTACGTAAACCACCCTCTTTTTTTTCGGATAATGTTAACTTGACATATACAGTATTTTTAAATGCCTTTCGTTTGCTTTTGCAATTTTAGAGATTCGAAAACCCAGCTCTCGAGGCCGTACTTTTGTCGAGGAGCTGCAACATTGGGTAGTAAAAGGACATTTCAGGTAGCATTAATAAGTTATTAGGATATACATCTATTGACTGGTTTTCTTGGTAGTGATACAGACAAATGTTTGAAAGCCATTTCCATCTTCTGACCCCTTTTACCACATTGAAATATACCCCTGTTTTATACATTTGTGGGTTTGGGACTTTTATCTTGTTTTTTTGCATAATGTATAATCATTGCATTCAATCAATTTTACCTCTGAGAAGTGTCTGAAACTGTTGAAAGTACATTGGATAGAAACAAATGTAATTCGTATTTTGATGTTATATATAGTAAAATTACTTTTCTTACCCCCTCCCCTTCCCTTTTTTATTCAATCAATTCAATGCAGGGAAGAGTTTTATGTTCAAATTTGAATAGCACAATAACAAATTGTCTAAAACTTATTTAACAAACATATGATTAAATCTAGCACTTACGTTTATTTATTTTCAAGAGAGTATATCGGTTAAAAAAAGATCACCAAGACAACGTGCGAATCGGACACAAGATTGATTTGTTAACAAATAACCTGCGATAACATGATCCTTTATTCTGCTTCCAATATGCATCGTCGTTGATAAGTGAAGTTTTGCATTATATTCCTATACAGGTAGTTATATCATATTAAAAAAAACCTTGTAAATCAAAGCCGATACCTGAAAATTATAAAAACTATTGTAGTCCCCTTGTTCGTGAAGCAAGTTCTCGATTTGCACTTTGTACACTGGTTGAGGTTAAGGTTGTTAATCAATTCTTGATTAGCTATTTTGTTCAAGGTACAATATGGGCTTGCAGGTCACCACTTGGTTAAAACATTAACTTCAGATGAACGATTTTCTCTTGATTATGATACATGTAGTACAATAGTTTAACTTGTGGTCCTTGTATTGTGGCATGATTTATCGAGCATTAGAAGCATTATTTTAATTTTTTTCATTATAATTTTAGCTGAAATGGTGTTCGGGAGTATGAGAGAAACACCAGAGGTCGACTTTTATATCCCAAGACGAACGAGGATAAATCTTTGGAAGCAAAAAGAAAGACCTAAAAGCAACAAAAACAAAACTTACCAGAATAATCAACCAAATTGGTGCTAAAGGGAAAAACCCAAAACATGAAAAAAAAATGGCTGTGAAATATAAGTATTGGCAGTGTTAAAATCAATTTGAATGTGTTGTTTTTTCCCCGCAAGAAACCGTATTGATAAGTGACAAAATTATTGTATTGGAAGTTGACTTTAATAAAATGTTTTCGGTATAAATTGTCATTTGTTTTTTGTTGTTTATTTTATTTTATTTTATTTTTTTTTTTTTCACATGAAGAAACAAATTGTGTGAATTGATTGATTTTTTTCTTCAGTTTTTGAACAATCATTTACCTGTAAGAATCAATTATGCTACCTTCAGCTGTCCAATATTTTTAAGAAAGAGGCCGCGGGTAAATCTTAAAAATATTGGACAGTTAAGGGTTACATAATGGTTTCTTATAGGTAAATGATAGACCAATCAGTGAATTAAAGAACGGGTACAACAATAGAATGATGTCACAACAATGTTTTAAGGTGGTACCCAACACCTTGACTAATATTAATTTGGCTCGTTTAATTTTCATAAAATTTTGACAAAATGTTTACTTTGACCCTTTGACAAAATATAAAAATTTCAAAAATTTGAACCAACCACTTTATCAGAAAAATTTCATTGGTTATATAGCAGTTTGACAAACACTAATTTTGATCATTGAGAAGCTTAATATTTCCTTAACAAAACAACGTGATTAAAACGTTTAGCTGATTTTTACAGAGTTATCTCCTGTAGTGTTAGGTACCACCTTAATTGTTTATATTTATAAGCTGTTTTCTTCTGGGTACCAATTTTCAGGGAAAAACTATATTTTCGTGGATATTTGATTTCGAGGTTTTGCCAGTATGTGTAGACAATCCTATGTAAAATTTTGCTTCATTGAACATTAAAAGTCATGGATCATCTTTACATACGGAAGTCACGGAAATTGGTATCCCACGAATAATAATGAATTTACAGTTCCTCTTAATTAATGAAATAACATAAACATTGTAGTGAAAACAAATATTTACACAAAATCATTCGCACTTGCACTTGCAAACACTATCGGTACACTTAACACTGTATGTGAATTTCCGTTGAATTATTA
Source organism: Mytilus coruscus (assembly GCA_017311375.1). Classification (NCBI taxonomy): domain Eukaryota; kingdom Metazoa; phylum Mollusca; class Bivalvia; order Mytilida; family Mytilidae; genus Mytilus; species Mytilus coruscus. The sequence continues at coordinate 50,813,290 of CM029608.1, read as the reverse complement.
ATATAACCGAAAACATTAACCGTAATTAAGTGAATAAGGAATGTTCGTACAAATTATCTTATAATAAATGATTTTAAATGATTTAATTCAAACCTCGTATTACTTGCAACGTTATTTACGGATATCCAGTTAAAAGATATTATCGCTATTTTACGAAATTTGCCTTTGATCTTACTGACTGATAATTTCCTTTCTCAGCACAGTAAAGTGATATGAAAAATTATCGCTAGAAACTAAGGGCGCACGTGCCGTTGTCAATGAAATTAACAACGTCGTCATAGGTAAAATAGCGATAAACAGATTATCATTGGTCATCTCAACTTGATTGCTTTTCTCACTTTCGTCGTACCGGCTCAAGCGAGAAAATCAATCTTGCTGAGAGGATCAACGATAATCTTTAAATATATTGAAACGGACAAATTACCATAATGATCATAATACAAAATCTGCAATAAATTTTTTTTTTTTTGAATATGTAAAGTAGTTCTTAAGACCAAATAAACAATACAAAGAGTTCCATTCTCATAGCAAAAAAATATCAAAATAAATCACATAAAAAGAAAAAAGGGAAACGGAGAATATGACTACAGACTTTACTCACAACGTTAACTGTCAGGTTCGTCTTAACTTCGCGGCTTCTAACCTTATGTTACACGAACTTCGTTTTATATAGTATATAATTAAGGCGACAATATTTACCAATATTATTATCTCAAAAAATTAATGAAAAGAAAATTACAAATCAAGGCTACAAACTAACACTGAGGGAATCGCATTAACTCAATAACGAGGTTGATGGTATGTGTTTACAGTGTCAAGGTCTCCTACTATACGAACCCACCTTAGTCATAGTATCACTATCGGAAATAGAACACAATTGGTAAAATTACAGATTTGACAACCAGACTGGTCCCTAAAGATCTTAGACCTCGACCATACTGGTCACTAAAGATCTTAGACCTCGACCATACTGGTCCCTAAAGATCTTAGACCTCGACAAACTGGTCCCTAAAGATCTTAGACCTCAACCATACTGGTCCCTAAAGATCTTAGACCTCGACCATACTGGTCCCTAAAGATCTTAGACCTCGACCAACTGGTCTCGAAAGATCTTAGACCTCGACCATACTGGTCCCCAAAATATTAGACCTCGACCTTACTGGTCCCTAAAGATCTTAGACCTCGACCATACTGGTCCCTAAAGATCTTAGACCTCAACCATACTGGTCCCTAAAGATTTTAGACCTCGACCAAACTGGTACCTAAAGATCTTAGACCTCGACCATACTGGTCCCTAAAGATCTTAGACCTAGACCAAACTGGTTCCTTAAGATCTTAGACCTCGACCAAACTGGTCCCTAAAGATCTGAGACCTCGACCATACTGGTCCCTAAAGATCTTAGACCTCGACCACACTGGTTCCTAAAGATCTTAGACCTCGACCATACTGGTCTCTAAAGATCTTAGACCTCGACCATACTAATCCCTAAAGATCTGAGACCTCGACCATACTGGTTCCCGTCACTGGTCCCTAAAGATCTGAGACCTCGACCGTACTGGTCCCTAAAGATCTGATACCTCGACCATACTGGTCCATAAAGATCTTAGACCTCGACCGTACTGGTCCCTAAAGATCTGAGTCCTCGATCATACTGGTCCCTAAAGATCTTAGACCTCGACCATACTGGTCCCTAAAGATCTTAGACCTCGACCATACTGGTCCCTAAAGACCTAAGACCTCGAAAACATATCGCTAGTTAGTTGAGACACCGACACATCGTATCAGTCAACCAATTCGTCATGGTGACCGTAAAACCTGTGTAGTATCGATTCCAGTTGTTGTCTTATAAATCTGTATGATCAGTTTTTGTGTAAGGAGCACACCCCTGTTAATGTAGTACGTATAGTATGCAAATGCAAGAACGTAACGTATTCACTTTTATATGTAAACAACATACGACGGAGCAGAGGGTATGTTACTATTGAAAAATGGGAAGTTGACAATTGTAAGGTTGAAATCTTCATGTTTGTCATACATTTTGTTAGAAGTCTTCCATTTTTGTCAGTAACGAGGAAAAGATAAAGATATGAAACAAACCTCTTGTTTTCGACGGTAGTATCCTTAGTTTCAAATTCAAAGGAATATATAAGATGTCTGCATTCAATGACATGTGGTTTATTGATTGACAGGACGTCATCAATATATCTGAAAGAGAAATTAAAAAACTTTACGAGATGCTTCTTCTTTTTGTCTTTGAAAAGATTCTGCATGAATTCCGCTTCCGGTAAGTTGGTTTCCATTTTTGATCCATTGAAAAAAATATAACTACTTTTTTCCGCATATATAAAATGAAATCGTTAAAAGAGCCAACATATTCAAACAAAAATATATCAAATAGAAATTTTAATTTCAACTAATTGACGTCCATGAGATTTTTTCAATTTGTTTTTATATCAGTCACACACTATATACTTCAAAGAAAGAGTAAGAATCCCAGTGACGGCAAATAAAAATAGAAAAAGTCAAAGGTAAGTTTTCAAAATGGTTTCTCTTGTTGACAAAAATAAATTGTTCAAACTTACTTGAATTAAGCATTCCAAGGGAACAATATATAAATAACACATAGCTGAGAGCGTGATAGAGCAGATTGTTACCCCGAGAAAACATTGTTAACTGAGGCGATGCCAAGGTTGACAATGTCTTTTCGAGGGGTAACAATCTGCTCTATGACCCTCTCAGAAATGTGTTATTTAATTTATTATACTAAATGTTCTGTTATTACTATCTATTAAATTTCAAATTCAAAGTCATAAACTATGACATCTTGTACATAACAATCATCCATATTTATCAAAGCGCACAATTGATCAAGGGTCTCCATGAAGGGTAATAGAGTATTTGCCATGGGATAGAATAAATTGTCTCCCTCGTATTAACCAATCAAAATCTGGCATTTTGACATGAAATATAATAATTGAATATAACTTGATCACTTCATTTCAGTAGCGGATTTAAGAAATGACGTCAAATTAATAGGTTGAGGTCACGGCAGCAGTTAAAAGCTAAAGAATTCAAGTATTTTGTGTTATTTAGGAATGAAGAACAGACCGATACAAGGTAGGTGTGTTCGTCTATACTGCTATGGCAAAATTTAATATAATAATTCTATGGACAATTTGTAATATTCCATCAACGGTAATGTAAGTTTATTTGAGATGAGTTGAACATCGAAAAATTACTCCCGTCGTAATTTTTGCGACTTACGATCTGTGGCGTATTTGCCTTAGGAAATTGAGACAAGACTAAAACAAGCTATTCTAATTGATAACGGATTTTTTTTTCTCATTAGAAAAGGCTTTGTTTCTTCAAGGCATTTGGTGTTAAAAACTTCTTTTATTTAAAATGACAACTCATTATTTATTATGCTAGATACGATAGTTTTATTGTAATATCAGGCAATTGTCGGATCTTCTATCATATAAATCGTGCATTTACATAAACGTCCTTTTGAAAGATTAATATTTGTTAACGAAGAATGGTTATTTTATTAAAAGTCTCAATATTCTATCAATCTTCCTAATTTTATAGTATCATACAATAGAACTCTACCAAACAATTGATTTCTCCCTTTTCATACAGTGTTTATCGAGTTACATGGGTAATCTGAATTGAATATTAATTGTGTACGCTAGAAGAGAAACCGGAATCAATCAACGTGAAGGTCTAATTATGAGTACCAATTATTTTCCGATGGTCACTAATCACTTTGTTAGCAGAAGCTTATCTAATTTTCTGTAAGAAGGTATTGGTTATATAACATTTTGTAATATATTGGAAAAATGGCGAGTTATACAATTATTATACTCAGTCTTAACATCATGTCGTTTTACATAATATATACTAAAGATTGAATGAATGATCACAGGAGCCTCGGTACTAAGTATTCCAACGACTGTTTCACTACTCTGTCAAGACTGATGTTGTGAGTTCGAACCCTACACGTGGTAGAAAGTTAAATCACAAAAATACTGAACTCCGAGGAAAATTCAAAAAGGAAAGTCCCTAATCAAATGGCAAAATCAAAAGCACAAACACAAACACATCAAACGAATGGACAACAACTGTCATATTCCTGACTTGGTACAGGTAGGTGCGCTTGACTCCAATCTTCATTGACTCGGATTGTAAGTTTTTCTGCCGAAGGTCAGTGGTTCTCCCCGTGCAATCTGGCTTCATCCACCAATAAAAACTCACCGCCACGTAAAATCCATTATTGCTGAAATTGTCGTTTAATACCAACCAATCAATCAAACAATGAACCTAGATAGTTTCACCAGTTGTGCATGACAAGCATTTCAGTACGATTGGACATTGTATGTTTTGAAACATGTAATTGAGGAAGGTCCAAAAATGTGAAGTTCCTAAGGTTTAAAGTTAAGCATACATTAAACTAAGGCAACAGTAGATTACCTTTGTTCAAACTCAACAATTGATTCGGAAGAGAAATCAAGGTAACAGTCAAAAACTGATGGAATCACATTAACACTAAATGGAGCGATACCGGGTGCTTCAATAGGACAAGCGTCTCCTGCTATGCATGCATTATCGGTCATATGTATGCACACTCAGTCAACATGTCACAATCGGAAATAATATGACACAATTGACAATGTAACAGATTGGGCGACTATTCTGGTATATACTTATAGAGATATTAGGCTAAGAAATCATGTCGTCAGTTGGGACACAGACACGTCGTTCCGGTCAACAATTTTGTTGGTTACAGTAAAGGAGAGGCGAAAGATACCACAGGAACATTCAAACTCATTTGTTGAAAAAAAACCTGACAATGCCATGGCAAAAAAAAAAAAACAAATAAAAAACAACGAAAAACATATAAAGACAAATGCCATGGCAAAAAAAAAAAAAAAAAAAAAAAAAAAACGAAAAACATATAAACACAAACAGTATTCAAAACAGAACATAGAAAACCAAAGATTAAGCTACTCGAACCCAATAGAAAACGGGGTTGATCTCAGGTGCTCCAGCAAAGGGTAAGCAGATCCTGCTCCATATGCGACACCCACCCTGGTACTCATATAAATACATAGTAAGTCTTAGACATATAAAACATTGTCTAATGTTTAACGATTTCAATCCAATACCTTAAAATCACTGATTTGAAATTTGAAAAAATCACAGTTACTTTTAGCTTTGTATTTATTAAAGTTTACATTGTATAACAATCCAAAATGATTCGTGAATGCAGCCGCGATATATTAGCCCTTTTTACATTCTTTTTACGGCAGGCAACGAGATCATTTTTTTTAAAAACTGATACCAATAATTAATAAAATCAGATGGTCGTCCCTGAAGTTGAAAGTGATATAGATGTAGGCGTTTTAATCAATTTTAATGATCATAATTGCTAATATCAAACGCTTTTAGCTCAGCTATGATAAAGATTAAATGTTATTTAAAGATTTGAAAAACTTATAATTAAAGATTAAACACATTACTTATTGAGAAATTTGCTCTTTCCGCATGCTCTTTATTGGCAAAGAAATTGTTGATCCGCCTAAGGGAAACAGCTCGTAGAAATCGATTTCTAATTACAGGGTTAATTAAAGAATTGGCAAACATACTATAACAAACAACCCCCGCACCCCCAAAAAAAAAAAAACAAAAACAAAAAAAAAAAAAAACAAAAACATGTAATTTAGTTTTGACACTCGTTACTACCATTTATGCCAATATTTAACTCAAAAAATGTTGTATCACGTATGGAAACATAACAATTTAATGTTGTTGTGCAAAATAAAAAGCCGTTAAAGTACGCGAAAAATCCAATAGAAATTCAATCATCAGTACTACGTTCTGCTTGTTATATTAATGGAAAAAAACGTAATATCTAGAGTAATAAATTACACAAAACTGGAGTCAAAAACAGAAAACGTATATATCATTAATATTATTTCATTATTACATCTTAATTTCTTTCTAGGAAAATTAATATAAAAAATGTGACTGCATCATGACATCAAGCGTCATATTGATTTTGTAATCTAAGTTACGAGGACTCTTGACAATATTCAATGTAGGAATAAAACGATTAAGTATTTCAGTATGACAGCATGTCAACACTGTTTCACATTTGTGTTTGGATTTTCACTCTCTGTCATCTAAGTGTTTGGGATTTGATTGTTTGTATAGCTTCAGAGGTCTGACGGTAAGTAATTATTCAGGTTGTTTTTTTCTCTCTCAGTGTTCCCTACATTAAAATTGAAAATGTTTGCACGAAAAATAAATTCAACGAAAAAATAATGGAAAAAAAAGTATTATAAAGATATAACAGCAAACACAAATTAATAAATTGAACAATAGAAGAATAAATTAATAAAACCAACTTCATCAATTTTATCATGTATTGAATCGTTGTCCTTTTAGTACCTTATTGGTATTCAAATATTGCAAATCTTTACCGCGTGCTTGGAAACAGAAAAAAAACTTACGATTTGAATACAAAGTTGTGATTATCATTGATCATAAAAAGGCAAATTTAATTTTGAATACACGAATCGTGCTAAAACGATAATCTTACAAGTTTATCTGACGACGCCTCGTCTTACTTTCTGTTATGATTCATTTAAAGTCAAACAATGTAATTAGTTTTATATCGCTTCAAGTGTGACGTTGTGAAGACAAACCCTAAAGATCCTTAAAAGGTCATCATAATTGAGAATTCAACAGGGTATTGTCATATCATTGCCACCAACGCGTGGACAAATGTTCTGTATCTTAATCAGATTGTTGATTTCATGCAGCGATGTTTAAACTGCATAATTACCGTTGAAACGATGTAAGTTTATTTCCTCGGTATTTCTTTCAGTCACAGGGTCACTATCTAAAAGTCTTAAAGCCTACTGGAATTAGATCCACAAAAGGTCTATATCAAAGCATTTGTTGGCGAAACCTTTCAGAATTTTGTTTTCTGCAGTTTTCACTTTAAAATGTTCTTTAGCACTTTACATGTTGCTGTTTAAATAATGTTGAAACAAAATAATAAAGAGGCATGTCCATTACCCCTGTATTTGTTTCATTCAAAATCTGAAAATTGCATATTCTACTGGAAATTGAATATTAAAGAGTCTGCATGAATATATCATATACTTAAACATTTTCAACAATTTTGCAAAATTTCAATAAAATCGAAATGTTATTCAAAGGTGCATATTGCGTTGGAAGGCATTTATACGCAGACGTTAACATTTTACATGTTTGAGTAAAATCTGCATCAAAAGACGTCGCAGTCTCAAAGGATATAATGTGTATCATTCGCTACTTCACAAAATGTTTTCGGGGTTAAGGTGTCGTTCATATACTGTTTTAGGAAATGCTAAAATTTGTCACAATCTATACAAATTCCATTTTTTGACAATATTTAGATGTTAATAGTTTAGTGCTCTGAAATACGACACAAATATATTTGCATCTCAGAGAACACGTATGGAGCTGTGTTGCTGTGAATTTTATAAATGTTGATAAACTAATCAAAAATGGCCTATGGTTTGATAAAGATTAAAGGCAATTGACCCTACTTCAGTTAATTGTGCCTTCATCGGTAGTCGAACTCGTTTTGTTGAGACATCAACGGCGAAACCGAAATTACTTTGCGCTGTTCTTCAGACAACTCGGCAATTAGTCTATATACAAATATAACTAAATATATTCGTGTGATGCCTTTCGTTGTTGGCTTAATTAAGATTTGAAGAACAAGACTAGTGCAAGATGTTGAGCAGGATATGATGACCCTACCGAAGCACTTGAGATCAATCCCATTTTGTCTCGCCTGCGACAAAAGTCGCGGAAAGCGAAACATAGGTGTTGCTTTTTCTATTAACAAAGATATGAAAAGGTTAACTATTGAACAAAATTCACACGAAAGGACACAGTCTTAAACAAATTTTTGTTTTGATATTAATGAACATTTGATGAGAAACATGGAAATATTTTCCAATGACCATTATTTTAGAAACTATGAAACAACATGAAATTTAAAGATCAAAAATCATCTGACTTGGCAGAAAACCAAAGTAAACGTTGTATTAAGGATGTTTGCTACTCTGTTTCAAAATAACAAGCTTTTTAGAAAACTGTTCTAAATTGATAGTATGTAAATACAGGAACTAAAAAAGCAAAAACATATGTAGGGTCCGTGTGCTTGTTTTCGAGATAAAAGTCATTGAAAATTTGGCGGGAAACGATTCTTTCTAGATGTTTCATACTTTTAACATTAGCCGCTTTTTGTTTCAAAAACTTAAAAAGATAACAAGGATTTTAAAAGATTTTCAAATATAGCATTTTAAACTATATGTAATAAAAATAATGAAAATAAAAGTAGGGGTTAGTGGGCAAATTTTTTTAATGGCAATACATGGATAAAACAAGAGGATTCCGAAAATCTGGCAAAAATTCTAAATCAACATGTGTTGAATGATAAGTATGTTTATATTTGCAATTTATTTATCTTCTAAATTAATAAAATATATAGTGTGATACTTGTTTTGTACTCTTTTATGTACAAAAAACTCTTACTTGCTAGACTTGTGTCAGTAGATTCTCTGTTGTAAAATAATCAATTATGCATGATTATTTGTATAATGTCTACATCACAGTCACGTATTGTGTTCCAAATTGATGTTCGGTAAAGATCAGTTTGTACCCTTGGGTATTATATCTATCCATGGTCGATATTTTAATCCCTTGACATTATTAAATTGTATAAGCAAACGGATACGTTATTGTTACAATTTCACAAACGGTATGTATACTGGAAAGGAATTGAACCAAAAGTATATGTCATTGAAATTTTCAAAACTTTCAATTATTTAAGGCATTTCTATAAACCAATTAAAAGATTACCTGTTTTAGTAAAATGTTAGCTAAAAGACGTCGAAGTCACAAATGAAAAATTTTGTATCCGATAGACCATGGTTTACTCCACAGATTTTTTTATAAGATTTAGTTCATATACGGGTTTGAGACATATACGCAAACTTGTCACAATCTGTAAAAATGCAGTTTTTGTCAATAGTTAGGCGTTTATAATTTAAAGCTCTGTTAAGAAATAAGCCAAACTATTGTTAGAACCTCAAAGAGCACGTATGGAACTGAGTTGCTGTGAATTGAAGTAAATATTGAGCATGTTGAGGGACTATCTTAAAATAGCCTATGATTTGAATAAATGACCCTACCTCTGTTATGTGTGCCTTCATCGGTATTCAAACTCGTTTTGTTGAGCAAGTTGCTCAAGGCAATTCTCGAAAGTAAGTTGTGTTTAAGAAAACAAACCCACATCGTTACAACAAGAAGAATCTAATGGGGACGGATAATTCAGCAAGGTTAAAAACATAGATATGAAAATGATAGCATCAGGTCTTCAGCATTGAACAGAAGTCACAACAAAGAACGCTCTCTTTCCCGCTGGTGAATATAAACATTTACTTCACAAACAATTCGTTTTGCTAATCTTGTTTTGAAATAAATGATAAATGATAGGAACATTTGACGAGAAATCTTTGCTAATGGTCATACTTTTATGGTACCCTAAAACCACAAGAAAGATCACAAATAATCTGAAATATAAACTCTTATCAAATATCGTGACTTCGAAGCAAGGGTTTTTTAGTACAACAGTATGTTGTAAATGACAAGTATTTTCATGACACATTCAGTTTGTTTGGGTAAAAGTAAAATAACGAAAATACCGAACTCCAAGGAAAATTCAAAACGGAAAGTCCTTTATCAAATGGCAAAATAAAAAGATCAAACATATCAAACGAATGAATAACAACTGTCATACAGGCATTTCCTTGTGTAGAAAATGGTGGATTAAACCTGGTTTTATAGCTAGCTAAACCTCCCACTTGTATCCCAGTCGCGATATATTTATATTCTAGATGTTCATTAAAACATATAGTATGATAATAGTTTTGTGTTCTCTTTTATTTTCACTAATATGTCACTACTAGCTAGACTTGTGTTATTGAATTTTCTGTTGTAAAATCATATAACAAAAAATAACTATTTATGTGTACATGTATATCACAGTCACGTATTGTTTTTCAGAATTGATCTTCGATAAAAATCGTTTTTTACCCTTGGGTATTAATTCGGCCCGTGATTGATATTTCAATCCCTTGCAATTATTCTGTCATGTGAAAAAATTGTATAAATACATAGATACGTTATTGTTACGATTAAGCAATCGATATTTAATTTGGAAAGGAATTTAAGCAATATCATATGCTATACAAATGTATGTTTTTCAAACTGTGAATTACGTAAGGTATTCCTTCATTTATTTGAAATTGAAATTATATATTATTTTGTTTTTAGATTGAAAATTGACCTATAAATTGTAGATGATTATGTGTTTCACTCCGTCTTTTTACTGCTGTTGCTATGTTCTATGACTTTCTTTCTCAACTTATCAGTTAACAAATTGCTATCAGCGCGAGACCAAAATGTGATCACATTAATAAACCAGTAAATCTCCTGACAAAAACTAGTCTAAAAAGTTAAATCACAAAAATACTGAACTCCGAGGAAAATTCAAAACGGAAAGTCCCTAATCAAATGGCAAAATCAAAAGCTCAAACACATGAAACGAATGGACACTACTGTCATATTCCGGACTTGGTACAGGCATTTTCCTATGTAGAAAATGGTGGATTGAACCTGTTTTATAGCGCTTTTAACCTTACAATAATAACTCAATATTCTATATATACTAACTTAACATTAGAACTGCTTAAACAGATTATACCATGACATATCGTGTTTGACAAAATTAAATTATCTTGTTCGGTTAAAAACGAAACATAAGCAATGTCTTATTTGAAGGTAAATGGGTGCCAAATTACATGCATTATTAGTATGCGTAGTTTGCATGTATTAGAAGCATGTGTATAAATAACAAGATATATCATGACCTTACGGTGAATCACAGAGGCTGCAACTCTGAAGTTCGAGGTACGAATGCATGACAGGAATCATGTCAATATTCTCGCGTACAGGAATCATGTCAATATTCTCGCGTACAGGAATCATGTCAATATTCCCTCGTATTTGGTTTTAGTTTTAGTGATATTTATTCACATAAGAGACTAGTATGAATGAAAAGTTACATGGTGTATGTTTGTATTTGTGAATATAAGGTTTGTTTGTGAAATCGGGTGAAGTACTTTATATAAGGTTCACTTTTAAAATGTGAAGTTTATCGTTGATGTCTAGTTAAAAATCTTCCTTTGAAGAACCTATGATGTGATCCAGTTACGCCAAAAGAGGCACAACACATTAAAAAGTAATGTTTGTTTGCATAAAGAGATGCATTTGAATCTTTCAGTTTCAGGGCAGTAAATTGCATGTAATGCGCATTGTGCCTTTTGATATTACACGACTTTTTGTCTCCCTGTTTGACTAGAAAACTAAATAAATTATTTATATTGGATTTTAACATTACACAACCAGAGCTGAATTTTGTTTGTACTTAAAGCTGTTTTTTCTCCAAATCTTAAATTAATCATAAATTATCAGGTAGATATTTGAAGTACACTTGCTAGATTCTATGATTAAAATATATATCTTCATTGCAGTATGTTATCAACATTTAAACATATCAGTACAGCTAATCTAGAACTTGAACTCAGCCAGTTGATTAACCAGCTCAAAAAAATTAACCAAGACATATTGAATCACAATGCAGCGATTCATGCCGTATGAGAAAAAGAACAAATTCATAATAAACAACTCACTCATGCGATAAGCAGTTTTGCGAATCAATATGTTGTTCGGTCACTCGTCTATTATTTTTCTAAATCGTAGATAAGATAAGATAATTTAATTTTGTCAAACACGATGTGTTATGGTATAATCTGTCTAAGCAGTTCTAATGTTAAGTTATTATATATAGAAAATTGAGTTATTATTGTAAGGTTAAAATACATGGAAATACATTTACCAAGTGATTTTAAGATGCTTTCATGCGATTGAACAGACTACGCATTTTATAATGTCCTGGATTGGTTATTTTGATCTCCTGAATTAGTTTTTCTATAATAACGTCTCAACTGAGGATCAGTCCAATGTTTATTTGGCTTTGAAAACGCATACTGAACAAGGTGCAAATGCAATCAAAATGTTTCGATTATTCACGAAATAGTATGTTTGTGACCTTATGCATATCCTACCAAATCTAGGAAAACACTTTTCACATAGATGTAGTAAAATTATCAATTATATTTCTAGCCTCTAAATAGAAACATGAATGATATTTTACTCAAGAATAACAACATCCTTGGCAAATCGACGCGGAAATTATTTTCTTGGAGATACTATAATACAATGCATTAATGGAGATGAACAGAACTAATCATAGATGTTAGAAGCCTCTTAAGGTATAATGCATTGAAATTAGGTTTTCATATGGTTTCCATACGTAAACATGAAAAAGATACACCAACAAAGAAAGCTTTACACAACAAGAGAAAGATGTATCAACAAGAATGTTGTTCGCATACAATTTTTGTAAAACAAAATCTTATTTTATATTATAATTATTTGAAACAAATTATTCAATGTGTATATTTAATTGTGTTAACATTTCTTTACTTTGTAATAAAAGACACACCCCAATGTTAAATGAAAACTAGATTAAAACTAGATTTTGTACAGTAACTTTTGTTTTAAATATTGACAGGAATAGCTTGACACAAAGCACAGTTTTTTGCCGATTCGGTAACATTGAAAAATGGTAGACATTTAGCGCTATCACAAGTACCCTTTTCTATTTCATCCCTTCTGAGGATATCAATTTTTTTTCTTAGTATGTGATATAAGCACAGAGAATGTTTGATAGGCAAAAATACAGCAATCTATTGACACAAAAACCAGGAGGGTTCCGACCATGTTCTTTCAGAGTATACAATATTTTACAATATTCTACAATAAATCAATCTCTGTATCGTCCCTAACGAATCGACATTTATTCTAAACCATAGCAGTAATATGTAATAAAATGTCTATAATATAACTACTCTCTCTCTCTCTCTCTCTCTTTTTTTTTTTCACTATATAGTTGTCTTGTTATAATCCATCGAACATCTGCACAACGAATTATTTGAATTTCAAAGCAGTTCATTATCAGTTCATAATCCTCTTATTTCTATTTCTGTCAACAAAATGACTCTGTGGTTTAACAAAGGTCAAAGTGTTTAAGAGAGTTTGATTATCAGATGCCTTTAATTGAAACAATATGAAGAGATAAACATAGCAGAACAATATTTTTGTCGATTGCCTTGACAACAGTTCATTGATTTCTTATTGAAATAAATCAAAACAACAAAAACAACAGCAATCTTAATAATAATCATCGTTTAAATACACATCTGACTATAATAATAATATCACTATTGACAAAAGACAACACAATCTTTCCATTACATATTGGGACATATTAAATTGAGTAAACTCGGCATTTATTTTGGAATACTAATTCTTGTTTGTATTTTTTTATTTACGTGCTACTCTCTCTCTCTCTCTCTCTCTCTCTCTCTCTCTCTCTCTCTCTCTCTCTCTCTCTCTCTCTCTCTGTGTGTGTGTGTATACTGCACATCTAAAGATCTATTCTCTGCATACTGTACATCTAACGATCTATAAGCTGTTTCTAAATTTTAAATAATTTGTAACTAAAAATTTCAGCATTAAATGATTGAATGATTCAGTTTGGCAAATTAATACTACAACTGTTTGGCAAAATAATACTACAACTGATTCAATTAAAACAGCAGTTTTAGAATCTGCAAAAATTCCAAAAACAGTCTCATATTGAGATCTTGCCATTAAAATGTAGATATAGGATTACACTTAACCCAAAACTAAGTGTTTTGCTACAAAAAAAAAAAAAAAAAAATAATAATAAACTTTTACAAGATCCATTTCACATAAATGTTAAATAAATGTGTTTAATACATCTTTTTGAACAAGGCCTTGGTTTAAATCTTTGCTGTCTAGAACTATATTTAAAATGATCATTTTTGTAAATAAAAGTTGTCAATATCGACATGTTTATTACATCATTATAAAACCACAAGTGACTTCTCTGCACTAATATGTCTCAGTTATGCTAAACTGTTCATTAATCACTATTAATACAATTTCAGTAGCCACATAATTTCACAGATTTAATCTAATAAGTGGATGAAAACTCGACTTAAATTAAGTTTAAAGGAAAATCAAGCAAGAGTTCAGTTTATACCTTTGTGTACAATCCGAATCTAAAAAAAAACCTGCTTCTATAACTTCTATAACAGATATTTATTAAAACTTTTTTGTCTATAGGAAAACGTAATTTTTTTCAATTAGAATCTCACCTGGGAATTGCTGGAGAAGACATTATTAAATTGTAAAACTTTTATCTCATATGTCTCATCCGTTTTGTTTTTGTTTTTGTTTGTTTATGAACAATGTAATGTTTTTAAGCTATTGAAATAGCTGATTCCCAATATCAACTCATTTGTATTGATCATCTTGTCAAAGTAAAATGATCTTTTCATGTATAACATCAATAAAGAAAAGAACAAAATATTTCAATGGATAAGAAATGTAGAGCAGACTGTTTGTTTTAATTCATTAGAAAACCATAACAACATACCCAACAAACAACTGTCCAGAGGAATCTCCATGCTTTGATTTTTTTTTCATGAATTTATATAGAGTTTGTTTTGAAAAAAATAGGGAAAAATGTAACTCATATTTTATATATTTTGTTTTCCCATTGCACACACCCTTGTTCTATGATGAGCTTCAATATTGCGTCTTCAATTTGCATATTCGCTTAACTCTATCAGTGATTAGAGTTAATCTCTGGCAATTCAATAACTCAGTTAACCCTGGTACCTATGATGAGTTTATTAACTTTAATCTTCAGGTTGATTTTCTGATATCAAATGGCAGTCTAATACATACCCATTTATTGTAGTTATTTGAAACTCAATACATCAGAACTGACGTATGAAGTATATTTAAGAAATAATTCACGGAAGCCATAATTTGTTGGACATTTACACATGGCCTGGGCCGTGATATTCGAATTTTATCCTGAGCGTTAGCGAGGGATAAAATTAACGAATATCACGGCCCAGGCCATGTAAATGTCCAACAAATCTATGGCTTCCATGAATTATTTCGATTCTAATAGGACAAATACGGTAATTTAAAAACTGAAGCGAAGGTAGGATTGCCGTGTGTATGGCTGTTCTATTTTACCCCCTGTGATATAAAAGCTACAAATTTCAAATAATTCTAAGTCTTACATGAATTGTTTCTTAAATAAGCACGTCTAGAAAAATGTATTCAATTCTCATAATTCTTAACCCAAACATTTTTTTTCCGTTGGTTACTTTTTACTGTCAAATCCAGAGTTGACATGTCGGAACTAAGGAGTGAGCCGCCATGTTGACTTGCTGAAATCCACAAATGTGCGAATAATGCAAAAGAATAGAAAATGAAACAACACCGACCTCAAAACTCCATTTTAATGCAATATTATCCGAACGTAGGGCGTATACTTAACGGAAAACGTTCAGCTTGAGAGTTTTCATTCGTATGACGTCAAGATCATTCGTGAAATATCGCGGAATTTTATTTTATTTTGATTTTATACATTTTTTAAGCTTTTGTGCATTAATTCTTTTTGTTATCGCGGCATTATTATAGGAATAACGGTTCTGTAATTTCTTTTTCAATTTCCATTTGAACACAACGAAATCGACATAGTGTTTGCACATAGGTTACGATATATGTGGATTTACGTGAGAGGTAAATAGTAACAGCCACCAATATGCACATCTCTGAGTCTGCGCTAAGTATAGATATATCGAGAATTTTATCACGGTCTTGTTTACAAAGCGAAAGAAGCACGTCATATTAGAATCTTAGCTTAACACCTTAGTTCTCCCAATAATTTCATTCATATTGGAAAAAAAATAAACATCTAATGCCTGAAATCTGCAGTATATCATTACTGGAAAAATAATAGGTCTACTAACGGCAGACATTCTTTTTGTTTGTTTTCTCTGATTATTGGTCTAGTCAGTTCAATTTCTTTATTTTTTTATATAGACAGCTATATTGACATGTTTTTGGTTGTTTTAAGAATGTTTGAAGAAAAGAATATGATAAATACTAACAACATTCTACATGGACACAATGAAGAGTCCTGTGTTTTAAAAATACTGTCTTAGTATCGAAGATATTTCAACTTTTGTTAAATTTTTTTCAAACTGACGAATTTTCAATTTTGCTGAACTCTAGATTATAAAAGATCCAAAGAGTCAAAAGCTGATACGAGTAGAAGGAGATGTGCGGACAACGTAAGTGAGACGGCAACCTTACATCTTCATAACTGAAATGGCCTTTTCAGATCAAGGTCATCCACAATAGACAGTGTTTAGACAATATGTCAATCCTCCCAATTGCCCATGTTTAAAATTTGTGTATTGTAAGCATATCATAGCTGCAATATATTAAGATTATAGTAATATGAGGCAGGCATTACCTGTGAAAGGGGACGAAGTTTGTATGAATTATTTGTTTTGTAACTTCAAAATCTGTTAAAAAAGAAACGGAAATACCGTCACGTTTCCGATTTTGGTTCTGTTGTTAGGGATTTTACTTGTGACGTTATTTAAGTTATGACGTCATGTTCAATGTAAACAAAGAAACGCGATCATCAGGTAACGTTTATTCATATTAAAGACAAAGAATTATTAGAAATGAAATTGGTATTGTGTTCCTTGATGTCCTATATTTTACTAGACTACTCAATGTCTCATGACAACGAGACCGGAAGAAGGAAGTAGATTTCTGCGCAAATGCGGGATTTAAAAAAAAGTGACAAAAAAAAGTTTACGATTTTGAGGTCATTAGTACAATGAAAAATTTCGGGAAATTTTCCCAATTTTTTTTTTTTTTTTTTTTTTTTGATTTTTCTACTGTAATAGGGGACTTCGTCCCCTTATCAATGCAATCTAATAAGCAAACGCAATAGATAAGTTTATGGCATGCTAAGGGTAATCCCAACTTAAATTGTTATCATGAAATCATGCCACCCCGCACTTATATTACATTGTCATTATGAAATTTTGATTTGAAACATTTTTATCTATCTCTATAAGGAAATTCAATCTCATAAACGTCAAGTTTCATCCCGCATAGTGTTTATGTTCCTTTAACAAGCCAGAAAGCTTGCCCATTATTTACTTTTGTTTCCATCTTTAAAATAGTCATGTATAGCTTATGACTGCAGACCTTTGATAGTCTATGATATACTTATCGTTACCTGTCTATACAATAATCAAATCGCTTGATAGTATTACTCATAAAAAAGGAGATGTGGTAGGATTGCCAAAGTGACAACCATCTACCAGAGACGATCGAACGACTATGTAAAAAACTAAAAGTCACCAAAGGGCCTTTATCAACGAGGAAAATCCATACAGTAGAGTAAGCTTTTAAAAAGTTCCGATATGAACAAACGTTAAACTATTCAAAAGAGAATACCAGGAACCTGATTTATGTTTGAACCAAAAACAACCTTTTTCAACAATTTTTATTTTACGTTACGATTTCTGCACCAACAACCAGCTGAGGAATTTATGCTTGTTCAAGGACATTGTTTGCATTTTATAGGTTAAATGCACACCTTTTTGACAAACGATTTCTTAAAATTCATTAACAAACATTTTTATTGAAATAATCTTCAGAAAAGAAATGGAAAAAATTGTTTCAGAAAAAATACATTTTCCTTTTTATTCTTGAAGAGTAGAAATTCGAGGATTTTCACTGTTGTGGTTATTAAGTGAATTATGACATTGATTCGTAGACGACTGAAAAGTGATCCACATAGTTTATATGCATACTTACATTGATTATTCAGTTCTCGTCATAATATATTATATTTAGACTATAGGAGTAAACATCCATAAGAAATATTTATGCCATTATATTAGAATTAGTAGATTAGTTAAAAGCTATTTACATTTAATTTAAAACATTGTTGCTCTAAAAAGGACCATTAGATTGTATATGATGTAAACAAAAATCGTCCTCTTCGATCTAAAATTATTTTGCAGGTTTTGGCATCTTCCGAATAACACTAACATTGCCGCTTAATCAACTAATTATCAGTTTCTCCAAACATTTTAAAGACTGAACTTTTTGTACTTAAAATTAAGATTTACTACTATCTTTCTTAATATTTATACTAGTTATCATAAATCTTTTTATACGCATGTTATTATTTTCTTGTTAGTGAAAGAAATCGATATTCAAGTCCGTTATTAAATTTCAATACAAATTATCTCAAATTTACAGATCGGACATCACTCATTGTTGAAGGCCGAACGGTTGCCTATAATTGCTAATATCCACTTTTATTGAACTTTGGTGGATAGTTGTCTCATTGGCTATCATATCGCATCTCCTTATTTTAACTCTGGTGGATGGTTGTCTCATTGGCTATCATACCACTTCTCTTTATTTTAACTCTGGTGGATAGTTGTCTCATTGGCAATCATACCACTTCTCTTTATTTTAACTCTGGTTGATATTTGTCTCATTGGCAATCATATCATATCTCCTTATATTTTCTCTACGGTGGATAGTTGTCTCATTGGCAATCATACCACTTCTCTTTATTTTAACTCTGGTTGATATTTGTCTCATTGGCAATCATATCATATCTCCTTATATTTTCTCTACGGTGGATAGTTGTCTCATTGGCTATCATACCACTTCTCTTTATTTTAACTCTGGTGGATAGTTGTCTCATTGGCTATCATACCACATCTCTTTATTTTAACTCTGGTGGATAGTTGTCTCATTGACTATCATACCACTTCTCTTTATTTTAACTCTGGTGGATAGTTGTCTCATTGACAATCATACCACTTCTCTTTATTTTAACTCTGGTTGATATTTGTCTCATTGGCAATCATATCATATCTCCTTATATTTTCTCTACGGTGGATAGTTGTCTCATTGGCAATCATACCACATCTCCTTATTTTGGTGGATAGTTGTCTCATTGGCTATCATACCACTTCTCTTTATTTTTAATTCTGGTGGATAGTTGTCTCATTGGATATCATACCACTTCTCTTTATTTTACCTCTGGTGGATATTTGTCTCATTGGCAATCATATCACATCTCCTTATATTTTCTCTATGGCGGATAGTTGTCTCATTGGCTATCATACCACATCTCCTTATTTTGGTGGATAGTTGTCTCATTGGCTATCATACCACATCTCCTTATTTGGGTGGATAGTTGTCTCATTGACTATCATACCACATCTCCTTATTTTGGTGGATAGTTGTCTGATTGGCTATCATACCACATCTCCTTATTTTGGTGGATAGTTGTCTCATTGGCTATCATACCACATCTCCTTATTTGGGTGGATAGTTGTCTCATTGGCTATCATACCACATCTCCTTATTTGGGTGGATATTTGTCTGATTGGCTATCATACCACATCTCCTTATTTTGGTGGATAGTTGTCTCATTGGCTATCATACCACATCTCCTTATTTTGGTGAATAGTTGTCTCATTGGCTATCATACCACTTCTCCTTATTTTTATATGGGCACAGGAATACGTGAGGAGCTGTGTTACCAACAAGAATATAAAAGAGGGTAGTAATGCCCTTTACCGTCAGGCGCCAAACGGTCTTTTTCGGCCACCGTTAGCGTCAAATTTTACCGTGATTCGTCAAAATATCCTTATCGTGATTCGTCAGAGGTCTCAAATAATGATCGCTACCGTCATTTTTGGAAAACATTTAACGTGATTCGTCAAAATGTCAATTTTTGTATCGTCTAAAGGAAAGTGTACATTTTATCGGCAGGCACCAAAAATTACCGTTAACGTCATTTGGCAAGACTTTTACCGTTATTCGTCATGAAGGTACCCCCATTACGACCCTCATAAAACGAATCGTTAGATCAATCTAAGATCATTTTTATGAAGGAGTTGGAAACGTTTAGTTTCTTAAAAAGCTTTAAATGATTAATGGATAATGTAAGAATTATGTGTTATATACCATGTCAGTACAACAGCACTGCCTACTGAACTGGTAGAAACTTTCAGAGGGAAAGGGGGGAGGGGCTAGCAGTCAACCAGCAGTGGTATCGATTATTTTTTTTTTAAACTAATATAATTTTGATAAGATTGACGAACTTCAAACTGTTGCAATTTCAACGGCCAATTAATGACTCTTTTAATAAATTATCATTCCGCTTTAAAGTATCTTGTTTACACAGGCTGTTATGTCAAAGTAATTGATTTCCGGAAGTTGACCAAATATTTCTTGTTATTCCTCTCTTATTTCATAAGCATAGATATCTAGCAACCTCATATAGAATAAAAACCTGGTAGGTAAAAATCTCCGATTATACGGAGGGAAACATATCCTGTTCTGAACCTGTTGTAAAGCCCTGTAATTCAAATTGCTTACAGAACAACATATTAAGAACAATATATAAAATATTTCAAGGAAGATAGTGCACATATTCTGCACATGAAACCCTCTTGTACAGCCTTATTCATGTTGACAAATACGATATTGACATTTTTTGTAGAAAACTATACGAAATATTTATAAGTGTGTTAAAGTATACAGGTAATGTTAAGGTTCAAGACACCATCCTGAGTAAATTAATCAAACAGCATTAATGCATTAGCCCACAGAAGACATATTTGATACGATATACATATCTGTTGCCTAATACGCAGATCAGAAAGTTAGAATGACTAAAAAATACGTTATTACGTACAACTATTTATCAGAATGACAGAAAACAATATAACCAAATTTGAATGGAATGTTATTTTGGTATTATTTTGAGACGATCTGTCCAGAATGGTTCTCTCGGGAATCATACAATTGAGATAATACCAATGCAAATCCATCACTTGATTGTGAGAGGTTTACACAATATCGATATTAATTTTTCCTGTCATTATAGATTGCTTTATTTGAGTTTCTATTTAAGTCAGACAGGACATGATCGTTAGTTCACTTTGACCCAGAAGCTATTTTTTCTCTGATTCTCTTTAGGATGTTAAAACATTCAAATTGTTTTCTTTGTGAGACAAGCTCCATCTAAAACTTATTTTTTTGTGGACTTACTGGTTTATTTAAGTGAATGTAATGATCCGGATATAAGCGGTAAATATGAACTTATTGTACTTGTCATTTTTCTGTATATTTAAAACATGGTCAAGAACAAAATAATGTTCCTACTTTTTTATTAATGTCAGCTCTATAGATTCGTGCAGTTGTGTAATCAATATCTTTAACACCAGCATCAGTGAAACGTTGCGAGGTTTTGTTTAATAATACATCGGATAAAAATATATAATCAGAAATGTTAATTTTGTAATGTTAAAAAAAAAAAGAAAAACAACACGTGATAAGTAGTATGTGTCCGAATCACTTTTCTAGAATTACCTTCATCAATCAGACACACTTAAGCCGAATATTGATGTAGTAAAACCGAAACAATTGTAGAGCTTTATGACCAAAACGGACCAAAAATAATTGCCAAATATATCTATGGTTAACTTTGCCTGAAGGATTTGAAACCTTAGTTTCTTTATAATTTCTATATTTCACTTCGCATTCGTATCTTCAAGTCTTTTGTCCTTTATAAATTTGCTTTTGATCTTTGTCTCGTACCCGTAATTATTCAAACTCAGGGCAATTCTAAATTTAACATATGGTAAAGACATTTGTCCCCTTAAAAACAGGTACAGATAAAGTATTATGTATAAAATGACTTGAGAGTTCTGACGAATTGCATTTTATTAGATCTGTCGTTCTGTGAAAGGTGCATTATGTGAACAATATTTCTTGACAAATTTACTTTATTTGAAACAAATGGCCTTCAATTTATGTTAAAAATTAATATAATAAAAGACTGAATGAATATCTCAACTACACTAGAGTAAAAAAGTTAATTGTATTAAAATTCCTTAATGCATAATTTTTCAATTAGAGTTCTTTTTATTTGTCACTTTAACACTCTAGTCCAGACTTCTTATCCTTCATTACCATAGGGCATTTCTGGTGCAATATTAAACTTTTGAAAGAATTTTGTTCACTCACTTATAATAGTGAGCAGTTTTTTTTATGATTTAGTACTTTTAGTTTTTTGTAAGACGTAGTGGCTGGTTAGTTATGTCTTGGAGAGAACATTATGAAATTCCACCAGATTTTCCTTCTGAAGGAAGTGTTAAATTAAAAGTTAAATGCAAATACTGTCATGTGCTCATATCTGGGAATGCCCAAACAACATCAAACTTTTCAACTCACATTAAGGTATGTTACCCAAATAATATATTAATAACTTTGTAATTTTAAAACTAAGTTTGATTATCTGTATGATTTGATTTGGAAATTTGTTGGAGATTTATTTTACAAAAAGTTTTAAAAAGATAAACATTTGATTCATAATAACATTATGATATATAAAGATTAAGAAAGGATAGTGGTCATGTTCACAATGAACCAATCAGTAATATATACATGTTTTCCACTCTGACACTAAAATATATATTGTTTATAAAATTAAATGGAGAATAATGAAATTTAATTAAACTACATTCTTTTCTTTTAATACTGGTCAATTAATGACAAATTTAAATTAATGACAGGAAGACTTTGTTTTGATTTCAATTATTTTTATTGATTAAGTGTCAGATTTACATTATATTGCCCTAGATTACATGTTTTACTCTATTGATAGTTTGATAACCTGTAATTTAGGAGATTATCAAAACGAAAAGATAAATCAAAACATTTAATTTAACTTGAAATATTAATTTATAAAATTATCTGGACCAATATGTAAAGCCTTTTTATTTTTTTTTTCAGAGACAACATCGTAATGAGCTATATATAAATACATCTGCCAGCAATGAATCAAATAAACAACAAAATTTAATTCAGTTTGTAAACAAAAAAACATGCAACATATTGTCAAAATGACCCCAAACAAAAAGAAGTGACTAATGCCTTAGTACATGTAATAGCAGGCACCTTATCACCGCTCTTTCTTCTGGTAAAACCCATTTTTCAGGAGTTTTGTAAATATTTTGAATCTCGATATGAACTTCCCTCTAGAAAACAGTTATCGACAAAATATTTGGAAACAGTTTATTGAAAGGTTGATGGAATTTGAGGGATAAATTTAATTCTATTGAACACTTATGCCTAACTCTTGATTTATGGTCCAATCGCCAAATGCGAGGCTTTCTCGTAATGACTTGCCACTTTATTCTAAATTGGAAACTAGAATCTGTGATGATTTCTTGCAAGCGAGTTAGGGGAGACATACAGGAGATAAAATCCGACAAGAGTATGAAGAAACTCTTGTAATGTATGAGATATCAGAGAAAGTCAGGAATGTTATAACTGATAATGCTGCCAATATGAAAAAAGGCTTTCAATTTTTCTCTCCCTGGTTTCCCTGACACATTGGTTGATGACAAATCTGAAAATGAAAGTTGTGATGAATCTGAAAGTGAGTCTGAAAATGATGATTTTAATGTTGAATTACCAGATGATAATTTCCCTACACTTGGCCACTGCTTTGCCCATACATTACAATAAGTTGTAAAAGATGGTTTAAAAGAGACTGGTAATAGTTTAAAAACAGTAATTTCAAAAGCTGTAAATATAGTTAACTTTGTAAGAAAATCTGTTAATGCCTCGGATATCCTTGAAAAGTGAGAAAAGACTTCAATCTGATAATGCAACTCTTTGGAACTCACAAATTATTATGATAAGGTCTATTATATCAGTACCTGAGGAAAAACTAGCAAAAACTGGGGCATCAGTTCAGTTGTCTCCTTATGAGAGAAAACTTTTAAAGGAACTTTGTTCTATTCTGAAATCATTTGCAGATGCTACAATTATGGTTCATAAAGATAAGTCAGTGTCTGCCAGCTTAGTTGTTCCAATATATATGGGTTTAACTCATCAGATATATGAATTATCTTTTACATACAATAACAAAATGATCCAATCTTTGAAATTGTCGTTAGAGAAACGTCTTGGTATTTCTAAGTCAGATGACATTTCTTATTGGCAGCAATGTTGGACCCGACAATCAAACTAAGATGGTGCAACAGTTTAGAGAAAACGGAGACGGAGAACAAATTGCTTCTTAATGCTAAAAAATGCCACATATCGTCTATACATGTAGATGCAGAATCATGTGACACTGATGATTCCCCACCACAAAAAAAATCTTGAACTGACTCTGAAGCTAGTGGAATTCTTAGTTTCATGACACCGAAAAAAAAAGAGAATTCGTCATTTGTCTGGTGATCCTGCAAAACATGAAGTCAATCAGAACTTGATGGAGCCATGTATTGAAAATAACCCATTAGGGTTTTGGTAATCAAATGAAAATAACTATCCAATACTAGCATCAATGGCTAAGAGATTCCTAGAAATACCGGCCTCTTCTGCACCAGTTGAAAGACTTTGTAGTATTGCTGGCAAAATCTTTCGTCCTGACAGATGTCGCCTGAGTGATAATACATTCCACAAACTAATAATGATTAAATGCAATTCTGACTTCTGACTTTGAAGCTTTAAATGATGCTAATGTAAAATTCGTTATTTTCCCCTATAAATATGTTGAACATCAATATTGTAGTAACTTTTTTCATAGTTATTTCTCTTTATTTTGTAAAATGTAATTGACTGTAATCGAAAAGTAATGTAATTACTTTCGATAAATTAATCGATTGTAATCGATTACAAATAAAAATCAAAGTAATCGATTATTAAACAACGGAACAACAGAAACACTGAACTGCAACAAAAACAAACGCCAACATGCATAGAAACGAACTATTTGATTACAACTGCCATATTACTGACTTGGTACAGGACATTTTAAGAAAAATGGTGGGTCGAACCTGGTTTTATGGCTAGCCAAACCTCCCGCTTATATGGCAAAAAATATCGCTAAAATGACAACACTACGTGACAGGAAAACAGTAAAATTGTTGGTGCCTCATTTGTTTATAGACTTTAAGGTGAACATAGGTCCCATTTGTGCTTTTTATATTGATTATTACCAAAGAGTTTATAATTGTAACTACAATTGAAACCAAACTTGATACGAATCTTTATCAGAGGAAGGCATTTGAATTTAGGTTTAAAATACATAGGGATAGCTGCAAAAAAAAAAAAAACATTTATGGCAGGTAAGTGGTTTTTTATTTTAATGCAACGTACATATGGTGTTAGCCTTTATATTGATCAATTTTCCCAAGACTAGTTGGGATAAGAGAGGAACTATGAACATTATGCGATATTTATGCGTTTTATCTTATTAATTGAAGGCTCAAAGTGTATCCAAAAACAGAATTTAATTGTTAAATGTTGTCTACCAGTGATATTATTTTGCTTAGAAAAAATTAGGACAATGCAACAACTAAATCCAAACAGGCAAACCAAACCGGAACCATTTTTAAGGTCTCTTATTTTAACATTGATCATTTGAATATATGTGTGAGTCATTTAGACTCCTTAGAATTAAAAGCTTTTTTATAGGTTCGCCAATAATGTCTGTGTCTTTGTCTGATTTTGTCTACAAAAGTAAATCATTTGAAACCTAACAGAAATATTTAACTCTATCATATTAGCTGTATTTGGCAAAATCTTTCGAAATTGCGGGTCCTAGATGCTCTTCAACTTCGTACTTTATCGGCCTTTTCACTTTTTTTATTCGAGCGTCACTGATGAGTCTTTTGAAGACGAATAAAATTGAGAATGGAAATGGGAATGTGTCAAAGAGACAACAACCCGACCACAGAACAGACAACAACAGAAGGTCACCAATAGGTCTTCAATACAGCCAGAAATTCCCGCACCCGGAGGCGTCCTTAAGCTGGCCCTAAACAAATATATATACTAGTTCAGTGATAATGGACGTCATACTAAACTCAAATTATACACAAGAAACTAAAAGTAAAAATAATACAAGACTAACAAAGGCCAGAGGCTCCTGACTTGGGACAGGCGCAAAATGCGGCGGGTTAAACATGTTTATGAGATCTCAACCTCCCCTATACCTCTAGCCAATGTAGAAAAGTAAACGCATAACAATACGCACATTAAAAGTCAGTTAAAGAGAAGTCCGAGTCCGATGTCAGAAGATGTAACAAAAGAAAATAAACAAAATGACAATAATACATAAATAACAACAGACTACTAGCAGTTAACTGACATGCCAGCTCCAGACCTCAATTAAACTGATTGAAAGATTATGTCTTCATCATATGAATATCAGGCACAATCCCTCCCGTTAGGGTTTAGTATCATACCATCATAAAATATATGAGAAGAGCATAATCCGTGTCATGCCAACAACTGGTTTTAAATAAATGTGTTTAGTTCCGATGCAAAGACCCTATAAGTGAATCAATATTAAAGCCAAAATATGCAATCTTTAATGACCTGACAACAGTATCGTAACTATATCCCTTCTTAATAAGTCTATTTAAAGGTTTTGTTAGCTTCTGCGGTGAATACTGACATTTTAGTGCTTTATAAAGAATATTACCATAAAAGATTGGATGTGAAATACCTGAACGTATAAGAAGTCTGCATGTTGAGCTATATTTACGAATAATGTCCTTGTGCCGATGATAAAATTTAGTAAATGTTTTGACTAGTTTGTGATATCGAAAACCCTGGTGTAATAATTTTCAGTAATACATAAATTTCTTTCGTTAAAATCTGAAACGTTGTTACATACACGAGCGAATCGTACAAGTTGAGATATATAAACACCGTAAGATGGTGACAAGGAACGTCACCATCTAAAAATGGATAATTAACGATAGGAAATGAAAATCATCTCTTTTATCATAAATTTTGTATTAAGCTTTCCGTTAATGATATGGATATCAAGATCGAGGAAAGGGCAGTGGTCATTGTTAGTATTAGTTTTATTTAAAGTAAGTTCAACAGGATAAATTTCTTTAGTATACATACTGAAGTCGTCATTATTGAGAGCCAATATATCATCCAAATATCTAAAAGTATTATTAAATTTTGTATCAGATGTTGTTTCGATGAGTCTTTGCTGATTTTAGTCATAAATTGTAACTCATAGCAATACAAAACAGGTCCGCAATAAGTGGTGCACAGTTAGTCCCATTGGAATTCCGATAACCTGACGATATACGGAATCTCCAAAGCGAACAAAAATATTATCTAGTAAAATTCAAGGGCAGATATAGTATCAAAGCATTTCCAATTGACATATTTCTTTTGTTTATTGCTACTAAAAATGACCTAAAGAGTTAGAACATATGTATTCACATTCTGACTTTTAAATGCCCATTTAATTAGGTGTGTGAATTTTTCTTAATGAGAATGTGAGGCAATGTGGTATACAGGGTAGAAAAATCAAAACTTTGAACAGATTCAAAATCACCAATATAAGCATGCAATTTATCAAGTACTTCCAACGAGTTTTGACACTCCAAAAGTAATTAATTCCACTATTTTCAAAGGCCTTATTTGAACAATTTATTATCAGGTTTTGATTGTACCAAGTGAACTGGTAAGAAGAATAGACAATTTAGTAGTGGAACAATGGCTTGAAGACGAAATAAATCTATATTTGTAAGGTGTTTTATGTAGCTTCGGAAGCCAGTACATAGTTGGGACTTTCATTGTATTTGGTTCTGCTTGTAAAGAGGTAGCTAAAAGTTTGTTTGTTACAGATGTCGTTTTCTGAATACCCGTCTTGCATACGAATGCCAATTCTGGTATTTATGATGAGTTCATTTATTATGTTTAGTTTACGTATTTTGCATTGTTTTCCCCTCTTGATGATATTCCTTTTGTATATTATAATACCATATTTATATCAAATTTCCTGTTGCGTTAGTAATTAGTTTTCTCAGTTGTACATTTATATTGATATTGACACGTTTCATCTTTTTGCAATCAACAATTATGCATCTCGTTTCCATACAAATTGAATAAATATATGTTTGTGGTATTAACAGTGAGATATAGACGTCATAAATAATAAAAGTACACTAATAATTGAATAAGCAATATTCTTTTTGTAATTTTGGACTATCTAATATAACACTCCTAATGACAACATCTAGAAATCCTTTCCTAACAGCCCTGTTCATGTTGTTATAATTATCAATTGATGAATTTATTATTTTAAATATGATTGTTAAAGGAACGGTTTCCGGGGATTAAGTCAAAAACTCAAAACGAAGATTATGATTATAAAAATGACAGTTTCTTAATAGTTTGCTTCATGGTTACATTATATGAATGCATTAGCTCTGTGAAAAATAAAACAATTGAATACGTTAATAGACTACTGGAGCCAATTAAGCACCTAACAAAAATATCAAATGAATTCAAGATCACGAAGTTTAAAAATCGTGATTACGGATGCAAAATCGATATCATGAATTGTACAATTTGATATAATGGATCACGTTCGTAATTGCGAACCTATATCTTTTACAAATATTTGTAAATCGTGATGAAGGATTAAATTTGTCATCATGAATTTCAGAAAAGAAAACTTTATCGACAGTTTTTGGAATTCATTATCATGGATTTAATCTAAACATCCGTGGTCACAAATTTAATCATGATCATGAATTACAAAAACCTCTTATAAAAAATTCAACACATTCCTTATAACGAATTTAATCCGCGATAACGAAAAAACCTCTTTATAATTTACCGAAAAAGACAAAGCTTCAATAGACATGACTCATTTATCTGAATTAAGGCTTGTAAAAAACGAAACTGAAGATACTTAGGGTAATTCAAAACACATGAGTGGATATGAACTAACAACGCCATTGAAAAAGCAAAAGACTACAAAAAGACAAAAAAGTTCAGAAAACACGACATAGAAAACTAAACATTTTAACAAACACAAAGACAAACCCCTGAAAAAAAAAAAAAAAAACTGGTGGTGATATCAATTGCTCTAAAATGGTAAGCAGACCTTTCTCTACTAGTGGTACCAGTAACTTCAATATCTAAAGTATTTAAAGCATACATGAATGAAAGTTGAAAACAGTTTTAGCAGTGATGAAAATATAGGTCAAATTCAAATTGAACTGCTTATTATTAGTTGACCCTTTACTAAGTAATTCATTACCACGATCTTATGTATTGACAAAAATAAAAGAACCATATTGAAAATTAATGAACACTCATTTTAAAAGTAATAGTCGGATATCTTAATATCGAATTTAAGGGTTATTATGCTAAAAGCTAGCATGTATACATATTGTTATAATCAAATTCATCGAGTATTATTTTCATTGATAAACACACCCGAAAAAGACACCAGACTTCCAATTAAGTACTCTAAACGTGATATTTGTCTACACAAGACGCATCAAAACAATTTGAAGGCCACCCCAATTATCCAAAAATTCAATAAGTTGTCATAACTAACGAATGTCATATATTGCTGTGGATAGAAATGTTTACCAAAGTTTATTAAATACACACTGACATAAGATCTTTGAGTAGTATGTTATCGCTACTTACTTCTAATTTTGTTTTTTAAAAAAATAAACATTTTAAACACTAACGATTTTACTTCCTGTCGGTACTTTTGACATTGCACATGGTCATGTTTTCCTAGACTGTTTATAACGTTTTTACACTTATTTCATTATATGTGTACTGATATTTTTCTGAATACATGATTGGTTCATTAGTTGTTTTTGGTCTGAACTAGTTTTCAGTAACCGCGAGTACACTCCGATCAGTACTTTTTGCCTTTAGTATTTTCGTTAGTTTTTTTGTGTTTTGTATCCATCTGATGAGTCAAACACATTTCAATTGATTTTTAAAGTTCTTATTTTGTGATGTTTTGCCATTTCCCAGTTCTGGTGAAGGTTTGGTGCCCACAAACATGTTTCAATCCGCCACATTCTGAATGTGCCAGTCCCAAGTCAAGAGCTAATTCAGTAACGTAGTTTGTTGCTGTTTTTCATATTTGTTTTTCGTTTGTCGTTTATAGTTTAATACATAAATCAGGACGTTAGTTTCTCGTTAGAATTGTTTTACGTTTGTCATGTCGGGGTATTTTATAGTCTGCTACGCATTATGAATTTTGCTTATTGTTGAGGGTCGTACGGTGCGCTATCATTGTTAACTTTTATGTCATTTGGTCTCTTGCGGAAAAGTTGTATCATTAACAATCAAACCATATTTTCTTGTTTGCATTTCTAATGATCTTATAAAATGGAAAGAACACTAAAAAAAATCGCATGTGCGCTAAGCTCGATTTATCTTCATTAGGAATGATCAAATCCGAATGTTTAAAAGCAGATGATGTAAAATAACAGAAACAGTTGAAGAGCTTTATGACAAAAAATTTGCATGAAAATTTCCATTGTGTAATCACTGAATTACAGGCTCTTGACTTTGGACAGGCACATACAGAATATGGCGGGGTTAAATATGTTTGAGGGCACCTGACATCCCCCTCCCTTTCCGATCTGTAAAAGTTGTGAAAAAGCACAAAACGTTTATTTTAACAGAAAACTTGCCGTATAAACGAGATCATGGCAGCACATGAGTGCTGACTACTGGATTGGTTATACTAGCTATATTTGAATCATTATAAACGTATTTTAAAAAATATATACCTTATATATCATTATGGACATTTTCTGAGTAGTCCAAAACCTGTGCTACCAGCATTTCCAAAGGCATTTTGGAAATTCTTTTCTACAAAAATGATAAAGTATTAAAATAAAGCTAAACTTTTGTAGTATGTGTTATAAGATGTGAAACATTTTCTGTTTTCAAAGCTGGTACTTAAACATGTTTGTAGTGGATTATTGACAGAAATGTAATCCGATTTTTAATTATTTCTTAAATCGCAAGAAGGATTTACTCAGTTATTTCTATACTTATCGTTGATTCTTTTAGGGTCGTTGCTTGGTAGGAAGCGAATGAATCAAATATTATGAATGTTAAGGTTTAATTTATTCCTTCCAAGGGAAAACTGTGTTTTTGGTCTAATAAAAAAATCTGTGTTATACAGTTGATTCATTTATTTTTGTGGGTACCAATTTTCTTGGATTGAGGAAACGTTGCATTTTTGTGGATATTTGATTTCGTGGTTTTGCCAAAGTCTGCATACAAGCCTATAGAACATTTGTATTTCGTTGAACATTTGAATTTGTGGTTCACCTTTACCCACGACATCCACGAAAAATCATATTCCACGAATAATAATGAATCAACAGCAGATGACTCAGAAAATGTTGCATTTTACTAAGCCACAAATCTCATCGTCGTTTGTTTCGTTATAACTTTTCACCGAAACTATAGACGTCAAGTATACTTACTCTAATGAAATACATTTTATGATATTATACACCCTATTGACACTTTTATTTACACTCTTTATGATTTGTACAGTTAAACATTCTTTCCACTAGTAATTTTTGTGGCCCTTTATAGCCTGCTGTTCGGTGTGAGCCAAGGCTCCGTGTTGAAGACCGTAATTTGACCTATAATTGTTTACTTTTATAAATTTTGACTTGGATGGAGAGTTGTCTCATTGGCACTCATACCACATCTTCTTATATCTATTTATTCATTCCTAGAATACAGAATATAAATAATTTTCCTCCCGTGATACTCGTCTCGGTAAACACTTGTATCATTTCCCCTATTATCGACTCAGCAGTAGTGTAATATATATAGACGACACCTTCGACAATTATACATTATATTCCATTACAAATTGAATTAATGTAGATGAAGTGTATTCTGTTGGCATTAGTATAGCTGGTTTTTATCACCACAGATATAAAAACACATTAAATTCCTGTATTTGTACTGAATTCAACCCATATTAGAAGCAGTGTGTTTAAGTTTGCGTTATATTTATAGTATGATATGTCAAATCATATACAACACATCTTAAGTATCACCATACTTCAGAATTCATCTCTTTTCTACCTAAGGCATAGACGGCCATAGGCTCATTTGGCACAATATTTGGGAACTTTTGGTTTGCATTTCGATTCAACTTGGTATTTGATTTTGGCCTTTGATATTTTTTTAATCAAGCTCCACAGATGAGTCTTATATAGACTATATTATTTTAAAATTGTTCAACTAACTTAATGGAATCACGGTTTTATCAATACCAAGTCCTCAAATTCACAAAAATCCTCAATAATTATTTTACAACATCAAAATGTTTGCATTAACTAAAAGCTAGTTAAATGTCATAAACCTGTTGATATGAAATATTGCTTTCCTCTACAAGTGTCGCACGTTGAGAAAGATCTAATTACCCTTCTGGAGCACATTAGAACATCCCCGTTTTTGGTGGGGTTCGTATTGCACAGTCTTATAGCTTTCTATGTTGTGTTTTGTTGTCGAGCCTGCGACTTTTGTTGCAGAAAACTCGACATAGGGATAGTGATCCGGCGGCGGCGACGGCGGCAGCGATGGAGGCGGCGTTAACTAGCTTCTTAAAAGCTTTATATTTTAGAAGATGGAAGAACTGGATGCTTCATACTTTGTATATATATGCCTTATGTTATGTAGTTTCCGTCAGTCACATGTCCATTGTCCTTGACCACATTTTCATGGTTCAGTGACTACTTAAAAAAAGTTAAGATTTTTTGTAATGTTAATTTCTCTCTTATTATGAGTAATAGCATAACAATGTTTAGTATGTGCGTACCTTGCAAAGTCCTCATGCCCGTCAGACAGTTTTCGCTTGACGTCGACCTCATTTCATGGATTAGTGAACAAGGTTAAGTTTTGGTGGTCAAGTCCATATCTCAGATATTATAAGCAATAGGTTTAGTATATTTGGTGTATGGAATGATTGTAAGGTGTACATGTCCAACTGGCAGGTGTCAACTGACCTTGACCTTATTTTCATGGTTCAGTGGTCAAAGACACGTTTTTGAGTTTTGGTCTTTTTTTCTAATACAATATGCAATAGGTCAACTATATTTGGTGCATGGAAATATTTTATGATGTACATGTCAGTCTCTTAGGTTTTATTTGACCTTGACCTCATTTTCACGGTTCATTGCTAAGTGTTGAGTTTTTGTGTTTTGGGCTTTTTTTTCTTAAAATATTAGCAATGGGTCAACTATATTTGTTGTATGGAAGGATTGTAAGCTGTATATGTCTGTCTGGGAGGTATCATCTGACCTTGACCTCATATTGGTTGTTCATTGATCAATGTTAAGTTTTCATGGTTAAGTTTCTTTCTTAGATACTTTAAACAATAGGTCAACTATATTTAATGCATAAATTGATTGTAAGGTGTACATGTCTTCCTGGGATGGTTCATCTGACCTTGACTTTATTTTCATGGTTCATTGGTCAATGTTTACTTTTTTTGGTTATGTCTGTTTCTTAAGCAATAGGTCAACTATATTTAGTGTATTGGAAGATTGTAAGGTGTACATGTATTTTTCGTTTGGTTTATCTGACCTTAACCTCATTTTCTTGGATCATGTTAAGTTTATGTGATGGTTGTAGTAAAGCTTTATATTTAGGACTATCAACATAATATCGATGGTTAGTAAAGAAGGCGAGACATTTCAGCGTGTGCACTCTTCTATTCTATTGTTTGTCTTTTCCTCGTTTTTAGTTCTTTGTCATCGCATTGTCAATCTGTGTTCGAATTATGATTTCGATTGTATCTTTGGTATCTTTCGTCCCATTTTTACAGTGAAATATAGGTTACTGTACCTCATAGAATGGTTTATAAATATTGATATATGTTTAATGGACATTCCTTATCGTTATAAAAATTACTGAATGGAACATTATATAAATAACACATAGCTGAGAGGGTCAAGAGCAGATTGTTACCCCGAGAAAACATTGTCAACTGAGGCGAGGCCAAGGCTGACAATGTCTTTTCGAGGGGTAACTATCGGCTCTATCACCCTCTCAGATATGTGTTATTTAATTTATTATACTGAATAT
This sequence comes from Mytilus coruscus, assembly GCA_017311375.1. Taxonomy (NCBI): domain Eukaryota; kingdom Metazoa; phylum Mollusca; class Bivalvia; order Mytilida; family Mytilidae; genus Mytilus; species Mytilus coruscus. Next base: position 50,779,146 of record CM029608.1, on the reverse strand, counting down.
TCTGTTATTACTGTCTATTAAATTTCAAATCCAAAGTAATAAACTATGTCGTCTTGTGCATAACAATAATCGGTATTTATTAAAGCACACACTTGAGCAAGCGTCTCCGTAAAGGGTAATAGAGTATTTGCCATGGGAGAGAGAAAATTGTCTCCCTCGTATTAACCTATCAAAATCTGGCATTTTGAAATGAAGTATATTAACATGAGTTGAGTGATGCGTATCGTTTTCCCTTTTCGTTTGTAAATTTCATCTTTCCCGTGATGTATGATGTTCCTTATAGACTCTATTATGAAGTGTATGATTCTCAGTTGGTTCGATATGCGCATGCTTGTAGTATCGTCTCTGATGGTCAAAGACATAGATAAAGATACGGCGTAAATAAGTACATTCATGGATGGATGGCGGTTTAACGTCCAGTTAAGTAAATTCAGATAAACAGCATACGTATATATATAAGTATAAACATATAAATAAATGAAATACTCCCAATCCCCCTAAATAGATAGAATTCAAAACCAAATAGTATTTCATATATGTCCGTTGATTTTTGCGACATAAAGGTACATCTGTATACGTCATTGACTAATATAAAATCTCATGCCGCGATAACAATTATATTCTCTGTTGTGGATTTCTAGCCATAATTGAACCTTTCATCCCATCCTACTATTAACAATTATATATCACATTTGCTTCCTTATTTAATAAATTCATGAGATAAATATTTCTGTTGTGTAAGTTTTAGTTGGTCTCTAGCATCAAAGTTATGAATAGTGCAAACCCTATGTTAATATTGTATTATTGCTTTATTTTCACTCTTCAAATAAAAGTTGTTTTTGTTTTTGTTATACATTATGTTTATTGATCAAGCATTTCTCATATTAGAAGCACTTTTAAATCATGTACGTCATCACTATTTTCAAAAGGAGTGAGTAACAATGCAATTACTGCTCATTTCTTTAAATACAAACTAGAAGGAAGTGTGGGAAAAGTAGCATTGTTTCGAATTCCATATTTCAACAATAAAAGATTCGACACAAGCATATTTTTCGTTGGGCCACTGTCTCATGGACGTATAATCCTTAAATCGTATCAACACATTACTCACTGTTGAACGCGTATGGTGACCTATAGTTGTTAACTTCTACTTCATTTGGTCTCTGGTAGAGAGATGTCTCTTTGGCATACAACATCTTCTTATTGGTATATTCTATGCATTGAAGACAAAAAAGGTTGACTGCCGGAGCAGAGTGTTTCGCATGCAGACTACAGAACTGTTCAAGTTTTAACTAATTGCAGCCCTCAAGCTTCAATAAACAAAAATACAGAACTCCAAGGAAAATTTAAAGAGGAAAGTCCTTTATCAAATGGCAGAATCAAAAGCACAAACATATCAAACGAATGCAAAAGACCTGTCATACTCCTGACTCGGTACAGGCATTTCCTTATGTAGAAAATTGTGGATTAAACCTGGTTTTATAGCTAGCTAAACCTCTCGTGTTTTCTATAAACATTATATAAAATTTGATCTATGTTCTTTTTCTATGTTTTATCATATATTTTATTATTTCATTTAGCGAAATGATAGACAAAATAACATGAATAATTAAAACAAACAAAACTAGTGGAATCAAGTCACAATATCACTATAAAAACATAGATCAAAAACCATTCAGAATTAACAGAAACCTCTTACAAAGTTCCTTGGTGCGAAAATCATATGCGATGTGGCTTGGTACGCGTAGTTTTGTTTGTTTTAATTTTTGTGTCTATCATTGTGTTACCCTCCTGTTGTTTTGTATAAATTGTATAAATAAAAATACATAAAATGTCAGAAATGCTATAATGCAGTTAATGATACTACGTTATAATCCATATTATATAATATAATGCGAATACTGTACACTAGAACTTTGAAGTGACTAATGAACTGCCTCGATAATATATTGACATACAATCAGAATACGCCTGTGTAAAACATTTCTGAATATTTTATTTCATTTTAATTGAAATAAATTAAGATATATAGCTTCAGAGTATAGATATTTATAAATGGACTGTCATCACGGTGACCTGCGCATCAAAGTGATTAATTTCCACTGTGAAGTGTTTATTATAGACTGCACGCAACACACAAATTCAAAACTATAATTATGAACACTTTAATGTGACAACTATTATCATACGACGTGAAAAACAATTTTAGCGCAGACACCTTATTCCGACGAAGTAATGAATAAAGATTGAAAATCTTGATTGATATTATCGAAGGACCTTAAAAATCGTACATTAAAATTTACATTTGTGATGAAAATGATGAAAACTTTAAGTGCGTTCCGTTTTTGTATGTTTGCTATGACTATTTTATAACTAAGCTACACATTTTTCTGCATACAGTCTTAATGCATGCAATTATTATTTGATGTATACTTGTTCGTATTTGATCTGGATGAGTTTCAATCTTTTTTCTGTCATACGTCACAAAATTCATCGTCTCCCTCATATCTTGACTTACATCCAGAAATTGACAATAAGGGTCGGTTGAAAACAAAACTTTACGAAAAAAGAGATGATTTCAGTTTCCCAATTCCCAAGAGTTGCTGCTCTCAAGGTAGCTATTGAACCAAGAGTTCCACGTGGTGAAGTTGATTGATTTGATTTTGATTTTGGTGTTTAACGCCACTTTTAAGCACCGCTTTTGGGCTTCGTAAGTTTTATTTGGAGGAAGCCGGGTGCCGGAGAAAACCACCGACCTTCGATCACAATCCTAGTCAATTAAGATTGAGTCGAGTGCACCCGCACGAGCGGGTTCGAACTCACAACCTCAGTGTTGACTGGCTAGTGATTACAGTAGTAACTACTTAGACCACTCGGACCAGGCCCTGGTGAAGTTGAAATCATCCTTAATTTTACGGACTCCATCACGAGTTGGTTAATCTGTTTCACAGATGACAACGGACATGTTCCAATTGTCATAACAGTAATCCCGTCCCCTTTTCCCCGATTGTGACCTATCGAATTAGACTAATTACCGGATTTGTACTAACATGAGCAACACTACGGGTATAACATGTGGAACAGGATCTGCTCACCCATCTGAAGCACCTGAGATCATCCCAAGTCTTTGGTGGGATTCGTGTTGCTAAATCTTTAGTTTTCTATGTTGTGGTTTGTGTTCTGTTGTTTGTCTATTAGTCTATTTCTTTTTTAGCCATGGCTTTGTCAGTTTATTTTCGACTTATGAGTTTGAATGTCCCTTTGATATCTTTTGCATCTCTTTTAGATGTTTAAAGTAGAACTTGCTTATTCAAAGGTAATCAGATTGATGATTTATTTGTAAAATAGATGACAAATGCAAAACAAAAGCAAATGTATGTGACAAATTTTGTTATGCGCTGATCAGCACTTGCACTGCAATACCGACCACTGGAAATAATTTCTATAATTTAAAAATTCTCTATTGCAGGTTTAAAAGAAAAAAAATGAATTCAGACGATGACGATGATGATCTCGTGCTGCAATGTCTATACGATGAATTTACACTGCTTGAAGTGGTTATGGAAGGTGACTTCGAAAGTGTACAGAGCATACTTGATGATAACCCTACAGTTGATGAATTGAATGAAAGAGACAGGACAGGAAAGGTATGCATTTCTTTTTTTCCTTTGAATGGTAATTGCTATATCCGTAACATACGACGTTGTTAGGAATGTTTAAAGGAATTAGTTTGTGCGTCTGTGTGTTCAAACAAAAACTAACTTGTTCAAATTTAAACTACTTAAATATACTTGAAATTTGTGCTGGTATGAATATAAAGAGTTTAACCCTTGTTTCACTTTTTTTTTTTTTTTTTATTAATCAAAGTTATTCACTTTAGATGATTAATAATGACGATAACATCTCCCTACATACATACTACTTAAGATATGATATGATTTCCGTGCGCACAACACATGTTTTTAGAGTAACCTTCATCAATTACCCTGTTACCATATGTTTGAAACAAATCAAACACGGAAAAACACAAACAGAAGTTAAACAGGACGGTCCTATTATAACTATGCCCTAGGAATTTGCAACCTTTGTTTGGGGAATTTGAGATTTTTAGGTCCTAAATTTCCAATTCTGTATCATGCTCTGCCGCATGCATTGTTTTGAAGGAATTATTCTCTGCGTTTGTCTGTCCAAACGCAATTCTTCCTTAATAAATAGCAGGTTGGCAGGTATGAGTATTGTAAGATCTTTCCAGTGCTTATATTTTTTGGGATCAATCAAAGTAGTCACAATGAACTGTTAATATTTTGTAACACAAACAGAAACACAACTAAATCCTCAAACATGCTTTGCAGAATTTTCAGAATGCAGAATGTTTGCATACAATATCATTTGTTAACCGGGCGCAAAAGAGATGTTCATGGAGTGACCTTAATGATGTACCCTCAAGATCACAAGTTTAAAAAGTCAATATGATGTTAATGAGAAGTCAGGAAAAGTACTTAACTATTGAAGCAGCATTAGGATAGCTATGTCTTAAGGATTTGAAACCTTAGCTTCATCATTATCACTTATTTTGATATCAAACTTACACTCGTTATTGCTTGAATCAACTAAATACTGAAGCTTTTGCTACTCAGTGGATAGTCCCTCATGACCTATCCATGTCCAGTTGTAGTACAAAATATAAGATTGTCGTTTGTAAAGTAGGTGCTTCACAAGGTAAGCTAAATGCCAAAATATTCGAAAGAATATGTATCAAGGAACTAATTCTTGTGAATGGAACACTAACAACCGTCGGCTGTATACTATAGCTGAGGAAATTGCAGCCAAAATTTAAGATTAGTGAAGCATTTCTTTGATGTATGCATAGAAGAAGACGTTTACTCTGTCGACAGAACCGGTTTCATTTTTAGAGTTCATACGATTCCTCCAGTTTTTGTTTGTTATCTTGATTTGTGATATTCGTTCATCGGTAAACCACTATTGCCTCAATTTACAAAGAAAACGAATCAGTTGAATTGCACCAATTCTAAAGCCCTGATACATGTAACATGGCTGATGATTCTCTCGAGAATTGATAGTTCATAAGTAGAGGGTGCTGATCAAGTTGTAGTAACAAAGATATGAATTCTAAACACAATGATACGTTAGAGACCAAACGTTTACAGATAAAAAATAAAACATGAAAAGTTGGAGAAAACAAATCCATAGGGCATAAACAGAAGAATAATCATTTTACGTAAAAAATAAAAACTATTAGGCGGAGCCGGCAAAATAGCCTCGTACGTACTATTTTTCCGGCTAAGGCAAAATAGCCTTCTTAGCGTTATTTTGGCGGCTCCGACAAAGTAGCGATTTATATACAGTTTTGTTATTTTGCTGGTCTTGAATTTGTATCTTAATTAAGGATAGAAAGAAATATAGAAACATACTTCTTCATAAGAAATCTCTAAAGATATGTCTTCTTTAAAAATGTATACCAAGGTTATAGTTGTCTTTCTGATATTGTTTTACATCTCCCCCTTTTTATTAATATTGTATTTATGTTGTGTCATAGATCAAAATTATTCGTTCAGTGTATGTTTACTTGTTTTTGTTAATATGTCTTTTGATTAAGTTAAGCCATTTCAATTGATATTTTATAGTGTGTCTTTCTGTGTTGTAATGTTACACTACTATTTCAGGTTAGGGTGAAGGTTGGCGCCTGTTAAAACGTTTAAACCCGCTGCATTTGTTTGCACCTGTTTTAATTCAGAAACCTGTTGTTCAGTGATTGTCGTTTGTTGATGTGGCTCATAAATGTTTCTCATTTCTCGTTTTTTATATACAGTAGACCGTTGTTTTTCCTGATTGAATTGTTTTACACTAGTCATTTTAGGGCCAAGGCTCCGTATTGAAGGCCGTTCTTTGACCTATAAGTGTTTACGTTTTAAACATTGTGACTTGGATGGAGCGTTGTCTCTTTGGCACTCATACCACATCTTCTTATTTCTACATAAGCAAAGCATGCATATTAAAATTGATATTCTTGTAAAAAACATTCCATACATGTAAATTATGAAATTAAAAGTTACTTTACATACTCTTTAATTAAAAAGCATATTATATGTTAATCTGAAATGATTGTATATATAGAAATTATAGTGTATAGCATTTAAGTAAAACAGACAACATTAAATTGATACACAGAAACCATGAAGTGCTTTTGAAATGAATTGAGAACCAACTGAGCTTTATATTCATTTAATAATACTTTTGTTCTTGAATGGAATAAGTCCTTGTACAAGATATAAAAATATAGATCCCCGACATTTCTATTTCCTGAATATAAATTCTTAGAAGTCATTAAAGACTTTGGTAAATCAGCTTTACTTTCTCGTTATGTATGCTTCTTTCAACGATTATCGAAATGCTAATAAACTCCGGGTGATTTTCAAGAGTACTTACAATTCATTTAATGATGGCTAAGTTTTACAATTTGCTGTCAAAGTGCAGAAACACTGTTGCTATCTCAACGACACGATAATGCGCTTATTTAAAGCAAAACTTGAATTCTCTCAGTAAAATGAAATCTATAAAAAATGAGATACATGTATCTTTATATTATAATGTCGAACATAATATATGGATAATAATCAAAAGGGGAGAAAAACATATTTTTGAAGTTGTAAAAGACTAGAGCAAGAAAAATATATATATAAATATATTTCAGAAATCCCAACTTCAAGTTATGAAAAAGTGAGGCGAAATATACCAAAAGGGATAACCAAACTCACTTGGATGGAGAGTTGTCTCATTGGCACTCATACCACATCTTCTTATTTATATCATAAGTCAAAACAAACTGAAAATGTAAGACTAAAATGGAGAAAAAAAATCAAAAGTCAAACAACAGTATACCAAACACAACATAGAAAACATATCGGTCTATTGTTATTGTTAATACACCTGGAATACATGGGTTTACTGAATGCGATTAATACAAGTATATAGACAGTAAAAAGTATGCTACCATCTTATTATTGCTTTGAATGGCACGATTTTACTAATGAGCGTTTGATGTCTCGACTGGTTTATCATCAATTTTCTTGTTATCTAAAACATTATAAAAATAATTAGCTTGCATGAACCCTTATAGAAAATAACACCCATAACAATTAACTTTTTCCCATAAATCTCTTCACGTGTTTCAGTGCTTATACATCGTTTTCTCTCGAGTATTCTGATTCGGGCGTTCCTGATAAACCCAGTAAACGCTTCGAACGCATACAATTTATAAATTGGTATTTTTTTTTTTCATATCTTACTTACAAAATTTATTTGCAATTTGTCTAGAATACACTTTCGTTGAGTTCAAGTGATCATTGATTAAATCTGTTTGACTATGGCTGAGCCTACAACTTGTTTATAGATAATAAACTATGTTACTCTACATACTAACTTTCCATTTTAAACACCAACAATTTCTTAAAATATATCCTCCTAAATAAAAGTTCTTAGGTCTTGTAGCATAATCGTTTTTATTTTCTTGCATAATCTCTTTTCAATCGTTCTTTTGACTTTAAATTACGCTTGATAATGTTCCAGAATACTAGCAGGTTATTAAATGATGGCTTAGGGTTACAAATTACTGGAGTAGCTCAGACAATGGTGTAATCTCAACGACACAATAAAGCGTCGATGATTAATGTCCTTTACGGTTCTTATGGACTTAAATGTTTGGCTGGCGATAATATAGATGGATTTTAATTGCATGGCTGTCGATATTATAGCTTCTTTTTATATCAAAGCCGAGAGAAGATACCATGGTGTCAACCCAAATTTTTAATATACAATTGAGATCAGTTTTAGCTTCTCTTAGGAACTACCAGAATATCTGTAATACATTGTATAACTATAAAAAAAAATTCTAGAACAAATATACAAACAGTTCTAGAACATTTATACAAACAGTTCTAAAACATTTATACAAACAGTTCTAGAGCATTTCTACAAACAGTCCTAGAACTTTATACAAACAGTTCTAGAACATTTATACAAACAGTTCTAGAACATTTATACAAACACTCCTAGAACATTTATACAAACAGTTCTAGAACAGTTATACATGAGAACAGTTCTACACAAGGATCAGCTCTAGGGTGGAACTATCTTAATCTGTTTATTATATTTGTCTTAATATTTTCTAGGGTAGAACTGTCAGAATCTGTTCCAGAGTAGAACAGAGTTCTAAATGACGTAAACACTTAGGTACTGGCATTACGTTATTAAAATTTGCTGATATAAAAATTTTGGAAATTATTTCAAATAAAGGTATATATCTTGGTACTGGCATTACGTTATTAAAATTTGCTGATATCAAAAGAAATTATTTCAAATAAAGGTATATATCTTCCTCATGTGAAATACTGATTCCTTGCCCGGCTTTGGCTATATTCTCTGTCCATTTTGGTTTATAACCTCTTCATTTTCAGTCAGTTTTGGATTTTCAAATATTTGGCCTTGAGCATCACTGAAGAGACATTTGTTGTCGGAATGCGCATCTTGTTCCGTTAGTTATTTTGACAGGTATGTTCCAATTATCGAAACCATAATCCCGTCCTCTTCTCCTCGAATGTGACCTACCTAATTACACTTATCATCGGATTTATACTATATGAGCAACACAACGGGTTCAACTTGTGGAGCAGGATTTGTTTATACTTCCGGAACACCTGAAATCAACCCCAGTTTTGGTGGGTTTCGAGTTGCTCAGTCTTCAGTTTTCTATGTTGTGTTTTGTATACTGTTATTTGTCTTTTGTCAGTTTGTTTTCGACTTAAAAGCTTGAATAATCCTTTGTTATCTTTTTCCTTTCTGTTAGAACAGCTTTCTGATCGTCATTGATATTCTGATGTTAAGTAGACCAATACATTTAATATCCGAAAAAGGGGTTATGGTTTTTCTGAGGGTATCAAAAATAATTTCTAAGGGAGTACCGATTGACTTATAATATTTCTGAAAGGTACACAATTTTTTTTGTTATTGAGGGTCTTTTCTTGTCTAAGTATGTGAAAATCAGGGATTGGTGGCACGATTTGGTATCTGAGGGTTTTAAGCCAAGCATCTGGGGATTGCAATTTGCCTGAAGATATTTTTAAGGGAGTTTTGACAAGTTAATCATCCACCCTGTTCAGAAATAAAAGGAATGGTCCAGTAACACATGAACACGATGATATTCAAAAGTATTTAAAGGTTATTTGTATTTTAGGTTTACAACTAAATGATGTTATAATCATGATAATCTTAAAGACACGATACATTGCTTATCTAAGACAGAAACTAAGATATTATTTCAAAAGTTAAATATAGGATTTAGGCATCTCTTTGTGTCAACAGAACAGAAAAATACGAAACACAGAAAGTAAAAAAAGGCTGTACTAAAACTCGCCTTACATTAATTTGTATTTGCACTTGCATTTTCATACATTAGTAACAAATATGACAGGAGTATTTAAAATTTAGTATTACCACACGATCCACACCATATGAACGTTTTCTTTGTAAATTAGGTGAATGATAATATTAACTTGGAAATAACATTTGTTCTGTTTGATAACTAGTTATGTCTTGTCGGGGACTTTAATAGTTGACAATACGGTAAGAGTGTTGGTCATAGTTGAAGGTTGTACGATGACCTTTATTTGCGTACGTACATATCATTGAAACTCTGGTGGAAAGTTGTCTCATTGACTATCATTCTACGCGTCCTTATTGTTCAAATAATATACAAAAAGTTAAATCTAAATCGTATAATGCTATTCAAATAAGCAACTGAACATTAGTTTTATTTAGTAATTCTTTTATAAACTACCTATCAGGCAGTTACAAATTTATGAATTCAATATATTTCAAACTATGTAAAGTTTGCCTGATTTTTTTTGCATACACTTTATTTAAAAGATTTTTTAAATCTATCAAGTATTTTACCTCTAATCCCTCATCATTAATCAATGCAAAAAAGAGGACCTCGGTGGCCGATTAGTCTTTGTGCTAAATCTTCATTATTACTAGCCTGTGAACACTGATATTGTGCTTTCTAATCCTGCTGTGGCAGATGCGTTCCAGCATATTGTTGCCAGTTTCCTTACCGAAGGTCGGTTCTCTCCGGGCACTCCATTGACCTTCACAAACACCAACTGGCCGTCATCGTATTGCCAAAAGTGCTAGATGTGGCATTAGACGACAACAATCAATCAATAACTACAATGCAAATACAAGACATATTTGTTAAAATTTATCTGAAGACTTCTAAATAGTAACGCCTTGTGTATCTTGGAATGAATTGAACATCCTTATTTACAGTGGCGTTTATGTAATGCTCGATTAGGCAAATTTGATTTGAAAATAGGTGCATATTATCTTTAATCGATTCATTTTATTTTTGCTTTATAGAAGTGTAAGGAAGTAATACAAGAAAATAGTCACAGTGTTGTCCTTATAATCCATTGTGACGTGTTTCCTATCAAATGTGTCTTACTGAGAACCATAGTTGAGAAAGATAAATCAGAGTTCAATTTGTACGATAGAAAACACAATTTTGGTGTGCTTAATTTCTAATAATAGTCGTAAAGCTATCATTTAAGCAAAAACATTTTTTAGAAAATGTCTTAGTGTACTTTGATTTGATCAGAGAACGATGCAACGTGTTTAGTTGAATAACCTTTAAGTATTAATTAAGTAACCTTTATGTAATACCAGGTTGACCTTATAAGCAGCTTTACCATTAAGGGATTTTCAACCTGTCAGAAATAATGTCTGTCTTGATGCGTTTAAACTTTTATACTTGAAATGATTGTTATTGCTAAAAAATCATTACTCTCATTTGATTTCCAAAGTATACAGTTATTTTGTTTGTTTATTTTTTTTTTTTTTTTTTATGTTTTATTGTTTTTTATGAATAATAAGGTATACATAGTTTATAGAAAGAGATCACCAGCTGTTCCTTGAAATGAAGACCAATGATTTTCATGGTTATACTTGTTCAGTTGGTACATGATGTTTTGTACCATAGAACTTTAGATCTATAACAATACAATACTTTATTCTCTAAAAACTAAAACAATCAAAGGTACAGAGAATGACATGCAAAACAATATACAAATAATACATAGTATGGTAGAGGTGAGTTAACATTTAACACCTATGAGAGTTTACACTGTTAAAAGAGGCAGACAAATACTACAAACAATATATTGCTATAGATGGTGGAAAGAATAAGGTTTTATGATGCAGGGTAAATCTAAAGATAAATATGGATTTTGTCATCTTTGCAACTGAAAATTGAAAAAAGTGGAAAGTCCATGATAAAACTGACATAATCAAACGTTATCAATCAACGGAACGATGGAAAAACAACTGCGATATTCCTGACTTGGTACTGGCATATTCCGAAGACAATTCATTTCATCAAACACCCACATTCAGCAATATGTTTGACATATCTGGAAAAGTCCAGCCATTTGCAAATGAAACTATTAATAATTTGAGAAACATTTGTTGATGGAGATTTGACCATAACCAAGACAAAGATAAAAAAAAAAAAACAGAATTTAGTGAAGCAATGCTACATGGAATAATACTGTAAATTGATACCCAGCACAATGTAAGAGAATGTGTAATACAGATAAATCCTAAGGGGAAAAGTGTACATGTGAATTAACAGTGTTAAATGACTCATAGCAAATACTAATGAAGTAAACGGCTTAGTGAAATTGACACAGCCTAAATTTTTAAGAAATCGAATGTAAATAAAAATCTGGTTTTTATTGTTAGGGGACAATCATTTAATTTTCCGAGGGGACAGGGTGATGTTGAAAATGAATACCCTGGCCGGGAGAAACTGAAAAAATAACCTTGCACAGGGAAAAACAAACCTAAGCACGCGTAGCAACAGATGAAAATGGATAGCCAATCTACAAAGAATTCCCTTGCTCCCACTCCTTCAAAATATCAAATGGTCGTCGCCTTCGTGTTTTGAAATCAACACGATAGTCTTTACTATTACTGAAGATAGAAAGCATTGTGGCTGTGCATATGTGGTTTTATTCCTTAAGGTGGTACCTAACACTACAGGGAGATAACTCTGTAAAAATCAGCTAAACGTTTTAATCACGTTGTTTTGTTAAGGAAATATTAAGCTTCTCAATGATCAAAATTAGTGTTTGTCAAACTGCTATATAACCAACGAAATTTTTCTGATAAAGTGGTTGGTTCAAATTTTTTGAAATTTTTATATTTTTGTCAAAGGGTCAAAGTAAACATTTTGTCAAAATTTTATGAAAATTAAACGAGCCAAATTAATATTAGTCAAGGTGTTGGGTACCACCTTAAGTGTACTGATTTTGTGTCATGGATGGATACCCCATATCCTTTCTTTTCTATGACTTAACATTCAAATGCATGACTGTGTCAATTGCGATTGAGAGACTTAACAGTCTTCCCTGAGTCATATTCAAAAATTATTAAAAGCAAATCGTCTTTCTTTTTAAAAAATGGAATTGAGTTCTGTGTTTAATATGCAATACCTTTCTTCAAAAGACAAAGAACGTTTAATTGTTTTCAAAAGTTCTTTAATCTAGAAACTAGAAAACATGTGTGGCTTTATTCCATTAATAGTGAACAAAATTTAATCAACTCGAACATAATTTGAAGACAAGTATTCAATCTTCATTGGTTTGTTGACATCCTTTATGTTAGTTGAACAAAACTCTTAAGTTATTTTTTTGGTTATTAAACATTCGATTGGTTTTCTCGTTAATCTTTCCTTTAATTTCAAGCGCAATATAAATGAAATTGAATTTACAGATCCTTGCATAGAATTGCAAAAAAGATTTTTTTTAGAATAAATCAAATAAAACAATAACAGTAACTAATGAATGGAATAGAAGATGAAAGTTATACCGTTACTTATTAGTATGTAGTTTGATACCAAAATAAACATGCATCGATACTAAAGTTGATATCGCAATCTTTATATTGGAGCAGTTAAATGCGTTGACTGCTTAAATCTATGTGACATACAATCACTGACCGTATAAGGCCTTGAGCCACTATTACCACAGATAATAGTAGAGCCAAGCATTTTCTCTGATTCGTGACGAATCCCTATATCGTTATTGTGTCAAGTCAATATACTATAACTGTCTATATTCTGCTGTTTGCCGATAGCACTACAGTACTTTAATTACACGAATAACAACATATAATCATTACTGACATGTATTACTCAAAGTTAGATGATCTTCTATTAATAATGCATCATAGAAGATGAAGTAGATCTCTCTATACATTTACTAGTAGTTGATATCCTGAATTTAAATGCATCAGTGTTAATTTACCTGTTAAGATTTATCTTAATTTAGTTTTAAAACAACGAATACCCCATAAAACATACACACAAACAAACAAAACCAACTATTATAACTATTGTAGGTGCATTTTCTCTTACAGTAAATTTGGAACAGGCAAAACAAGTTGCTTTTTAAAAAAAAAGTCAATACGTGAACCTTAGTACTTTTTATGCTAATTATTAATTCAACTGAATTAGAAATTATATCTCAGTGTTTTCATGACCATGTGTTTGGAGGATAATATTTTCTTCTTATTGTAAATCATGACAATTTGGGCATGTTGAGAGTGGTGTTAAATATAAAGTGATGAGATAAAGACTATTTCAATTTCAATATTCATTACGGCTGGTGTTAGCTTTCATTTTTTTTCAAGTGTGAAAGGTCAAACTACTACCAATGGATGACACTTCTAGGGTTTTTATTTGTACAGGTAGTATTACACTTAGAATCCCTCAGTTATTTTATTTTCTTTTATTTAAAAAAAAATATATTTCAGAGCAAGTACGATAATTTGTTTCATGGAATGTGGAAGGTTTATTCCTACCAAATAAGACAAAATAAAATGAGTCAGATTCAAGTTAAACCAAATAGAGTGCTACCTAATGCTGAAAATGAAACCTCGAAGAAAAGCTACTTGCTAATCATTTCAAGTATATTGTGCCGTAAAACCCTGTTCCACATTAGAAATGGGTTTGGATCCAGCTAATACATTCAATTTGCTGCTTATACATGTATACTTAATATATCTGTCAAAAATCAGAAGCATGGATTTTTTTTTTTTTTTTTGCTTATTACAATCGTGTCTGTTTTTCGTTTCTTATTTATATAAATATGGCCATTGATTTATATCTTGTCCGAATTGTATAACGCTGGTCAGTTTGAGGTCATTTAGCTTACTTTGCTAAGACTCCACATTCAACGCCATACTGTGACCAAGATTGTTTACATACTAGTATATGACATTTGGTCTTTGATAAAAAGTTGTCTCATTGGCAAGTTTACTAAATATTATATAATCATATCAGTCGCAGGATAATTCGATTATTATGAAATGCGGTTCCTTCAACCAACATACGTAATAAATATCAAAACTTTACACCGTTTTTTGCTAACTTATGTGTATTGCCTATAATTCAGAATGTTAACAGGGTTTAAGGATTTTTTGCTTAGACTTGTTTTAACATGGGTCCTTTTTCAAAAATCTCCCAACTACTACACCGATTTCGCAAGGTATTCTTTAATATTTTTGTTGCGTTTATATGCTATGACAGATACTTGGGTGAACATTTCACTACTTGTTTGTGTTTTTGCAGATTGTTCCAATGTTTTCTTATGCTTTTACTCCGGTTTTTCACTATTGGGTTATACTTTAATTGTAATGAGAGTATGTGGAATTTTTTTTGTTTGTTTGTTCTATTGGTCTTTATTAAGGTAGTTTGTCTATCCGTTGCATTTTTAACATTTTTATAACATTTTCTATTTCCTCTTTACACTATCCTCTATCAATTAACTTCTCTTGTAAGTTAATTAATTTTTTATTTAATTCAATGATATCACTATTATTTCTAATTATGACATGTAGATTCATACACTGTACGTACTACTCTTAAAGGTGTGTTTTGGGTGTGCACTCGTGATTGGTAAATATTGATGCGTTTCTGTTGTTTTAATATCAAGAATTTCGTTCACACTTCGGTATCAATAGGTCATACTAGATGTCGACACATAGTAGAGGGTCAATTTCGTTCGCTTATTCTAAAGAAATCTTCAACATGCTCTAATTTGCCGCCGAAGACCATAAAACCGTCATCTCTATATTGACAGTGTAATTTGATGTTTTCTCTCCATTATAACTTATCTAAGATTCTTATTGATAGGACAGACAGATGATCTGAGCATGTTGGTGAAAATATACCACCCATGGGCGCTCCTATAATTTGTTTATATAACTGTTCATTTAACTCAAATTCATTGTATCGTAGAATTAATTTAACAAATATAGTTAAATATTTTTTGTTGGGAATCTTAAAAGTATATTCTTGTGTGTCAATGAATTCTAATGCATTGATAACAGTTGCAATAATTATATAGAGAATCACTGAAGCATGAATGGGGCGAGCCCTCTCTTAAGGCAGTCAGTGCTCCCCTCCTTATAAAAATTTCTGGGTCTGCCACTGTTGCATCAAAGGCAATACGAATGCATTCTTTTTTTGACCTCGTGCGACTCTATTTTATTAATGAAATCTTTTGTATCTTGAATGTAAAAGTTCTGCCTCTTCAATGATGGTTTAATAATTAAATCAAGTAATCTCTCAATGCGCCTCGTGGGAGAAATACACTTATTGATGATTGGTCGGTAAGGAACATTAATGTCTCCTACTAGTTCACTAGTTCGCAATGTCTCATTAATTATTTCTAGATTAATTTTATTAATTTTTGGAAGAAGGTACAGGTGTCCGTGTTTTGAATCATTGTTATTGTTTAAGAAATTATACGTCTGGGAATCTATTTCTTTTTTTTCTATATAGATTTTCAACTTTATCTTTTATTGTCATATAGCAGATATCATTAGTGACATAACGATTTATGAAAAGTTCTTTATTGCGACGTTTTAAATATCTTAAATACCTCGTATGGAGGTGCTCTTAATTGCAGGAAGCTGATACATATAAGAAGAATAAATGTTCCGAATGAACAATAATTTAGCTTCCGAATATTCCCCCATAGACCATATTTCTAACTAATTCATATGCGTGAACCCTCGAACCCTCAGGGGTTCACGCAATCATAAAAATTAAAGATGATTGCTAATGAAACAACTTTCATCAAAGACCAAAATGGCGTAGAAGTTACTATTGAGAGAGAATCTAATTTGTCAGTTATTATTATAACAATAGTATCTGAAACAAAGAAATAAAACCATTTACACTGCTTTTGTTACAAAGTAAATTACATATACTCAATGTTTGTCAATGTGCAAAGAGATTTTTAAATAGACAGAGATACCAACATAAACATATATTTATTATTTTTCTAATTGCGGAAAAGAAATCATTTGATAATCTGTTTTATTTTCATATATGATATATTGTTTACCAATCACTCCAAGCTAAAAAAATAATTACTTTTTATAATTACGTACTATATTTCTAAGATGCCTGATTTGTATTTGGGTCAAATCTATCTGCAAGGGTCAACAAACATCGTTGATTTTATTTAGTGGTCTCATCTGTATTTGGGTGAAATCTATCTGCAGGGGTCAACACAAATAGTTGATTCTCATTAGAAGCAATTAGTATGCAGACTTTGCCTTGTCCGTCTGTCTTTTAATGGTTATCAAATCAGCTCATGGCATCGTATAATTGGTAAGGAGAGAGACGTATTTTCCTTAATGGAACTCATTCACATTTTTCCTTAGGAAGGAATACAATTAAGGGCATTTTTGTACAGTTTGATAGTTGAAAATATGCGTCAAAAAGATCAACTTGACCAGTTTCCAAATCAAGGACAATTATGTTTCGGTGAAATTTTTCAAGCAATTTTTTCCCCATTTCAAAGTACGATCTTGATTTTGTGTAATCAACCCCTACTACAGTGTTCTCGACTCAGATCCCTGAAAGACTGGTTGCACATAGAGTTCAGTTGTGCAAATGTTATTATCGAAATATTTCTGAAATTTCAGTTATTTTTACAAGCTTAGGAACTTATACTTTTCCTCAGCAAAATTTTCAAATTTCAAAATTCTTTGTTCATACATGTAACCTAGATCTTTGGAACTTCACAGAAAGTTCGAAAATCTATTGAGTTTGTGCACCTCCCATTATTGAGTAGTATACTTATGTGTTCCCATTCATATTTCCATATGATTGAATTTACCGTATTAAACATTCTTCATTGTGAAACATTCTGTGTTTTAATGGGATGTAACTCAGAAATTGACAGTTTTTAAAGGAATCTACATTCATTTATCTGTTTATGATATATTTGGGAAACGTACGATGAACCCATTTTTTTCTTTTGATATCATAAAAGCACTTTATAAGACCTATCTTCGCATACTATATTTAAATATTTTATCTATTAGCTTACTTTATATTCACATAATGATATTTTTCTCTGTACAATCCATTACATACAAAATATGTCATTTTTTCATAACTTGTTGGTTGAAAACAAGCTCGGTGACCAAATCATTTTTATCATATTTTTGAACATATCAAATTAAATACTAAGTTTTGGCAAAGTATGAAAAAGATCGATCATTTATCGTTTATTCTCCTATATCACCTTTATATATACATCTTTGGCCATGGCGTTGTCAGTTTATTTCCGATTTATGAGTTTGAATGTCCCTCTGGTATCTTTCGCCCCTCTTTTGGAAACTTCAGTTCATCTCTTTCACAGATGTATGTACATGACTTCTAAATTTATTCTATCTTTTTACAGATGACATTTCTGTGAATTCTGTTACTCTTTTTACAGACTTATATACATATTTGTAAATTGAGTTTACCTATATTCATCCGTTTAACATGTTTCATTTCTTATCCATTATCCAGTAGTTTTATTTGTGTTAAGAAGGGAAATAATCAAATTTGATTTTTTTATTGAATTTCTGTGTAATGTTTTGGCTTTAATCAAATCTTTTAAGGATCCAATGAGGTTGAAAAAGATTGAAATTTTAATTGTAGTTATTCTGTAAGAACATGAAGAACTGACATCACGGATTCAATCAAACTGCCACAACAATGTTGTAATTTCATTATTTTAGTTCACTGAACGATCAAAAATCGTACTTAATAAACACTTTAAGACAAAAAAGTGCAATTATATATCGTGGAAATAATTAATATTCTGGATAAAACGAACTACTGCATGTGTTTCTCACTTAATTAGTTTTTTTTTTTTTTTTTTATTTAAACATTGTAGAAATTTCTGCCATGAAGTAAGAGTATATAAAACGTTTTTTTTTTTTTTTTAACAAAGAATGAATTTGATTTATAAGTATAAACATTATGGCTATTTCGGAATCTGCAACACATGACTCGTGATTTTGCGACGATTGAACTATTGACGTCATATAACGACCAATTTTTCATTGTTGCGGCTGACATTTGATAATAGAAACGGCGGACAAATAGCGATGAGGTGAATTTCTTACAACTTGTAATCTTCAGAACATATCAGTCGCATCATTAAATAGATATATATAAAATGGAATATCGAAAATTATAGTCATATTGGAGAATTTCAAGTTCATATTGACAAAGGCTTATCCTCATTTTCACTGCCTGCATCTTCTCAAACGTATTTTTAATATCACGGTATTAACAATACACAAGATTCCAATTTCGATTTTATAAATGAACTGCTCCGCTGTTGACATAGGGTCATTCGGGGGAAAGCGCGTCTTGGGGCATTGTGACAAGAAGATACACTAATTTGCTTTGTGACGTCAAATGTTTCCGAGAAAAAAAAATACCAGTTGGAAGATCATGTATTGATTTGGCACCTGTGTTTGTTTATTAAATCTGGTTTCCCAAACTGTTGGCCTCGTGCGTACCTTATACGTTCTCCACAAACACCTATTGTGCGCATGTCAATTGTACTAGTCGCTTTTGCTAACACTTGGTCGGTTCATTGATATATTATATTGAGAATATGATACTTCAATGGTAGGTACAACTGCGTGTGCACTTTCAGTGTCCGGGAGTATTTTCCGTCCACGTGCTAGAAGCAATTTCTTTAGGACTATCAGTACACGATATTAATTTCCATTTCAGACCGCACTGGCACATGCATGTTTTAGTGGTTATCTGCCGATTGTTGAAGTTTTGTCTGAAGTGCCGGGGGTGGATGTAAACTTGGCAGACAAAGAAGGCAACACACCGCTAATATTTGCATCTCAAGCAGGTAAATTAGTATGAGACCCATATTATCTGCATACACATGAAGCAGATACATTAGCATAAGATCTATATCATATTCATACAAATCAAGCAGATAAATTAGCATAGGATCTATATCATATTAATAAAATCAAGCGGGTAAATTAGCATAAGATCTATATCATCTGCAAACAAGTGAAGCAGGTAAATTAGCAAACGATCAATATCTTCTGAATACAAGCAAATAGGTAAATTAGCATAAGATCACTTATTTTATATCTTCTGAATACAAGTGAAGGAGGTAAATTAGTATACGATCAATACCTTCTGAATACAAGAGAAGCAGGTAAATTATGATACGATCAATACCATCGGCATACAATTGGAGCAGGGAAATAGGATCTATTCCATCTGCATACACGTGAAGCAGGTTAATTAATATAATATCTATACCATCGGCATGCACGCGAAGCAGGTAAATTAGTATAAGATCTATATCATCTGCATACAAGTGAAGCAGATAAATTAATATAAGATCTATATCATCTGCATACAAGTGAAGCAGGTAAATTAGTATAAGATCTATACCATCTGTATACCAATGAAGCAGGTAAATTAATATAAAATCCATATCCCCTGAATACAATAGACAACTTTCGAGTTCAATGCATTTCCGTCAAAAACTCTGGTTTTAGTGAACATCATTCGTGCGTTAAGGGGCATCGTCACTTCCGTTCCAATGTTGAGCGAGTGGTTGGAAAACTATAATGCTATATTGCACGAATTATTCGGCAAATTAAATTCTGATAATTGACAATCAGCACTGCTGTCATTAGGGAATTGTGATTAAGTACTTACAAAACAAACATTACTTCTAGTTTATCTTGCACAATGACGATCACTAAGACGCTTGATGAACTTTAATAGTGCAGGGATACAGGCGATCCCCTCTATCTGGTAAATGACGGCATAAAGGCGCGCATAATTGACGAGTTTTTTCCGGTGAAGGATGAACTCGAAAGTGGTCTATTGAAGCAGGTAAAAAAGAATAAGTTAGAGCCTAATGCTTCGCATTCAATATACACGTAAATACTTTGTTGGGACGATGTCAGTTTTTCATGATTATTTGAAAAAAAAAAAAAAAAAAAACACCAATGTACGAGGATGTTGATTTTTTTCACATATTAGAATTAAGCTGATAAAATGCATTTTATTACTAACAAAGGTCAACAATTGATATAGTCTTTCATCGGTAAAAAAAAAGATGAAGACATTAGTTGTTATAAAACGATGTTGACGGTAGGAATGTCCTTGAAGAACGAAATAATCTTCGATAATGATGCGTTTCTCTCGGGGGATAGATAGTTATATGAGTTTTATATTTATTTATTTGCGTATTTATCTACTGAAGGATTAAAAAGTTAATCATCTCTTGTTTAAAAAAGTAATAAAAATGTCAGTCAATCAATTGAGAAAAAAAAATGGTACACGTAGGAATTTGACATTTAAAAATGTGATGTGTTTTTATGTGTTTCAGTTTGTTTTTTGTTTTTTTTTTTTTTGTTTTTTTTTTTGTTTTTTTTTGTATGATCAGAACTGATACTGATTAATTTATAAGTGAAGGGTCTCGCGGATATTTTGTGAGTGAAGTGTCACGAATAACTTCCTTGTTTATTCACGTGACATTATTAACCGGAATGTCAATAAACCACTAATTAGACAGCAAACAAAGACCAATTAGGTACAGGGATAGATGGATACATGGAAACATTGATAGAGTGAGAAATAGAGAGACAGAGAGATAGAAAGATAGAGGGATAGATGGATACATGGAAACATTGATAGAGTGAGAAATAGAGAGACAGAGATAGAAAGATAGAGGGATGGATGGATGGATACATTGATAGAGAGAGAAAAAGAGAGACAGAGAGATAGAAAGATAGAGAGATGGATGGATACATGGAAACATTGATAGAGAGAGAAATAGTGAGACAGAGAAATAGAAAGATGGAGGGATGGATGGATACATGGAAACATTGATAGAGAGAGAAATAGTGAGACAGAGAGATAGAAAGATAGAGGGATGGATGGATACATGGAAACATTGATAGAGAAACAGTGAGACAGAGAGATAGAAAGATGGAGGGATGGATGGATACATGGAAACATTGATAGAGAAATAGTGAGACATAGAGATAAAAAGATAGAGGGATGGATGGAAACATTGATAGAGAGAGAAATAGTGAGACAGAGAGAAAGAAAGATAGAGGGATAGATGGATACATGGAAACATTGATAGAGAGAGAAATAGAGAGACAGAGAGATAGAAAGATGGAGGGATGGATGGATACATGGAAACATTGATAGAGAGAGAAAAAGAGACAGAGATAGAAAGATAGAGGGATACATGGATACAAGGAAATATTGATAGAGAGAGAAGTAGTGAGACAGAGAGATAGAAAGATGGAAGGATAGATGGATACATGGAAACATTGATAGAGAGAGAAATAGAGAGAGAGATAGAAAGATAGAGGGATACATGGATACAAGGAAATATTGATAGAGAGAAAGTAGTGATAAAAGATGGAGGATAGATGGATACATGGAAACATTGATAGAGAGAGAAATAGAGAGACAGAGAGATAGAAAGATAGAGGGATGGATGGAAACATTGATAGAGAGAAAAAGAGACAGAGAGATAGAAAGATAGAGGGATGGATGGATACATGGAAACATTGATAGAGAGAGAAATAATGAGACAGAGAGATAGAAAGATGGAAGGATGGATGGATACATGGAAACATTGATAGAGAGAGAAATAGTGAGACAGAGAGATAGAAAGATAGAGGGATGAATGGATACATGGAAACATTGATAGAGAAACAGTGAGACAGAAATATAGGAAGATGGAGGGAAGGATGGATACATAGAAACATTGATAGAGAGAGAAATAATGAAACAGAGAGATAGAAAGATCGATTACATATGTATCTTAAGTCAAAGGAAAATAACAAGTGGTTAAAGCGTTGAGTGTGCGGAAATTTTTAGTATGCAAAACTTCACACAAAAATGTGTGACGGTCAACGCTTTAACATTCCAATAAAATAAGAAAAATAAATAATAGACAAATACCAAAGGAAAAAATATAAAGCTAAGTTCACCTCCAAAAATAATTATCATTCTTGTGATTTTAAAATTGGATAATCCCCAGAGGTTCTCATACACTTGTGTAGTCTTTTCGAAGAAGTTGTATAGAAATTAAAGTCCAAAATCCAATGGATCGTCACTGTTTATATTTACACTCTACTTAGTCAGGTTAAGACTCCGAAATAGGAAGAATTTTGGAACGAAAGAGGATTTACCCCTCTATTTAAAATGGAGATGTATATACATATATACGTATATTTGTACCCTTCCAAATGTCCAAGCTAATTTTTTAACAGTTTTTTTTAAACAACATAACACATTTAATGTGCAAATGGAATAAAAAAAAAACAAACAAACAAACACACAAAGACATAATATCTCTTTCGAATGGATGTAAAAAATAATTTGAAATTCAAATTACAAATTAATCTTTTAACTGTCTTGCTTACTAAAATTTGTGGTCCCCCTTTCAAAGTATTGATTCAGCATGTGCAGCCACTTATGTATATTATAGGATTTGCATTTTTATTTGTTTTAATTGTCAACTTTTCCAGTATTAAACACTAAGTGGTGAAGTCATGTTAGAATAATGAAATGAAAAAATCGCATCACAGATAACAAGTTCTAATTTTACAGATTCGGAAAAAACATCTGCAGAAAAACATTATAGATATCCTTCGATATAGAGAAATCGTCGTTATATGTCAAAATAATAAACGTCACTTCAATAACAAGGTTACTACCAATTTGTTACCTAAATGCGTGAAAATTAGCCAAGAATTTCATTTATAACAGAAATCAATACAACGTCAACTCGTAATAGATTTTCCTGGCGAAGAAAGAATTCAATTAATTAAGAAGAAAGGTAGTTTGTTTGACAACTTCAATCCATTTATAAAATGATACATAATCTTTCTGTCTGACCATCAAAGCAACTGGTCAAAAAGTTATTGAAAAATTCTTCAATCTTTTAATTTTGTAGCAACCCTTTCAATTTTGCAATACAACTTTTGGTATACAGGTCATTGTCTTTTAATCGCTCGAACGCAATTTATCCTTTAAAAGTGATGGATTTTACAGAAATTTAACACTTAATTAGTGCAACCAATGCGTTGTACTGACGGAAAAAAGGAATTAAGGTTAGACATCAAATTGAAATTTTACTTGCATCGAGTTTAAACTGACAAGGTCTTCCTTCTTCTCAATCGATCAATGGGTGATAAAGAAAGAAAGATTCTAGTTATCTTTCAACTAATTTATTGATGATTGCTTTCAAATTTGAACTTTAAAGCTCATTTATACCAGAGACGGAAAGGATACCAAAAGGGACATTCAAACTCATTTGTCGAAAAAAATAGCAATGCCATGGCAAAAAAAAAAAAAAGAAAAACGATCAAAAGATAAACTATAGTATCAAATACAATGTCATTTATACGTTTTGCAGATAACTGCTCAACCCCTTGTCAATTCTATTTTCATCATGTCTTTTTTTTTTTTTTTGGAAATAATTTCCTCCATATCTTCGTAGTATTTAAAACACAAACTAAATCTAATACACACATACATCCCCTTCATGTTCTTCATCTTCGAATATAATTTGGCCTTTTTGGCTTTTTTGATTCGGACGTCACTGGTGGATCTATTGTGGGCAAGACGCGCGTCTAACGTGCAGGCTTTTAAGCATGGCATCTATATATATATATATATATATATATATATATATATGATGAGTTTATTAACATGTACATTTTTAGAAAGTGAATTGAAGAAAAATGTGAGCATTGATAGTTCGTTTTCATTGGCGTTATGATAATAAGTGTATAGTATGTTGTTGATTGATTAAATACAAAATAGAAGTATAAAAAATGATATTAATGCTGGAGGGAACAAAACTAATATCTGAATATTTGTGTGGATAAAAGTACAATAACTGATATTAGTGTGGAAAAAGTACAATAACTGATATTAGTGTGGAAAAGTACAGTAACTGATATTAGTGTGGAAAAGTGCAATAACTGATATTAGTATTGAACAAAATACAATAACTGATATTAGTGTGGGAAAAAAATAAGTGATATTAGTGTGGAAAAAAAAAATACAATAACTGATATTAGTATTGAAAAAGTACAATAACCGATATAAGTGTGGCAAGAATACAAAAACTAATATTAGTTTGAGAGTAAGTACTATACCGATATTAGTATGGGAAAAAATACAATAACTTATAAAAGTATGGGAGAAAGTAAATTACCTGATTTAAGTTTAGGAGAAAGTACAATAATTGATATTAGTGCGGGAAAAAGTACAAAAATCTGGTATTTGTGAAGAAGAAGTACAATAATTGATTTTAGTGTGGGTGAAAGTACGAAAAGCTGATATTAATAAGGAAGAAAGTACAAAAACTGATATAAATGCGGGATAGAGTACAATATGTAATATTAGCGTGGGAAAACGTACAACAACATTATTATCAAAGAGCTGAAAGCTCTGAGGAAAAATGACGCCACTGTCTCTAATATTGTGATATTTTTTATGCAAGTCTTGATTTTCACATATCGTAATTATTTTAACATTGCAACATGTCTCGTAAGCATATAAATGATATTCGTATATGTGTGTGTGTGAAGTGAAGATGACAACTGGCTGTTTTTTTAGTACAAATGAATAGGTCAAGACTACCTGAATGATCTACAGTATTCAATGACTACTGGTTGTTTTTTTGTATAAATAAATAGGTCAAGACTCCCGGAATGATCTACAATATCCAATGGCTACTGGCTGTTGTTGTGTACTAATAAATAGTTCAAGACAATTTGAATGATCTACAATATCCAATGACTACTGGCTGTTCTTTTGTACATATAAATAAAGACTACCTGAATGATCTAAAGTATTCTAAGTAATGTGATTTTTTTCTTGCAATTACATTTTTCTAAATCAAGAATACAGACTACTAGTATACTTTTCAAACCAAATGATTATGAAGAGCCTGTTGTAAGCAAGCTCTTATACCCAACATACTCATTAAATAAGTTACAAGTGACCTAGTTATTTCTGTTACTTGAAGGAAATTATATTTCTGTAGATTTAGACAATAGTATAATATTGTTTTACTAGTTTTATTTCACCTTGAAGATTAGAGAAATAGGGATACTCCTTTGATTTTTTATTTCATGTCAGTCAGGTTGCTTTATATGAAACTTGAAACCACTTCTCTGCCATATTGTTATTTTATAACAACTCTGCCATTGACCATGTTGACCCATGTAATTGATATTCATTCTTTAACCATATCTGTCTCCATTTAAGTTAATGACATTGAACCATCATGGTATTAAACACAATTTCAATAGTGATAATGCTGTTCTCTTGGGTCACCATATATTCAAACTGGGTAGCATTCCAGTTATTGAAATTTGTGTCAGAATAGAACAATGATATACACATGTAGACCTTCAGGATTGGATCTTATAATTTAATATGGAGCCATAGTATGGGACCCCTACAAGGTAACAAAAATAAACAAGCTTGAAAGGCAAAATGTATCACCAGAGATTACAAGTCAAGAGAGGACGGACGGGGTACGTCTCCAAAATGCTTACCAAACCGGAACTACAACAAGTTCTCCAGACAAGACGAACAAGGCGTTGAAGCCAGAAGTTAATATTTATGTAAAAAGTAGTTGAGTGGCTGATTCCCGCTATTGAACCATACTGTCATTCTATGATATTATTACGTAAGTATTTCTGTATTGGCCTTGTTATTGGTCCGAGGCTTGGTGTATTGGCCTGAGGCCAAGCCGAATGCCAATACAGCTGGCCGAAGACCAATAACAAGGCCAATACAGAAATACACGTAATAGTATCTTTATTAATTAACTACAGTGTTACAATATTTTTTTTATTTCATTTCACAAGAGATAAACATTTTTACCTTGAAGTGAACTATCCAAATCTCAGTTTCTTTTTATAAGATGCAATATCTAATGATCTAGTGCCGTTTCCATATATCTTCAGCCTTTTCTCATCTGATGAATTTTTCTACCCTTTCCAGTCACTATAAAGTGTTACAACTTAAATTTAGACACAATACATAAATAGTAATTGGAAAGGTACTGCCATTGCATGTGTAATGCAAATATAGTTTTAAAAAAATAATGTAAGAGTTGAAATTGATACAACTATCCATAAGCCAAATGACCAAAGAACGAAGATTTGCACAATTACAGAATGCATATGCCTGGTTCGGGTTTAAAAATAAAAGACCGTTTACAAAACATGAGAAGCGAAAGTAAACACAAAAATCGATTTGTTCCATCGACATCGTGAAATTATGAGGTCGTCAAGAAATGAACTTTGACATTGTGATAATTTACTCGTTCCCCAAACCTGAAATAATTCCATCGTCTGCTTTCAAAATGCTTTTTAAATGAATGGGAACGTGTTTAGCCTAAAATATATGCCATACTGAACGTTTCAGCTTGTTTATGGTAGTAAAAATAAAAACTGTCTTACGAACAAATGTTTACTTGCAGTTTGAGTTTATCGTGACTTACGATCTAAAAACTAGAGACGTTCCGAAATCCAGTTTTGGCCGGATCAGAACTCGGCCAATACAGAAAAAAATCTATATTGGCCGAGTTGACTCCTTATATTGCATAGGCAGTTTTCATCATATTAAGTACAATAACAGTGTAGTTAATTAATAATGATACAGTTACAGACTCTGCTGCTGTAACTTTGTAACCAAAGATTCATACGCACCGCGTGGGTACAACTGTATTACTAATTTCCGATTATTAAAATCTTCGTAAATCTGGATAAAGACCAGTATCCATCCAATGGATATCAGATTATTTCTTTTTTTAATGATTGTAAAGTTGAAATGGCATGAAAGGCTGACATT
Organism: Mytilus coruscus; assembly: GCA_017311375.1. Classification (NCBI taxonomy): domain Eukaryota; kingdom Metazoa; phylum Mollusca; class Bivalvia; order Mytilida; family Mytilidae; genus Mytilus; species Mytilus coruscus. The sequence continues at coordinate 50,751,815 of CM029608.1, read as the reverse complement.
ATTTACGAGAACTATTTTGTCTAGAGATTGCTGATCATTGGAGTGTAAAAAGTCACACCATAACAAAACGGATCTATTTATACATACCGATTGTTTACAATTGTAAGACATGTGCATAAAAGTGAAAGCTCGAATAAATATGAAAAATATAACAAAGGGATAGCTCCAAATACCATTTAATAACAAAAACATATGGACAGGTCAAGATATTGTTTTGGTAAATAAAATAAAGTATGTAAACTGGTTCCGTCCGACTACAACACTTTGTTCAAGTGTAGCGTTATACAAGCAGATTCCAGTTAGTATGTAAAATAGTAAATATGAAACCGAGTGCGGAAGGCGGAGAAATATAATGGACTTCCGTAAGTTCTGGTCAATGGTATCGGAAACATGCCGCTGATAGCGTCATTTTCCAAAAACTCCTTTTTATTATCGCTTACATATAGAATGTTTTTGTACTTTATTTCAAAATTAAGAGTCTCCAGAAGAAAATGGACATGAGGAATATTTTCGTTATTATCTAAATTTCTTGTATTTTGTAGGATATAAAGAAATTCTAAAAGTATTATTGAATGATTTTCGAAAAATAAAAGTCGATCAGAAAAGTAAAGCTGGATTTACGGCTTTGATGAAGGCTGCAATACAAGGACGTACAGCATGTGCAAAACTCATATTATTCGCAGGTATGTGTTCGTTGTGCTAACTAAGTATGAGATTGTCTCCCAAATGGATCTTGATAACCCATTTGTGGTATCAAACCTCAAATGGAATATACGTTTTCAGTGCAAAAAATCTTAATTTTAGAATTTAGTGAAAATATTGAAAAGTGCATTTGTTTAGGTCAATAGTAGCAAAATTCAGATAGCAAGTTTTCCAGAAAATAAATAAGTTACTAGATTTGTCCCTCTGAAAATCTGCATCTTCCAATGGATCAAATGATAAACAATCCGGTATACAGAAAAGTTGCTAACCAAAAGTCGCTTCCCTTTATGTTATCATTTGCATTTTCCAATATTTTCTCTTGAAGCCAAAAAAAAAAAAATTTTGCACAGTCAAATCATATCCCAATTGGGGTAATATATGCCAAACGGGATAGTTTAGACCATTTAGGAGATAAAACCCAAACTGTGTACATGTGTTTCAAGAAAAACATGGACATGCAATTGTGTTGATCTGGTCATTCCCGTCTTGTTTTGGACAGTATATGCATCCGATATTTAAAATCACTTAACGTATCATAATATAAAAAAAGTCCACTTTGATTGGATACCTTGAAATCGAATTTCAAAATAATATTCAATCAAATAATTTCCTTCATATAGGTATGTTGTAAAGATATGTCAGACATCAATAAAATCATTTTCATATTTGTCTTACATATTTACTTTAGCGCTCTAAACTTCTAGCATTTAACGCAAAACTGTAAAACTTCCATAAAATAGTCTTGTTTTGAGTTTGTGTCAGCAATATTTTAATAAACCAAGCGTATATCATCTAAAACAGATACTAAGCTTCGGTACCACGTGTTTTAAACAAAGATGTACAAGTTGATTAGGTACAAAAAGTGAATTCCGCGGGACTGAGCGGTGGTAAGGAAAACGAAAGGAAATCATTACAACTCATACCTTGGCCAAATATATTATTTTATAAACACGCTGGTAATTTGAAGAATCTAACGTTTATGTAAATCTCTTTTATCCTTATACATCTCAAATGCAGTTTTGATAATTCCAGTATATGACATATATGCTAGTATAATTCTTGTGATTGCATATCTCAGTATATACGTTCGATATTAAAAATAATAAGAAGACGTGGTATGGTTGAAAATGAGAGAACTCTCCACCAATACCAAAGAACGTGGACATAACCAACTATAATAGGTCATCTTATGCCAAACGGGATAGTTTAGACCATTTAGGAGATAAAACCCAAACTGTGTACATGTGTTTCAAGAAAAACATGGACATGCAATTGTGTTGATCTGGTCATTCCCGTCTTGTTTTGGACAGTATATGCATCCGATATTTAAAATCACTTAACGTATCATAATATAAAAAAAGTCCACTTTGATTGGATACCTTGAAATCGAATTTCAAAATAATATTCAATCAAATAATTTCCTTCATATAGGCATGTTGTAAAGATATGTCAGACATCAATAAAATCATTTTTCATATTTGTCTTACATATTTACTTTAGCGCTCTAAACTTCTAGCATTTAACGCAAAACTGTAAAAACTTCCATAAAATAGTCTTGTTTTGAGTTTGTGTCAGCAATATTTTAATAAACCAAGCGTATATCATCTAAAACAGATACTAAGCTTCGGTACCACGTGTTTTAAACAAAGATGTACAAGTTGATTAGGTACAAAAAGTGAATTCCGCGGGACTGAGCGGTGGTAAGGAAAACGAAAGGAAATCATTACAACTCATACCTTGGCCAAATATATTATTTTATAAACACGCTGGTAATTTGAAGAATCTAACGTTTATGTAAATCTCTTTTATCCTTATACATCTCAAATGCAGTTTTGATAATTCCAGTATATGACATATATGCTAGTATAATTCTTGTGATTGCATATCTCAGTATATACGTTCGATATTAAAAATAATAAGAAGACGTGGTATGGTTGAAAATGAGAGAACTCTCCACCAATACCAAAGAACGTGGACATAACCAACTATAATAGGTCATCTTATGCCAAACGGGATAGTTTAGACCATTTAGGAGATAAAACCCAAACTGTGTACATGTGTTTCAAGAAAACATGGACATGCAATTGTGTTGATCTGGTCATTCCGTCTTGTTTTGGACAGTATATGCATCCGATATTTAAAATCACTTAACGTATCATAATATAAAAAGTCCACTTTGATTGGATACCTTGAAATCGAATTTCAAAATAATATTCAATCAAATAATTTCCTTCATATAGGTATGTTGTAAAGATATGTCAGACATCAATAAAATCATTTTCATATTTGTCTTACATATTTACTTTAGCGCTCTAAACTTCTAGCATTTAACGCAAAACTGTAAAACTTCCATAAAATAGTCTTGTTTTGAGTTTGTGTCAGCAATATTTTAATAAACCAAGCGTATATCATCTAAAACAGATACTAAGCTTCGGTACCACGTGTTTTAAACAAAGATGTACAAGTTGATTAGGTACAAAAAGTGAATTCCGCGGGACTGAGCGGTGGTAAGGAAAACGAAAGGAAATCATTACAACTCATACCTTGGCCAAATATATTATTTTATAAACACGCTGGTAATTTGAAGAATCTAACGTTTATGTTAAATCTCTTTTATCCTTATACATCTCAAATGCAGTTTTGATAATTCCAGTATATGACATATATGCTAGTATAATTCTTGTGATTGCATATCTCAGTATATACGTTCGATATTAAAAATAATAAGAAGACGTGGTATGGTTGAAAATGAGAGAACTCTCCACCAATACCAAAGAACGTGGACATAACCAACTATAATAGGTCATCTTATGCCAAACGGGATAGTTTAGACCATTTAGGAGATAAAACCCAAACTGTGTACATGTGTTTCAAGAAAAACATGGACATGCAATTGTGTTGATCTGGTCATTCCGTCTTGTTTTGGACAGTATATGCATCCGATATTTAAAATCACTTAACGTATCATAATATAAAAAGTCCACTTTGATTGGATACCTTGAAATCGAATTTCAAAATAATATTCAATCAAATAATTTCCTTCATATAGGTATGTTGTAAAGATATGTCAGACATCAATAAAATCATTTTCATATTTGTCTTACATATTTACTTTAGCGCTCTAAACTTCTAGCATTTAACGCAAAACTGTAAAACTTCCATAAAATAGTCTTGTTTTGAGTTTGTGTCAGCAATATTTTAATAAACCAAGCGTATATCATCTAAAACAGATACTAAGCTTCGGTACCACGTGTTTTAAACAAAGATGTACAAGTTGATTAGGTACAAAAGTGAATTCCGCGGGACTGAGCGGTGGTAAGGAAAACGAAATCATTACAACTCATACCTTGGCCAAATATATTATTTTATAAACACGCTGGTAATTTGAAGAATCTAACGTTTATGTAAATCTCTTTTATCCTTATACATCTCAAATGCAGTTTGATAATTCCAGTATATGACATATATGCTAGTATAATTCTTGTGATTGCATATCTCAGTATATACGTTCGATATTAAAAATAATAAGAAGACGTGGTATGGTTGAAAATGAGAGAACTCTCCACCAATACCAAAGAACGTGGACATAACCAACTATAATAGGTCATCTTATGCCAAACGGGATAGTTTAGACCATTTAGGAGATAAAACCCAAACTGTGTACATGTGTTTCAAGAAAACATGGACATGCAATTGTGTTGATCTGGTCATTCCGTCTTGTTTTGGACAGTATATGCATCCGATATTTAAAATCACTTAACGTATCATAATATAAAAAGTCCACTTTGATTGGATACCTTGAAATCGAATTTCAAAATAATATTCAATCAAATAATTTCCTTCATATAGGTATGTTGTAAAGATATGTCAGACATCAATAAAATCATTTTCATATTTGTCTTACATATTTACTTTAGCGCTCTAAACTTCTAGCATTTAACGCAAAACTGTAAAACTTCCATAAAATAGTCTTGTTTTGAGTTTGTGTCAGCAATATTTTAATAAACCAAGCGTATATCATCTAAAACAGATACTAAGCTTCGGTACCACGTGTTTTAAACAAAGATGTACAAGTTGATTAGGTACAAAAAGTGAATTCCGCGGGACTGAGCGGTGGTAAGGAAAACGAAAGGAAATCATTACAACTCATACCTCGGCCAAATATATTATTTTATAAACACGCTGGTAATTTGAAGAATCTAACGTTTATGTTAAATCTCTTTTATCCTTATACATCTCAAATGCAGTTTTGATAATTCCAGTATATGACATATATGCTAGTATAATTCTTGTGATTGCATATCTCAGTATATACGTTCGATATTAAAAATAATAAGAAGACGTGGTATGGTTGAAAATGAGAGAACTCTCCACCAATACCAAAGAACGTGGACATAACCAACTATAATAGGTCATCTTATGCCAAACGGGATAGTTTAGACCATTTAGGAGATAAAACCCAAACTGTGTACATGTGTTTCAAGAAACCCAACAGCCTGGCTTAAAATCATGTCGAAAAAATAAACGAAAAAATAAATTGGCAGAAAACAACCAATGAAAACCACTGAATAACGTACTCCTAGACTTGTGACAGCCACAAAGCGAATGAATCCAGTTTAATTATACAAGTAACAAAATCCGTAAGATCTGTACACCACTACACCACTAAATGTTTTACTTTCAGGTGCTAACCCTCGTCTCCGTGATAACGGCAGAAAATTAACAGCAGAGGAATGGGCAAGGTTTACAAACCGTCATGAATGTGCTGATGAAATTGCTAAATTCACAAAACTAAAACGGTGTCTCTTTGGTGGAAGTAAAAAAATCCACAAAAGGTCAAATAGTGAACCAGATTTAATAATTGCAGCAGAAAAATGCAAAGAATGTAAACCTATACAAAGACAGAAATCTAAATCGTTCCGAAAGAAAGTTAAGAAATTCATTCCATGGAGTAATGACTCGTCTCCATCCCTTAAAGACCAAAATCCTTTGAAATTATAGCACGATGTGTGTCAACACCTGTACTTCCGGGTGGCCTTGCGCCGACAGCGGCGCAACCTAGACTCAAACGCCCTGTCAGTGTTGATCATATCCCAAGAGTTGAAATTACCTCACCGATTGAAAAAGGTTAATGAATATTATGCTACATACTTTTTTCTAATGGAGTATCGCCTAAAGAAACAAAACAGCTACATGTATACTCTCAGGTGTGGATCTAGAATTTTCGAAAGGGGTATAATTCCCGAAAACTGAATATATATTTAGACTTTTTTTGTGGACGAGTTATGCTAAATAATTGTATACATCATGAGACACATGCGATTTTTTTACCCACTCTACGTCCTATCCGTGGATCCGCTAATGTATTGTTACTGGATGACATATCACAAGCTATTTGTCAGATTTTTTTTGTTTTGTTTTAGATATAATTATCTATCAATAAATGAAATGTATTTTCATATACTTTTTTACATCTCTTTAAGGCACCGTGATGGGGGAGGAAGGCATGTGTTTCTATCAAGATAAAGACTTTATTTTGACTTTGAAAAAAAAAAAAAAAAATCGAGGGTATACAGTCAGAAAAAGAATTGATTTTGAAACTGAAATATTGAAGTTTATTTTTTACTCGAAATTTCAGTGGAAACAAACTTTTTATTTCTCGCTTCTTTTCTGAAACAAATTCTATTCAATTTTTACGGGCTTGAAAAAGACAGAATTATTTTCCACCTCAATGTTAAGTGTTTTTGCATATTTGAATTGTAATAATACTATATAAATCAGAAATTATCAAAATTCAAATTATAAATGACCTTAAAAATAATTTCTTTGTTTATGATCACATCTTTTCAACATATCATATAACCTTTTAAGATATATAAAAAAACATTCCAATAATATTCTGTATTTGAAAAATAAATGGTACAATAAAGGGAGGAAGAATATAAACATACACGAAAATTAGCACAAATTACCGTGTGAACGACACGTGTTTCTAGTGTAGACTTTCTCAGATACGCTCGGGACCAGGGGCACGACACGTGTTTCTAGTGAAGCCTTTCTCAGATACGCTCGGGATCAGGGGCACGACACGTGTTTCTAGTGAAGCCTTTCTCAGATACACTCGATACCAGAGGCACCATACATGTTTCTGGTGAAGCCTTCCTCAGATACGCTCTATACCAGGGACGCGTTTCTGGTGTAGCTTTCCTGAGATATATTCTAGACCAGGGTCACGTGTTTCTGGTATAGCCTTCCTCAGATACGCTCGTAACCAGGGGCACAACACGTGTTTATGGTGTAGCCAGCATCAGATACGCCAAAAACCAGGGGCACGACACGTATTTTAGGTATATTATTTATTAGATACGCTCGAAAACAGCGTCACGACAAGTGTTTCTGGCATAGATTTCGCCAGATACGTTCGAGACCAGGGACACGTTTTTCTGATATAGCCTTCGTCAGATTCGCTCGAGACCAGGACAAGACACGTGTATCTGGTACAGTTTTCGTCAGATGCGCTCTAGACCAGGGACATGACACGTTTTTATAATAAAGCCTTCGTGAGATACTCAAGACCAGGGACACGAAATGTGTTTCTGGTATAGTCTTCGTGAGATTCTCGAGACCAGGGACACGACAAGTGTTTCTGGTATAGCCTTCGTGTGAAACTCGAGACTGGGCCCACGACACGTATTTCCGGTATAGCCTTCGTGAGATACTTGAGACCAGCGACACGACACGTGTTTTTGGTATAGCCATCATAAAATACAAAAAAAAAATTGATAACCAAGACACAAATAGCAACCAGAAATTTTTGAGAGAATAACAAAGAAAATATGGATAAGATGTAAAGTCAACTTTTGTTTAAGTACAGTTACATTATTCTGGAAATAGAAAATTACGTATCTGTACCATTTAAATCATGTCAGTACTAACTAACTTTCTATGGACATTCCTCCTAAGGGCCTGATACATTTGTAGCCCATCAATAGTGTTAAAAAACAGACACGATCAAACATTGTTCCCATTCTTATCACATACAGGTACTTACTATAGAACTTGTTTAGTTTACACAGTCTGACACGAAGATTTAATACATTCATTGGAATCAAGTTTTTTAAATCTCGTCATTTAAGGAACTATAACAACACACACAGTTACATGAACATAGTTTAGACAAACTGTTTTGTCCCAATGACAAGAGGATCACACTTACATGATATATACAATTTATCCATTAACAGATTAACATAAAAAAATAGGAACTAGGCCATTTCGATAAAACATGCAGAAAGGAAATGTAATTTCGTATGTTTAAATGGTGTTTTTATGTAAACAATAATTGAACAAGAGGTGACCTCTCTTTGGCTGCTATCAGACTTGAACTCAAGTTTCATGTTAAACAATTAGACACTGCATACGTAGTACATACAGAACGACCAATGAAGTTACTCAATTTAGATTCACTACCTGACGTTTTAATAAAAAGAAAGTGATCAAATAAATATGTGACAACTTATAATCTTTGTGATTAGAAAATATCCAGACTTCTATAACGTTATCATGTAGTATAATGACTTAGGGAGCAACCATTTAACTTCAAGGAGGGGGTGGGGTTATGGTTTTTCGTCCGAGTCAGAAAATATTTTTTTTTTAGTTTTTCGACGCTATCAATCAAATGTTTCACTATCAGATATGGGGAAAATCTGGATTCAGAATATTTTTTTTTTGTCATCTGCTTGACCACAATATTTTTTTTCATCAAATTCAAATTAGGGATCAGAATATTTGTTTAGGAAAAAACCATACCCCCCCCTAAAGTTAAATAGTCGTTCCCTTACATCCTCAAACAATAAATAAACATTATAAAAATGAATTTCATTGGCATTACAGCAAAATGGGGATAGTTGTTATGTATTAAGATATCTTAAGAGAGGCGTAAGATACCAAAGTGGTGTTTAAATTCATAAGTCGACACTGACAACGCCATGGCAAAAGCCGAAAACAGATCAAACACATTGAAATTAGTTTAAAGCATAATTCGAAGAACAATATGTAATTTCGCAATACCGCTCTTTCCGCGACATGTATAGCGCTGGCCCAATCCATGCCAAATGCAAGTACCGCAAGTCTAACCCTTCAATTTTACTTACGAATTAGTATGTTTAGCGCTGACCTAGTCTATGCTTACTATGTGCCAACTTTGCAACCTGAGACGGATAACCTCGATTGAAAAAAAAACAACAGAAAAACATTTGCACACTAAACATGCATCCGAAATAAACTTTCAAATGGAATAATAAATGATTCGTTCATCCGGGAAAAGGACTGTTTTACTCAGGGCTGCCTGAAAACCCAGGTAAAAAGTATAGAATGGGTGAAATCTGTTATAGCATGCCAATCCGAAATAAGGTAGACATGACGCTTTTGCTAAAATACACTTTAATTCGAGAAAACTATACAAATAACACAACGGCATTTCTATAACAAAAATAGAGGCAGCTGAGAACCAATTATAATTAAATATTAAATGCATTCAAGTTTTCTGTATATACTAGTATATTAAAATTAATTAACAGTAAATCGGTGATTTCACATGATATCCCTACAACTTCAAAGTTAAAGGTATAGATAGTTTGAGGGCTTTGTGTTGCCCTATCACAAGTCCCCTGCTTAGTTCAGTCTTTTACATTTTGGTCTAATTGTTGTTCGTTCTGATTTGAATTTTATCTTTTTTTTTATTTTCAATTTTAAATCTTTGACTGTTCATTCAAATGTGATTGTTTTCTCTAATTTGCATACACTCACTTCCGCTTGTTAAAGCATTAAAGTGGATGACTAGACCGATAAGTGCCTTTTGACAGACAATACATCAAGTCATAGCTTAAATTACCTTCAATCAATATTATACCCAATTGTTTTAGTTAATATATATATATAAATGAAATCGATATACATATATTATTCATACATGTATTATTCCCACGTTGTTGATTTTATGAAGATCTCTAAATGTTACAGTTTTGTCTGCGATAGATGTGATTACGTTTGAGAATTGGGCTGGTTGTTGGTGTCGATTGTGATGAAATCAAATCAAAAACTTGTTTTATTGATAGAGACTGATATTTTAATCGTAAAAAATGCCCGCTCCTGATTCTGACACTGATTTCCAGCTAACATTTTTGACATAAATCATTATAACGTCTCTTTACATTGACAGCTGCTTCACTTTCAATCCGAACACAGATCCTGTGCCACGCTTTGCTGCCTTGAGAGCGAAGCAGGGACACAGGAACTGTATTTTAATCAGATTGCTTAATTCTAAGCCTCAATCAGTCAATCAATCAATATTTTAGCAATATAAGCACATGCTTTCACAAGTTAAAAGTTTACATTGTAGTAGTATGGTTGCACACATTAAAATGTATTTCATTACACTGTGAAAAGGTATACAAAAAAAAAAAAAACAAAAACAAAACAAAAAAAAAAAACCAACTCCAAAATAAATAAAATTTGGGGTGAAGTCCATTAAACCTGACAAAAAAAAACGATCGACTATGTCAATCATTTATATAAATAATAACATCTGTCGTATTCCTAACTTGATACGGGCATTTTCTGGTTTATGGTTTACTATCTAAATTGGCTTCTTTGATGTAAGTAAAACAAATCATATGATGAATACGTTATTGTTTATTTTATGCCGTCCAATGGGAACTATTTCATTCATATTCGGGTATCAACTCAAAGATGTAGATTTTGCCGATTTGGATAACAGTGATGAAGGAATTGAGAAAGAGTAATAGCATATTTTGATTGTGGACTTCAGCGTGTCTCTTTGTGTATATGGGACATCGGAGTAGACGTCCCTATTCTGTATCATAGAACATTTATACACTCCGCTCAGTATTTATACACTCCGCTCAGTATGTATACATTCCGCTCAGAATTATAAACTCCGCTCAGTATTTATGCACACCGCACAGTATTCATACACTCCGCTCAGTATTTATACACCTCGCTCAGTATGTATACATTCCTCAGAATTATAAACTCCGCTCAGTATTTATACACATCGCACAGTATTCATACATTCCACTCAGAATTATAAACTCCGCTCAGTATTTATACACACCGCACAGTATTCATACACTCCGCACAGTATTTATACACTCCGTAAAGTATTTATACAGTACGTAAAATATGTATTCACTCCGCACAGTATTTATACACTCTGCACAGTATTTATACACTCTGCTCAGTATTTATACACTCCGCACAGTATTTATACACTCCGCACATTAATACCCCCGCACAGCCGAACAAACAATAACGACAACAGATGATAACAATTCCTATAGGACAGACAGTCTTTCTCCTAGAGCTGGATGGAGGAAACGAAAATTTATTTACTCTCCTGTCACTTTTGTTTAAAAAAAAGGAATATTAAGTCAGTTACATGTATAAAGAATCAAATACATAATATTTTCTATATATTACTTTAATTGTGCTAAGAAGCTAGTTTAATTTAAATACTTGTTACGTAAATGTATATGATAGAACACATTAAACCCGGCACTCTCCCCCTGAAACTTGAATAGAACACATTAAACCATCACTTGCTCCCTGAAACTTGTACAGAACACATTAAACCATGTACTTGCCCCCTGAAACTTGTATAGAACACATTAAACCCTGCACTTGCCCCCTGAAACTTGTATAGAACACATTAAACCATCACTTGTCCCCTGCAACTTGTACAGAACATATAAAACCCTCACTTTCCCTCTGAAACTTGTGTAGAAAACATTAAACCCTCCCTTGTCCCATGAAACTTGTATAGAACACATTAAACCATCACTGCCCCCGTCCCACTGAAACTTGTACAGAACATATTACCCTCACTTGTCCCCTGATACTTGTACAGAACACATTAAACCCTAACTTGTCCCCTGAAACTTGTACAGAACACATTTAACCCTCACTTGTCCCCTGAAACTTGCTGACTGGGCGATTTCGGTTTTGCTCATTGTTGAAATCCGTACGGTGACATATAGTTGTTAAATTCTATGTCATGATGTCTCTGGTGGGGAGTTGTCTCATTGGCATCATTCCACATTTATCCTAATTTTTGTATGACCCTGACAATTGTCTTTTTTTTACTTTTGAATGACATGACGGGCGAGGGACGCAGAGTAGGAGATTCGTACAACGTCTCATTGTGTTTTGTTCATTCGATTCTCACTGTAGTCTTTCCCATGTCTATCTGTTTAGATTTGAATTTATGATAGTTAGAATGTAATCAGTATAACGCCTTTATAATGACAGTAAGCCTTCAGCAATAATCCTAGAAATAACCGACATCTGATTGTCACATATTTGCTTCATAATGATAAAAATAGAGACAGACAATACCAAAGGTATACATTTAAAATTACATATTACCCTGAATGAAACAACAAAGTTGAATATTGAAATGCAAATTACCATGACGACTGTCTTCTATAATTGCCATTTTTTTTTTTTTTTTTTAATTTGATTTTTCATTGACACAATGAATTAACTCTGTTTTCTGTAGACCAACTTATTTATGTTATTTTAATTAATATACCTTTTCGCGTTTAGCTATTTCTAGCCTATTTTGCGATTTGATGATATAAAAAATGTGTTCTTATATATAGTTTGCCTTACTGTGGATTCATTTATTTTCGTGGGTATCAATTTTCATGGATAGAGAAAAAAAGACGTTTCGTGGTATACGTAAATTCGTGGATCGCTGATTACAAAAAAAAAAAAAAAATCAAGATACGTAATTCGTGGATTTCTTTTTGATTTTGGAGATCATATAACCTCCTTGGTTTGATCAATAATAAAACAAACAAAAAAGAAGGAATTCATTGAAAAAGTTTTGAATTGTCAAAATCCTCGCTTGGTCATTCTAGGTTAAAGTGTTCATTGAAAACTTCTATTACAATAATGGACAGAGACAACTAATTATTTGTTTGTTTTACAATTTATAAAATTCTTGTCGGAATTTTATAAGGCATTCAAAACTCTATGATTGAAAGCTCATTTCCCTAATCACGATATAATAAACAGTCATATAAGTAATAGGTGTGAAAATAAATGTTCCTGTCATAAACAATATTACCTACTAACCCGAATAATTCAGTAGTTATATTCCGCTGCTCTACGATGGCTACATTAACGCCTGAAGGCCTAGTCAATGAAAAATCGTCAAATAATCATTCGGAATTAGCTCGGGATTTACCTATCTCGATAACATTTAGCTATTAGCTGATTGGCTCTCTCTCACAGAGAGCACCAATCAAAATCCTGGATTCGTGACGCGTTTTTATCGTGTTAAGAGTTCAGGCCCTCGCGTGTGGGAGAGTCGATCACGGGAAGGGACTGAATTATTCGGGTTAATTACCTACGGGCAATATCCCCGTACTTAATCCTATTGATTTTTAATCACCAGTAAACCAAACTATGACACGGTAATTAACAACTTGCAGTTATTTCCATGAAAAGTTTTAATCAATTTTAAAAAGTAAATGATCACTGATATTCGATATATTTATTATTGATTTAATCAAAATACTTGTATCTTTCCATAAAAACACGTGTTATGTTACAATGTTTACCGCTAGTCAACACTATACTAGAACTGCATAACATAACCGGAAACAAACATCCGACTCCACACACATTTCTCGGGATTTTTCTTCGTTGAATTCTTAAATTCGTGGTTCGGTGTCACCCACGAAACCCACGAAAATTGGTATACCACGAATAAAAATGAATCCACAGTATTCGCGTTAATCAGATCAAAAAGGTGGTGAAAATTAAATCGCTTCCGAAAATAAATCGCTCGCGAAAATAAATTGTTTTACAGTTTTTAAGTAACGATAAACCATTATGTATTGATATAACTGATGTAAAGATGTTTTAATGGAAGCTTGCCCATTTCCGATTTGTAATACAGATATCGATGGTCTTTTGAAATCTTTCGCAATAACTTACAATGCATAATGTCAAAGTGATACAAGCTTGTGTCTGTTTGTTGTAAGAAAAATGTGCCAGGTCGTCTTTTTCTTGAGATTTGTGCATTTATGAGGGTCTGGATGCGGTTTATAAAATGGAGAATAATGGGTAAAAAATTGAAAATAAATAAAGAATAAATAAGAATAAGGTGCTTAACATTTGAAGAATATAGAGTTATCGTCCAGAAAATAGAGGTTATCGTCAAGAATATAGAGTTATCGTCAAGAATATAGAGTTATTATCGTCAAGAATATAGAGTTATCGTCAAGAAAAGAAAATAGAGTTATCGTCAAGAATATAGAGTTATCGTCAAGAATATAGAGTTATCGTCAAGAACGCACCTCCTCTCCAAATTCAGACCCTCATTTATCCTGATCACCGCCGTCATTCCACTTAAACGTACGCAATAAAATACAGTCCATAACTTTGATGAACATTATGTCCTTGATAATTGATAAAACATTGGATTTTCTACCAAACGTGTTATCAGTAGTCTAGTTAACCATACTTCATAATGGAATTTTTCTTCACATAAAGCGACTAATGAACATCGTTATTCGAGTAAAGTATTTTATATTGAGACGTTGTGAACATTGCCATTACAATTAATGGTATTGAGATAAATACAGAAAGTAAAGGTCAATCTCCATCAGTATGGAATTATAGGTGTGAAAAGTCTTATTGATGATCTGAAGGTGGGTCTGAATGGGGGTCAATCATTTCTTTATTCTTGGATTTTTTAGATCATTTTTCTCTATTCTTTATTTGTTAGCCCATTACTCTCCATTCTTTATGTTTTGCTTATTTTTTCTATTCTTTAGTTTTCCCTCTGTATTCTGCACTTTTTGCCCATTATTCTATATTCTGTAAACCTCATCCAGACAATCCTAAATATTTGTCCATCGATACTGGTAAAAGATAATTATTATTGTTTACGTATAAGATGAAAATACAAATTATTCGGGACGAAACAAATGGCATTCGTCCGTGTCAATATTTTCCTCCTTCAAAATGAGAAAATGCAATCGGAAATTCCCTAGTGTGTTAAAGTGCTCATAGACACAGGTAATTTTGAATTTTATTCATAATCACTGAAATTCATAAAACCACCAAACCTCAATACTGAACTAGTGGGTTCGTTCTTACTGGTATACATGTATAGCCTAAATTGTCAAAATGAATGGTATATGCAAAATATTGTATATTCAGCCAAAACATATCATTAATGAAAGCAGCGGCAGCAGCTTAAAAACTAAATTAAATAAAAAAATTTAAAAAACCCAAACCTTTAAGCTTTACTGATCCAGGGAATTATTACTAATAGTTTAACTTAAATAATATTATACTCCAGTCACATTTTTTCACCCTGATAACACGCTATAAGTATTTCTAAGTGCCAGATTAATGGGTTGTCGGATTATAGGGATGTCGGATTATTGAGTTGTCGCACTAATGAGTTATCGTACCAATGTGCTCTCGGTACAATGGGCCGTCGGACTAATGAGCTGTCGGAATAATGGTTTGTCGGAATAATTCCGTGTAACCATCATCATCATCTTATATGTAAAACAAAACCTAATGAATAAAATTTTAAGCAGAGTTCATTCGGGTTCACCGTTGTAATTTACAAAGGTGAACCCGAATAAACTGTGCTGCACGGAAATGTTCTTTTTTGTCTTTTGTCTTTACTTGCTTGGAGGATCATAACAGTCATGACTCTAATTTAGATATAGGGTACATCAAATTTCAAATAAGCCCCCTCCCCCACCCCCTCCCGAATAAAATGAAGTACCTAGTATAACATATCCAGATATATTTGATATTTATATTCCTTCGAAAACAGAGGTTATCAATAAATATATAATTCCGCTTTCGCATACTATAGGGGCCGTCTCGATCATACTATAGGGACCGTCTCGATCATACTATAGGGACCGTCTCGATCATACTATAGGGGCCGTGTCGACCATACTATAGGGGCCGTCTCGATCATACTATAGGGGCAGTCTCGATCATACTATAGGGCCATTGTCGATCATACTATAGGGGCCGTGTCGATCATACTATAGGTTCCGTCTCGATCATACTACAGGGGCAGTCTCGATCATACTCTAGGGGCCGTCTCGATCATACTATAGTGGCCGTCTCGATCAAACTATAGGGACCGTCTCGATCACACTATAGGGGTCGTCTCCGTGATACTCTAGGGGCCGTCTCGATCATACTATAGGGGCAGTCTCGATCATACTCTAGGGGCAGTCTCGATCATACTCTAGGGGCCGTCTCGATCATACTATAGTGACCGTCTCGATCAAACTATAGGGACCGTCTCAATCATACTATAGGGATCGTCTCGATCATACTCTAAGGACCGTCTCAATCATACTCTAAGGACCGTCTCGATCATACTCTAGGGACCGTCTCGATCATACTATAGGGGTCGTCTCGATCATACTATAGGGGTCGTCTCGATCATACTCTAAGGACCGTCTCGATCATACTGTAGGGGCAGTCTCGATCATACTATAGGGACCGTCTCGATCATACTATAGGGATCGTCTCGATCATACTCTAAGGACCGTCTCGATCATACTCTAGGGGCAGTCTCAATCATACTATAGGGACCGTCTCGGTCATACTATAGGGGTCGTCTCGATCATACTATAGGGGTCGTCTCGATCATACTCTAAGGACCGTCTCGATCATACTCTAGGGGCAGTCTCGATCATACTATAGGGACCGTCTCGATCATACTATAGGGACCATCTCAATCATACGATAGGGACCGTCTCGGTCATACTCTAGTGGCAGTCTCGATCATACTATAGGCCCGTCTCGATCATATTATAAGGTACCCGCTATTTGTGTCATCGTTATAGACTTCCCAGCAACATACCGGATTAAGAGGAGCAATTCAATTGTTTTTTATTACATTGTTTTATCTATGATTTGGAGAGAATTTTCTCGTCCCCAAAAAAGGAAAAAGTTTGTTTTGGCCTAAGCACACACCATCTCGTTTGTAGAGACTTAGACTCTAAGTATTGAGTTGGTCATTGGTTCAAAGTAATTATGCAAGAAATAGAGGAAGCGATCACCAATCTGTTTACCGGAATAAATATTCTTCTAAAATTTCATCATACATGTATTTGAGACACTATTTTAAGTTGTATCATTACAATACTTGTCAATTTCCTCCTAAGAAATGAAATTGGCGACTCCCCTAGGTATAGTTTATAACGTTATATGGATTTGGCGTTTTTTTTTTTTTTATGTCCCTTTTGGTCATATGCAAGGCTGCACCAAATGTTCATAGTGCACTTAACATCTCTCCTTTGTTTTACTCGGATATAGAATTTACAATATGTGTCAGTCCGTAATTTTGTTAATTTATTCAGGCCATACGAACACGAACAACAACTCGACCCAGCACTGTTTAAGCCATGATTATACCTCACTGGTATTATACTTAAGGCCCTTCAAACTACTCTAATTTCAGTTTCAACACGACAGAAATATATTTAATTCTAAAATGCCAATTTTGAAAATATTTAGAAGGTAACAATATGAAAATAAACTCGAACGAACATGTAGTTGACCAGGAGTGGTATCGACCCAGCAACATAAAACAAACTACGTTGGAAGCCTACTATGCGCTTGTCAAAATTTTTCCTAGACAGAAGCGATAATAGATAAAGAAAAAGAATATATATAGATTCTACCACTGCATCGAGTGTAATACGATATTTATCCACTCGAGACAGTTAAATTTTCAAATTCAAAACGCGAGGCTTGCCCGAGCGTTTTAAATATTTAAAATTTAACTGTCGAGAGTGGATAAATATCGTATTACACGAGATTTGGTGGTGGAATCTGTTTCTCTAATGATTTTCAAACAATATGCAGGCAAACTTATTCCTTCTTTTCGAATGATCTGCAAAAAGATGTGTTCTTTCTATGTGACGTCATCAGGCATGGTCGCCTTTTTTCATGCCGTCACAATAGGAAATTCAGAGGAAAGTAAGAAAATTCGACGTCATAATCGGATTTTAACCAATGATGAACTGAGATTAAACGAACCACACGTTGATTAAATTTTTTTATACAATGGGTGCAGAAAGGGATAAATTCACGAAGAATTAGAGAAATAAATATATATAATATTGAGGGAATATTCCAAGCACCTTATCTGACATGTAGAGGAACCCAAACACAAAAAAAGTAACCAATACATTTATATATAAAGCAACTTTGTATTATGTACATGGATAATTCTTTTCAACTTATATAAATGAACCGTTTAGTAATCTTTAATATTTATTTTAAAGAGACTATTGAAAACGGAATATTAAAAATGGGTCAGTAGGTGAAAGAATACTTCATTGTGGTACTGCAACACACATCATCCAATGACACTTGTATCGACGTTTCTGAAATAAAATAGAATCTTTTATTACGATTTGTAAAATATACTTTATAATTTGAAAATAACATTAACAGCATGATTAAGCAAGGAACGTATGTCACTGCATTCAACATACTCATCTCAGATTCGCCGTGTCAGAGTCTAAAGTTATGGGTAATTTCTTTTTTAGTACCACAAAATGAAAATAGCTCCATGTCGTTGGTTTATTTTCATTATTTATGAGGATTTACCCATATCATTTAAACATTTAACCGATCATTATTTGTGTATATTTTTGAAAATATTACACAGAATGCATTAAATTCTGAATTACAAGTAACCATTTGCAAGAAAGACATACTCATTATAAGACCTCCGTACTTTGTTTAGAAAATTAGTGGATAATAAATGTCAAACATTTTTATACCCACCACCTTGTTTTTGTGACTGTCAGAAGTCAGAAACCTGTAAATCAGTTGTCGTTGGTTTATATTTGTCATATATGTTTTTCGTAAATTGTATTGTTATTAATTAGGCCGTTGGTTTTCTCGTTTGAATTGTTTCACATGTTTCATGTCGGGGGCATTTTTAAGCTGACTATACGGTATGTGTTATTCTCATTGTAGAAGGTCGTACAGTGACCTATAATTGGTTATATCCACCTCATTTGATCTGTGGTGGATTGGTGTCTCATTTGCAATTATAGCACATCTCCTTATTTTTGTACTACGATAAAACTAGAAGCAACATTAGGCTCTCCGCAATTATATACGATTTCCGATCCACTCTGACATCCGTCCAGCTGCTCACGATAGAAGTCCGATAATAAGCAACACATTTAGAAAACAAGGACGGGTTCATAAAGAAATTGTTACAAGCAGAGAAAACTGTTCACCCAATACGCTGTGTGGCTTCATTAGATTACAACATAAATACCAAAATTCCCGGCGAAAAATAAACGTTAGCTATACAATCAAAATTTCACCGGTGTCGCCGATGTCGCCGATGATTCTAGATATTATTTTTATGTTCATTTTCGGTAAGTTTACTGTTTATAAAAAAGTTCAATTATTCGATATCGAAAATCTAAGATTTTCCTACAGACAGGTATAGATTGTTTAAATTATAGATATTTCATATGTTTTAGATAGTTTTGCGGTGTTTCGTAATTTATACCATAGCTTTTGTTGAAAGCCTCGGCAATAATCTCACGAGACGGAGGTTGCCGAGGGGTTTCAACAAAAAGCTATGGTATAATTTACGAAACACCGCAAAATTATTCAAAAAATATGAAATATCTGTTTTAACCTATCGCATCTTTTGCTGTTTAAAATTGTATTTAATGTCAAATATTTTTGTTTGTTTACTTTAAAATAATTTAGATGAGAATCAGTTAAATAACCCTTTTCGGGCCTCGTATACAAAACTCCGCCTACTTTCTCAAAATAAGCACGGGCTTCTGAAACAGCGGGAATATCAGTTAGACTTGATTTTTCGGCAGCGATGGAAGCTCATATACATTGGTAATGGATGACGTTGCAAACGAAAAAAACTGTTGACGGAATTGGATTTTCTGGATTTGGAGCAAGATAAGTCACAGATTTTTTGTTATTTGGATGCTTTCTTGAATCCCAGATTAAGGGTGAGTTTTTTTTTTTTTTTTTTTTTTTTTTTTATTTTATTTTAAACAATCGGAATGTTTTATTTTTTAATATCAATTTATAATCCTGAGGAAATAAATTTCAAAAGTATCGTTCTGATAATTCGGATGAATCATTCCACGTTTTGATTTTTACAAGAAGCTTTTAAAGTCGTACATTAGTTAAAAGGGGTTTCAAAATGATCACGGTTAAAATCACATGTCGGTTTTCCTATCGAAGGTCGGTGGTTTTCTCCGGGCACTCCGGCTTCCTCCACCAATAAAAACTGGCCGCCACGAAATAGCCCAAAAGCGGTGCTTAAAAGTGGCGTTAAAACACCAAAAATCAAAATCAAATCACATGTCGGCTATAGTTAATTTGTAGAAAAAAATAAGACTCATTTCGAGGAATCAGACGCTTTCTTATTTTAACGGCCCAAAATTAATTGTTATTACTTGAGCAACCTTGTTTATAAGTCTAGTAAACAAATCTGGTGCGGTTCCAGGATTTTGAAAGGGGGGATCCAGCAAGCCAACATTTTGAATAATACGTTTTTAAAATAAGCTCCTCAAAAGCAGCGTGCCCCCTGCTCCATCCCAAACCCCCCCAAAAAAATCGTTTTGGTAAATTTATACCTATAAATGTAGCTGTACAGTTAAGCCTGTGAGGATACAATCTAAGTATACATTTCAATATCTGAAAATCAACGGATATTTTCCAGTAATATAGGAATATGTGAATATAGTCTTTACACATTTATGTGTTTTTTAAACTTTATTTGTTTTTTTTTGTTCGTTCTGAGAGCAGGTTTTCATTTATTTAAATATATAGGACAACGGAGTTGGTGTGCGTGGTTGCAATTCCCACCCTAGGCATTTATTTATATCGGCTGGTGCAAAGCGGGCAGTTTAGCTTAGTGGCCCCGCACTGACTCCATTGTTCCTGTGTCAAAAATTCAAGAGGCCACTGCAAGGTCTTCATATCTTTCTTTTTCTTTTCGGAGACCATATACAACAAAACCATGGTATAACTGTGAAAATTATACCATAGAGAGCTATCATGGTATAATTTTCGGTTATTGAGATTTATACTCTTGTTGCATTCCCATAGGTTACAGTGTACACCTATAGGTTAAGCCGTATTTGACACTTCTTTTCGAGATTTTTGGCTGGCAATACTTTTTCACCTTGATTTGGTCTTTTAAATCAAATTATTAATCTCAACTATGAGTCTCATTTTGACGAAATGCTCGTTTGGCGTAACAAATTATACATGTTATACGCCTAGTTTTGTTAAGTTTGTTTCGATACAGAGAATATACCTTGATTAAATGATTACATTATTGATAATTACGTGTTAAGGTTAATCAGCTTTTTACCATGATCACATAAATTTGATAAATTAAAAAAAAGTGTGTGTCTCATGGAACTTAATTTAAAATTTACCATATGTAGTTTTTATACCAAAGGTATTGACATTCATGTAACTTACTCAGCCTCACAAATAAATGGAACCGCTGTATCACAAGGGACATCATTCCAAAGTCCATCATGATTGACAGTGAGACAGTCCTCTCCAGTGCCGATATTGTTTGGCTCACTTGGTTCCCAGTTGTGAGCAAGAATACCGGTCTGAGATGTTGACCATATCCATTGACCCTCGACGAAGAAGTCAGAACCACCAATATAGTAACGTGTAGCTGGAAGTACATACCAGTATTTTCCATTGATAAACTTACCACTTTCTTTGATATACATTGATTCATCATAGAAACCAGGAATAAAATTTTGAAGGCCAGACGCGCGTTTTGTCTGCATAAGTTTCCTCAGTGATGTTCGAATTAACGAAGTTTAAATACCAAATAAAATATGAAGTTGAAAAGCATTGAGGACCCAAAATTCCGAAAGGTTTTGCCAAGTACAACTTAGGTAATCTATTCCTGGGGTAGAAAATCCAAGTATTTTGAAGAAAAATTCAAAGTTTTGTTAACAGTTCATTAATAATAATGACTATATCAATAATAATTCATGTCAACACAGAAGTGCTGATTTCTGGGCTAATTGTGTATAGTATTCATAAAAAAAACCCACTTATATTTCAAAGATTTGGCTTTTGTATGCATATGCAATTTAACATCTTTCTCAGTTTTGGATTTTAAGAGTCTTCCACGTGATAATAGGAGTCTGTTTTTAAATGTAAAAATATACATTGTTTCAAATTTAGATATGATGTTTTGTCGTACATTTGCCAATATTACAAACTAAATCCAATATACAGATAATAATAAAGAATTCAGGCAACAGTAGTTTACCAATATCTCATCAACGCTATTCAGTCCAATCCGTAAAAAAAAAACCGTCACTTAGACAACTTCCTTTTTGGGTCAAGTGTCGCAAAAACAAAGGTCATCAGTCGCGAGCTGAGAGAGGAACAAGTTTGAAAGCGAACATTTTGAAACTTTGATAGATTATGATCCACTTTTTTGAACACACAGATTAAAATCATAAAAATGCTTTGTTTGAAGTGTTTACGATGGTTAAAAAATGTCTCTTTGGAAAGTTTTATGCAAAATACATTGTTTAAACAGGGCCCCAGATAGGTTCAACTGGATGAAAAAGTTGTGTAATTTCAGAACTTATCCGGATTGGAATAAATAGTGACAAAGGTGTATTGCATCGACAGTATAAGCGTCTCTTCATATGTAAGAAGAAACTTAATGTAAGAATTTAAACACTAATTTAAAGTAATTAGATTTAACGGTTTGGTGAAATTTATATGCTTACTTCCAGCTAGTCTTTTAAGTTCTCCTTTGATAAAATCCAGCTTGTGTTGGTCCATTGGCTCTGCTAGCTTATACCCAAATGCCTGACAATAACTCTGTAAAAAAATCGAAAACATAACAAGTATTTTAACTATAATTGGTTTCTACTGTCTCATGAATTCCAAGATAGTTATATAGCAATGACGGTGGGGTCTCAATGATAATTCAACAAACAAAAAATGAAGACGTCCGCAGAATCAACATACTTCAAACTTTACATAGTTTATTTATTACTTGAAATTGGTTTGAATAGCTTTCATAAACTTCGATTACTACTAAAGCGGAACCTTGTGTGTTTTCATTATTTTTTGTGTATTTCGTAAACACATTAAAGTTACCAATATTTAATACACCAGGTATTCATCTTGGCAATAAATATCTCTTCAGTGATGCTCGGACGAATCAAGCCCTCTGCAACTGAATTTGACAGTTTGTTGTCAGATTGTGCAGTTACAGTTCTATCCCATGGAGTGTAGAGGGCTAAGCACGAACCCGCCACAGTCGTCATTTGCCTCACTCTAGTCAGAAGCCTGTAATTTAGTTATCGTTGCATTGGTTTCTGACTACCATACTTGTTTTTTTTTTTCTTTTATTGTGTTGATCCTAAACCATATTTACTATTTAGTCATGAGGGAGCTCTTATACCCTATTGCATAGTTGTATTTTTTCGAAGGACGTACGGTGACCTTAAATTATTTACATTCTAACCCTTTGGTTTTCGGTGGATAAGTCGTCTCAATGTCAATTGAACCACATCTCCTTTTTATATTCACGTTAGTTTAAGAAATAAAACAAATGTGTTTGAATTTTTTTTTTACTAAAGGCCTCACATAAAGCATGATACTACACACAATCAATATAAACAAACATAATACACGAATAAAATTAAACATATGTACATTTTATTTGTTTTGTATCGATATAATGATGCAAAAATTCGTGATATTTAAAGATAATATTTACTAATAAATTACAAGAAAAGTTTTGGTGAATAATGAAAAAATGCACACAAGTTAAAGAGAATAGTTATAAATAAATTATAAAATAAAATGACCAAGAAATAAACGTTAATAAAACAAATTTGAGAAAGTTCAATTTGTTTATAGAACAATTTCCTAAAATTATCAATGTAAGTGTTTTATCTTTTTAAGCATATTTAATAACGTTGTCTCAAAAAACGTCCCCCAGCTAATTGATAAATGTGTCAGCTTAGAAGGCATAAAGATAATTATACATACTTTTGAAACTAATAGACTTGAACAATTAAGATTAAGTAATTGTGCCTTTATCGGATATAGTCCATTTATTAAAATAGATCAAAGAAAGCTATTGTACTGAGTAACAAAATATTCACGTGTCAAATTAAGTCCAGTCTGCTATATAAAGTCGTGCAAAGTTATTTGGTTCATTAGACTGTGAACCAGAATAAAAATGTAGTTAGCAGACTGGATTGTCTTTTAAGGTTAGTAAATATGTTAATATTGTTTATTAGTTTGCTTTATAAATTTAAAAGAAACGAGTTTAAAGATTTAATAGCTGTTCTCCAGTAAAGTAATTTTTATTCATATATATAAGAAGATATTCACAAGTAAATTCGTGATATTATAGATTAAATAAATAAAAGGCAAAGTTTGAAATAATATTAAGGTTAATGATTTAAATAAAAGATTCTAAACTTATATAAAAGGTATTTAACTTATTCGTATAGATAACTTTTGAAGATACAATTCTTATTTTGATACTTGATTTAATATTAAAAGTAAACGAATTAAGGGAGATAACATATGACACGACTGTTCATTTATGGCGCGTAAAAACATACTATTGTCGGGTTTTGTATTATTGTTCGATTTGTATCGCGAAATATTTGATGTATAATTATGATGGAAAAGTAATGTAATCTGTATTGTAACTGTTGTAAATATTGATTAGACTGTGAACCAGAATAAAATGTAGTTAGCAGACTGGATTGTCTTTTAAGGTCCCGTTGTCATGCCGAGTCCAAGCTAGTTCCCAAATAATGTGACATCAATATGAGCAGTTCCCACAAAAGAATTAATAACAACATGAAAGAAAGACTACAACACAGATCCATAAGACGGGACCAAGTTCCGCATAATATATTTTGGTGGAGGCGAAGTGGTAAAATCACTGGTACCTACAACAATGAACAACATGAAAAGATGGACTTCGGCACAGTTCGACAAATTACAACTTGCAGTCAACTGATGGACAACTAAAGATAAAGAACAGCAAAACATAGTTAAATCAAGAGAACATCATGACTGAACCACAAGGTAATGTACATTTTAATTATACAAACATAATAACACCTCCTATGTACAATGGTTCAGGAAACCCGTCAAATTGGTTATTATACTTTCGAAAATGGATCAAAATAAATTCAATATCAAATGAAATTGCTTGTCATTACTTACCGTTTTATTTGAAAGAATCAGCTAAAGTTTGGTTTGATGGTTTAAATGAAAATATTCAGAATAGTACAGAAAATTTGGAAATAGGTTTAGTTGAACGTTTTTCAGGAGATAAAGACGATATAGACACTGTGTATCATCGCCACCGGAAATTGGGTACTAACGAAGCGGAGAGAAATGGAAAAAAAAGTAAACAAGGTAAGAATTCATTCAATTTAAAGCATTTCTACTGATTTGACGAGGGTACCGCTTAAGAAATGATTTTCTGATATATAATTCTTTAAATTATTAGGCCGATAAGTACAAAATTAAGACAATATTTTGTGTTACACTCCAAAGCTTGCCACTTAGTACCTGAAAATTTCGAGGTCGATTGTCCTCTGTCGCCCCATTGGCAAGATATTCAACTGTTTTTCATTATTTTTCCAGACACGTTTTTAGATTATGATAGTGTGACATCATATTGACTGAAATTTGTTGTCATAAAGATGTTTTTAAAGAATATGGACCAAAAAATTGTTTGTTTATTGTACGGCGAATTGCAGGACGTTGTACGGCGAATTGCAAAATAACAACTTTTGTCTGTACGGCGTCTTGCAATATATTGTAATTTAAAGATGAAATTAATCACTGTTTAGATAATATCAAGTGACGATATTTTGGCTGTATCAAAGCTTTACCGGCTTACAAATATACGAAATAAACTACTTATTAAATACTATAAAATATATGCCGTTAATTTCGTTCAGAAGTCGTCGTTGTTTACCTCTATTTGACTTTGTGTTTTTAAAGACAAAAAGGTTTTTTTCAACCATATTATCCTAAATACATTCATATATCGTTATAATACTAACGACTGTTGTCTTATTTGTTGTCAGGGTGAAATTTTGTAAGTTCAATAAAAAAAAAAAAACGACCATTCATCTTTTGTTGGTGCTGTTTTTTTTTTTTTTTTAAATATAAACAGTGGAGATGTTGTATGATTGCAAATAAGATAACTATCCACCAGGGTCAAATAAAGTGTATGTAAGCAATTATATGCTATCGTCTGGCCTTCAACAACGAAAAATCGTACCTTATAGTCGGCTATAATAAGCCCCGACATGAAAATTGTGGAAGGATTCAACAAGAAAACTAACGGCTTAACTCATAAAAAACAATTTACGAAAAACAACAAATATGATAGAGATGAACCAACGACAACCACCGAACTACAATCGTGACTTCGGACAGACACATAAAGAATGTGCTGGGTTAAATAGATATAGGAAGATGTGGTATGAGTGCCAATGAGACAACTCTCCATCCAAGTCACAATTTATAAAAGTAAACCATTATAGGTCAAGGTACGGTCTTCAACATTGTTTATTGTTTATGTTTTTTAATTTCTGAAATGAATAATTTGTTAAAAGAAAAGTGAAGAAAATACTTTGTTTTCATTGAAAATTAGGAGAAATAAATCATGAACTGTGTTTTGAATTAATTTTCTTGTTTCTTATTGAAAATAAGATTGTATTTTTTTAGTTTAAGTAAATTCAATCAATCTTTTTATTTACAGGGAAAAATAATAAAAGACTGTTGCTAAGGCTGTTTGGCCTAAACTTAAATGAGTAGATGGAGAGGTAGTGAAAAGGAGTGTATTCGTCCGAATTTTCATTGTTACAGTGGTACATTTTCATGATTACTATGTATAATATTTCTCAGTAAATTTTAATGTGATATTGTGCCAATTAAAATTATATAATTAATACAAGTAAGACTTGCATTTGCCTTAAAAGATATAGCAGTACGTGATTATTTGTTTTCAAACACACCTTCTCTGTTTTTGAAACTTATAAAGGTGTGGATCTCGGCCTATCTGTTTGGTTGAATATAAATGTGAATTCACGGAGTTTCAAAATCAACAGTTAGCCCTATTTTTGTGTGTGTGTAAATAATCTTATCTTTAGATAGATGCTAAAATTAAAATCATTTTTCTTAATAAGAAGAAAAAAGTGCAACTTAAGCACGCCTGAATGTAAAAAGGTGTACCCGACTTATTCTTTCACGATAAGAATTTACCGATTTCGGTATTTTAACAAAACTGTTTACGAGGGCAAATAAATAAACGAACGCTATCAAATCAACATTTAAATTTACGTGGATTTTTCCAAAAGAATTTATGAGTATGCACCATCAGGATTCAAAAATATTTCAACCTGTCCTTATTAGATGTTATTTCATTATAATTCTTTAAACTTACAAGTCGAAGATACTAGCTTTTGTGAATTGTATTAATAAGTATATAATATTAAGATGACAACAAAAAAAAAAAAATTCATACAAGGTTATCTTTATTCTCAAGTAGACATTTTATATAAATAGTTTATGCCGTAGCCACAGCCGGATTTGTATCCCTTGTATCGGATTCTTCTTTCAATCTTTCCAAAAATGGTTAATCTAAGGTTAATATTTTTTTTAAATTCAAACAGTGTTAGCCACCGAGCTTGTTCATTTCTTACTATATAGAGATGAAGTTTTTTTTTAGAAAATTAATGTTCTTTATTCTAATATATTGGCTGTATCTGCCTTTTGCAAATAAGACAATAACATTAATTGAAAAAGGAGACGTGGAATGGTTTTCACTGAGAGGACTTTCAAACAAAGTCCAAATGAAATAGATTTGACCAACTATTGGTCACTATACACTTCACAATGAACAAAACCCATACCGTATCAAAATTGCCTGATTTATGACAAAATCATAAACAAATATGTCAGGCAGCAACTTACGACAGCCGCTATATAACATGTTCCTGACCAGGGACAGACACATTTATAATGAGGCGGGGTTAAACATGTTTGTGAGCACTCAAACCTCCCTTAACATGGTGCTGTGGTGTAGCAATACAACATTTTTTTTTTGCAGAGAATGATTATTCATTTTTATGTCATTTTATCTGAAAGTTGAAAGAATTCATTCACTTAATGGTTCCAAAAAATTCAATGCGGAAAAATTCTCCTGCCCTTACCTCCTTCCTTCCCTCCACCCACAACCCATCCCCGAAATGTTCATCACTTATATGCAAATGCTGACTTATGTTGTATGGTTAAAACAATTGGTTGAGGCAATCTAAAGTTTGAGAACAGAAACGACAGCTTTAGCTTTGTTTTCATTTATAAAAGGGCATAACTCAAGAACGGTAACAGTGACGCTACCCAATTTATAACTTGATCTGTGTTTTGTGGTGATAAGCATTTCGTGTAAGTTTTAAATCATTTGGTTACGACATACTAAAGTAAGAGAACGGAAACCAATTTTTGGGACTTTCTGGACGGACGGGAGAGACGGGTCGGACGGACATGAGTAACATTTAACGCTACGTCAGGGGCATAACAACAGGTCAGTAAAACAGTGACATGCCTTTCCGAAAGTTACAACATTTGCTAGCTTTTGTATATGCCGTATTCATATTGTATACATCAGGTATGTAAAAGATGTAATAGGACTGTGTTCAAGCCTTATATTGTGTATACATCTTAAATGGTGTCAAGCGAATTGTATTTTTATCAAATGCATAAATAGATATTTGAACCTAATACTTTATTTTCTTTAAAAAGACGGCAAATAAATATTTTGAAATTAGCAAGTTGCCATACAGTTGAAAACAAGTTGCCATATACAGTAAATTTGTCAACATGAGCAAGTTGCCGTACCCTAGACTTTATTTTGTATGGTCTATATTCTTTAAAAACCATCACTTTGACAACAAATTTCAGTAAATATGATGTCACACTATAATACTCTAAAAAAGTGTCTGGAAAAATAATGAAAAACAGTTGAATATCTTGCCAATGGGGCGACAGAGGACGATCGACCTCGAAATTTTCAGGTACTAAGTGGCAAGTTCTTGAGTATAACACAAAATCTTGTCTTGATGATGTACTTATCGGCCTAATAATTTAAAGAATTATATATCAGAAAATCATTCCTTAAGCGGCA
Organism: Mytilus coruscus; assembly: GCA_017311375.1. NCBI lineage: Eukaryota > Metazoa > Mollusca > Bivalvia > Mytilida > Mytilidae > Mytilus > Mytilus coruscus. The sequence continues at coordinate 50,722,786 of CM029608.1, read as the reverse complement.
CCCTCGTCAAATCAGTAGAAATGCTTTAAATTGAATGAATTCTTACCTTGTTTACTTTTTTTTTCCATTTCTCTCCGCTTCGTTAGTACCCAATTTCCGGTGGCGATGATACACAGTGATAGAGTTAGATGTAAAACAAAAGGAAAATGACAGACTAAGAATTATTGCAAAGGATTCGGAAATACCTGAACATTTAGAATTTATTATGGGTAAAAAGGGATTACTACCTAAATTAACTACTAGTATAGTTTTGAGTAACCTGAAAAATCTGAATGAATTAAAACAGGCGGCAGTAATAGCTGAAAAATGTGCAAACGTACGTCAAATGATAGAAAATTCTGATTGTTCAAATTTAAATGTAATAAAGCAAAATAAAGATCTAGATGAAATAACTGAGAAAATAGAAACATTAAATTCAAAAATTAAAGAACATATTCCACAGATGAATGAGTATAGAAATAACAAAGTCAATATTATAACAAAGCAAAATTATGTTTGTAAATATTGTGGTATGTCATATCACCATAAAAACCATAATTGTAAAGCAAGAAATAAGGAATGCTTTAATTGTAAAAAGGTAGGACATTTTGCAAGAGTCTGTTTTACTAAGTCATATAGAAAAGTGGTAAAAACTAAAACTTTTAAAAGTAGGCAGAAACCACACAAGAAGAAGAGAGAAAATATTTATATAAATCTAATGACTAATATTGAAGGAAATACTGTAAACGTTGATATATTAGGGATTAAAACAAAAGGATTGGTTGATACAGGAGCTGCTGTATCTTGTATTTCAAATTCTTTATTCAATAAACTAGATAAAACTAAAATAAAAGTAAACTTGTCAAAGATACATAATGTTTATGGTGTAGGCGGTGAAGGAATTTCTGTCAAAGGACAGGTAAAACTTCCACTAAAATTTGATAAAGAGTCAGTTGTTTACCAGAATTTTTACATAATTGATAAAATTCAACACTCTTTAATAATTGGAAAGGACTTTTTGGAATATAATAAAGCTAACATTGATTATCCTACAAAAACTTTAAACTTGTATGATGGAATTGCACAGATCGCACTCATAAGTACTAAACGAAATGAAGCTAAAACTCAAAAATACATTGAGCTTCCAGCTAGGAAAATAAGCATTATTCCTGTTAAAATTCCTAAACAATATGTAGGAAAGCAATTAGAACTTGAACCCAGCCAATCTTTACAAAATAAAAGCATTGTAGGTGCTGCTTGTCTAGAGTCGCCTTCAAACCAACAAGCAGTAATGCAAGTTATAAACCCAAATGATGATAAAGTGGTACTAAACAAAATGAAATTGTTGCTTTAATATCAGAAATACAACCGAACTCTATTCAAAATTGGACTGATAAAATGAAAATTTCACATAAATAATATTGAAAAGGGTCATAAAAGCAAAACAAAACTTAAACATTGATCTTTCTGAATCAAACTTAACAAATGAGCAAAAGGAAAAATTAAGAAAATTTGTTGATAAAAATAGAAGTGTTTTGCAACGGATCTGTCTGAAATTGGCATGACAGATGTACACTATCATGAAATTGACACTGGGAACAACCCTCCTGTAAGTTTACCCCGCATAGAGCTGCACCCAATATCAGGACAGAGATTGAAAGACAAGTTGAAGAGATGTTGAAGTACAAAATAATTGAGCCTTCTAATTTATTTGGCATAGCCCGTTTGTCTCACTCGTAAGAAAGACAACAGTTGGCGATTTTGCGTTGATTATAGAAGGGTTAATGCTTTTACTTCCCGATGCATTCTACGCTTGGGAATATGCACGATGTCTTTGATACTATGGGAGAAATGCAACCACAGATATTTAGTTCTATTGATTTATCTTCATCTTTTGGCAGGTGCCCTTGCACCCAAATTCTAAACAAAAGCAGCATTTATAACTCATTCTGGAATCTATGAATGGAATAGAATGCCGCATGGTCTACGTAATAGCAGTATAGCTTTTCTCAGGTCATGACACAAATATTGAGAGGATTACACTGGAAATATGAACTTGCATATATTGATGATATTTTGATTTTTAGTAAAACATTTGAAGAGCATCTGCAACATCTTGACGAAAAGCAAATTTTACTCTTAAGCCACAAAATGTCACTTTGCTGTTAAGAAAGTCAATTATCTAGGTCACATTATTTCAAAAGACGGTGTCAAGGTAGATGATTCCAAAATCAATATTGTTAAAAATTATCCCAGGCCTAAAAATCAGCACGAGGTCAGACAGTTCTTAGGTCTATGTAATTACTATAGGCGCTTTGTGAAGGACTATGCTAAAATCACAGTTCCTTTAAATAATCTTTTACAAAAAGACAAAGAATACGTTTGGACTGATAAATGTCAGATTTCGTTTGAAAATCTTAAACAAGCTTTGACAACTGCTCCTGTTTTGTCGTACCCAGATATGTCTAAACCATTTATTTTGACTTGCGATGCATCAGGTTCAGCCATTGGCTACATTCTAGGTCAGTTAGATGAAAATGGTAAAGAAAGAGTAATATCATACAGTGGTCGTGCTTTGAGAAATAATGAATTAAACTGGACAATTACCGAAAAAGAATGCTTAGCAGTTCTTGAAGGCATCACTAAAACAAAGTTTATTTATCTCATGCTAGATTCAAAGTGTATACTGATCATCAAGCTTTAGTTTGGTTACACAAATCTAAAGATACTAACTCACGTCTAGGTAGATGGGCTCTTGAATTGCAAAATTATGATTTTGAAATTATTTATAAAGAAGTAAAAAAAAAATACAAATGCTGATGCTTTATCAAGAATTCCATATAAAGAAATTGAAAATGAAATACATCCCAAATTGGTTGTAAACAGTTTATTGGAAAATCAAATTAAAACTGAAATTAAGTTCGAGTATGCAAATGAAAAGCCATTAATTGCGGCTATTGAAAAGAATGATGTTGATCTGAATGATGTATCAGATATTTCAAAAATGCAAAGAGAATGTGATCAGTTGATCCCATTGATAAAATACCTTGAAACGGGCGAGTTGCCTGAAAATCAAAAGAGGCTCGCAACATATGTTATGAGCGAGACCACTATAGATTACGTCAATCAGGTGAGTTGATTCATTTACATAGGTCAAGAACAAAAGGGGTACCTAAAGCTGAAAGCATGATTGAACAATTGGTTTTACCGAAATGTCTAAGACAAGATTCTTTATTAGCATATCATGACCATACTGGCCATACAGGCGTCAAACGCACATACGCTGCAATACATCTTAAATATTACTGGTCAGGTATGTATCAAGAAGTTTATAATTATGTAACGTCATGTGATAAATGTCAAAGGTCAAAACAACCAACCCACCATCGACCAGCTCCATTACTTCCTCTTCCTATTGAAGACACTTTATCAAGATGGCATATGGACATTCTTACATGCCTCCCCAAAACAAAAGACGGACATCAACACTTATTATTAGTGGTCGATAGTTTTTCTCGATGGCCCGAATGTTTCCTCTTAAGACTCAAGAAGCAACTGAAATAGCTGATGTATTATATACTGATGTATTCTCTAGGTTTGGTGCCCCAAGGTCTATTGTTTCTGACAGGAGCAAATTTTGTAGTAAGCTTATACAGGCTCTATGTGAACTATTTGAAGTTCAAAGGTATCATACTAGTTCGTACCATCCGCAAACTAATTCAACATGTGAACGAATGAATCGTACGATCGCCCAAACCTTACGTACATTAGTGGCTAAAGATCAGTCAAATTGGCATAAGTTAATCCCTAGCGTTATGATGTCTTTACGTATGTCTACTAATACTGAATCAACTGGTTATTCTCCATTTCAAATGTTGTTTGGCAAAGAAATGAACTTGCCATTTGATATTTCTGTTCAACCTAAAGATGGTATGAGTAAAACTGCTAAGAGTCATCTCGATACCCTTATTGATAGACTTAAAATTGTAAAAGATATAGCAAAAACCTCGGTAGAAAATTCACAAGAGAAAACTATAAATAGGTATGATAAGAAAGCTGAAGCACCGAAATTTAGAGTTGGAGATTACGTTATGTTGCAATCTATGAAAGTACCAAAAGGTTTATCACCGAAATTACACCCAAAGTGGGATGGTCCATTTTATGTAATAAATGTTGGACAAAATAATACATGTAAATTAAGACGATGTTCAGATCACAAATTGATTAAGTCTCGTATACACACAAATAGAATGAAACCGTATATTGATCCAAGAGATCATAGGGATATTCCTGAAATTCAAAGAAATGTTGCTGAAAATAATAGAGATAGAGTAGATAATATAGATGATAATAACAATATAGATAGATCACAAAATAATGATGCACAGATGCAACAAAATGATAAGACTAATGATGAAGATAATGACTTCATAGCAGAAAAATTACTTGCCAAAAAGCATAGGCAAGGCAAAAACTTTTATAAGGTCAAATGGGTAGATTATAAAAAGACCACATGGGAACCTGAAGAAAACATAGGTGAAGGTCTATTGGTTGAGTTTTATACAAAATTTACAAAATCTGGCACGAAGAGAAAAAGACCAATTAGTTTATTTGTGAAACAGACAAATCCGTAAAGAAATATTGAATGTTATAAAAAAAAATTTAGTGTCAAAATCAATTTATAAGTCTTTATACCTGTCGGTTTCAAGTTGCCAAGTATGCAATTTAGCTTTTTCTAGTGACCACGGAAACAACACGAACTATTAGTATACTAACAATTTAGGCCACTGATATTGAATTAGGCCAAGTATGAACCATAAGAATTTTTACTGCTAACTTAGTAGTATTTAAAATTAGTGCTCAGCTGTTTCTAGACCAGCTACCGTGATTCATCTTGACTAGTTTGACTTCAACTTAAAAATTGCGTATTTATAAAAACCTTGAGGTTGGTCGCATACTTTAGACAATAAGCTGTTTTGTGGTAAACTTGCAATCCAAAGCACAGATAACTTATATACTATTGAAATGAGAAAAAGAAATAATTCAGCTGAAAAGTTATAATATGATATTGCAAAACTGAAAAGAAATATTTTGAAGAGTAACTAAAAGTTACAAATAACTAAGCTGCCACCTGCAAGACAGGGTAAGAGCTGATTTACGGAACCGACTATGACAAATATTTGTGAAATAAATTGTGTGTTCACTCGAATACCTATCAAATAACGTTATTGTATAGTAAAGAAAATACAAACTTGTTAAACAAATTATAATATGAGTACGACAGTTGTTTGGCCTGGAAAATTAATGAATTTATGGTGTACCGTGTAAGCTTACTAATTATCTGATTTTTTCAATTTTAGCTTCAGTTAGGTAAGCCTAACCTGTAGAGTATCTAGAGATTGAGTTATATTTAATTGCGCGACCTCGTTACCTTTTAAAATAACCAATGAATATAGATGACTTAATGTACGAATAAAACTGTTAAAAAAACAAAAAACAAAAAAAAATTGTAAATGATAAGTAAACAAATGTTGGTTCTGATTTTTTTTTCTTTGATGTACATAGATTCTCTTATTACTTCGTATGTTATTATTGATTATGCATGAGCTGTCTTATTACTTAGTATGTTATAATTGTTTATGCAGTAGCTAACTATTTCTTTTGTCGTTTCATATGCCTGAGTATCCTGCATGGTGATTGGTCCGGGACTACAGCCTCGAAAATTCATCATCTTACAACTAAAAGACCAAGAGCATTTATAGAAAAATACAGATAGACCGTGATAATGAAATGGACTCGAATTTAAAATGACTTTGTAAAAATTCACAGAAATAGAACAATTGTGTAAAATTATGTATATATATAGAACAATTTGTTTTAAAAAATCACCGAACTATACTCTAGCCGAAGAGCCAGCAAAATCAAGATGACAAACTACCCAGAAACCTTGAACTATTATTGATATTATTTGTTATCTCACATTAATCCACATCTTGTTCACTAACATAAACTAATTTTTGGGGACAAAAATTTTGAAACAAAGGGGTAATATAATGATGCAAAAATGCGTGATATTTAAAGATAATATTTACTAATAAATTACAAGAAAAGTTTTGGTGAATAATGAAAAAAATGCACACAAGTTAAAGAGAATAGTTATAAATAATTTAAAATTATAAAATAAAATGACCAAGAAATAAACGTTAATAAAACAAATTTAAGAAAGTTCAATTTGTTTATAGAACAATTTCCTAAAATTATCAATGTAAGTGTTTTATCTTTTTAAGCATATTTAATAACGTTGTCTCAAAAAACGTCCCCCAGCTAATTGATAAATGTGTCAGCTTAGAAGGCATACAGATAATTATACATACTTTTGAAACTAATAGACTTGAACAATTAAGATTAAGTAATTCTGCCTTTATCTTAGAATAGATCAAAGAAAGCTATTGTACTGAGTAACAAAATATTCACGTGTCAAATTAAGTCCAGTCTGCTATATAAAGTCGTGCAAAGTTATTTGGTTCATTAGACTGTGAACCAGAATAAAAATGTAGTTAGCAGACTGGATTGTCTTTTAAGGTTAGTAAATATGTTAATATTGTTTAATAGTTTGCTTTATAAATTTAAAAGAAACGAGTTTAAAGATTTGAAAGATGTTCTCCAGTAAAGTAATTTTATTCATATTCACAAGTTAATTCGTGATATAGATTAAATAAATAATAGGCAAAGTTTGAAATAATATTAAGGTTAATGATTTAAATAAAAGATTCTAAACTTATAAAAAGGTATTTAACTTATTCGTATAGATAACTTTTGAAGATACAATTCTTATTTTGATACTTGATTTAATATTAAAAGTAAACGAATTAAGGGAGATAACATATGACACGACTGTTCATTTATGGCGCGTAAAAAACATACTATTGTCGGGTTTATATTATTGTTCGATTTATATCGCGAAATATTTGATGTATAATTATGATGGAAAAGTAATGTAATCTGTATTGTAACTGTTGTAAATATTGATTAGACTGTGAACCAGAATTAAATGTAGTTAGCAGACTGGATTGTCTTTTAAGGTCCCGTTGTCATGCCAAGTCCAAGCTAGTTCCCAAATAATGTGACATCAATATGAGCAGTTCCCCACAAAAAGAATTAATAACAACATGAAAGAAAGACTACAACACAGATTCATAAGACGGGACCAAGTTCCCGCATAATATCGATCTGATGAGTTTAGCCCTTTTCGACAGTTTTTTATAGTCTGTTCTTATGTTGTACTCTTACACCAACTGTCCCAGGTTAGGGGAGGGTTTGGCGCCAGCAAACATGTTTAGGCCCGCCACATTCTGTATGTGCCTGTCCTAAATCAGGGATATGTGGTTTTCGTTTGTTGTTGTATATCATATTTGCTATCATACTACATATTCTTATCTTTGTATAGATACAGAATTGTCAAGGTATGTAAATATCACTTAAAAATAGACATCAAAATTTTACGGAATTTGAATAAGCCAACAATATAAAAATAAGAAGATGTGGTATGATTGCCAATGAGACAACTCTCCACTAGAGACAGAAGATGTGGTATGATTGCCAATCAGACAACTCTCCACCAGGGACGGAAGATGTGGTATGATTGCCAATGGACAGAGACAGAAGATGTGGTATGATTGCCAATGAGACAACTCTCCACCAGAGACAGAAGATGTGGTATGATTGCCAATCAGACAACTCTCCACCAGAGACAGAAGATGTGGTATGATTGCCAATGAGACAACTCTCTACCAGAGACAGAAGATGTGGTATGATTGCCAATCAGACAACTCTCCACTAGAGACAGAAGATGTGGTATGATTGCCAATCAGACAACTCTCCACCAGAGACAGACGATGTGGTATGATTGCCAATCAGACAACTCTCCACCAGAGAATAATGACTAGAAGTTAACAACAAAGGTTCACCGTACGGCCTTCAACAATGAGCAAAACCAATACTGCATAGTCAGTATCGTTACTAGTCATTAAATCAAAGAGACTAACAACATTTTTGCAACATGGTTCAAATTGGATTATCACCCCTTTACCAGATAAAATGGCAACTATAGATAACAGCTCCGAGGTAAAAATACAGTTTAGATTGCATAATACGTTTGTTTGATAGATCTAATACTAGAGAGAGAGGCGAAAGATACCAAAGGAACATTCAAACTCATAAGTCGAAAATAACCTGACAACACCATGTCAATAAAAGAAAAAGACCAAAAGGCAAACAACAGTATACAAAACACAACACAGAAAACTAAAGACTGAGCAACACAAACCGCACCAAAAACCGGGGATGATCTCAGGTACTCCGTAAGGGTAAGCAGATCCTGCTGCACATGTGGCATCCGTCATGTTGCTCAATAAAGTACAAACCCGGTAATTCGGAAGGTCACATTCGGGGAAAAGGAGGAAGGGATTGTGGTAACGACAATTGGAAAGTATAATATAAAGTTTGAAACTTTAAAATGTAAACTATGCACAAGTTCCTAAGCCAAAGGACATTTATTCAGTTTGAGGGTCGAATATTATCCTTCTCAAGGATGTTCGCTACTCTGTTTTAAAAGAACAAGTCGTTTAACAGACTGTTATAAATTGATAGATAATAAAGGAACTAATAAATGTTATAAATTGATAGATGATAAAGGAACTAATAAATGTTATAAATTGATAGATGATAAAGGAACTAATAAATGTTATAAATTGATAGATGATAAAGGAACTAATAAATGTTATAAATTGATAGATAATAAAGGAACTAATAAATGTTATAAATTGATAGATGATAACTGTTATAAATTGATAGATAATAAAGGAACTAATAAATGTTATAAATTGATAGATGATAAAGGAACTAATAAATGTTATAAATTGATAGATGATAAAGGAACTAATAAATGTTATAAATTGATAGATAATAAAGGAACTAATAAATGTTATAAATTGATAGATGATAAAGGAACTAATAAATGTTATAAATTGATAGATAATAAAGGAACTAATAAATGTTATAAATTGATAGATGATAAAGGAACTAATAAATGTTATAAATTGATAGATGATAAAGGAACTAATAAATGTTATAAATTGATAGATGATAAAGGAACTAATAAATGTTATAAATTGATAGATAATAAAGGAACTAATAAATGTTATAAATTGATAGATAATAAAGGAACTAATAAATGTTATAAATTGATAGATGATAAAGGAACTAATAAATGTTATAAATTGATAGATGATAAAGGAACTAATAAATGTTATAAATTGATAGATGATAAAGGAACTAATAAATGTTATAAATTGATAGATGATAAAGGAACTAATAAATGTTATAAATTGATAGATGATAAAGGAACTAATAAATGTTATAAATTGATAGATGATAAAGGAACTAATAAATGTTATAAATTGATAGATGATAAAGGAACTAATAAATGTTATAAATTGATAGATGATAAAGGAACTAATAAATGTTATAAATTGATAGATAATAAAGGAACTAATAAATGTTATAAATTGATAGATAATAAAGGAACTAATAAATGTTATAAATTGATAGATAATAAAGGAACTAATAAATGTTATAAATTGATAGATAATAAAGGAACTAATAAATGTTATAAATTGATAGATAATAAAGGAACTAATAAATGTTATAAATTGATAGATAATAAAGGAACTAATAAAGCTGAACAAAATGAAGGGTCCGTGTCTTTGTTTTCGAGATATAAGCTTTTGAAAATTTTGCTGGAAATGATTCTCTCTAGATTGTTCATACATTTAATATTAGCACCTTTTTGCTTTCAAAACTATGAAAAAATAACAAAGAGTTTATAAGATTTCCAAATATGGCTTTTAAACTATATATATAATATAATTATGAAAAGAAAGTAGGGGTTAGCGGGCACATATTTTAATGGCACTACATAAATAAAGCAAGGGGATTCCGAATATCTGACAAAAGTTAAAAACAAGAGGAGCGAACATCCTTAATAAGATGTTCCAATGATAATACAACTGCTTATCAAATATCATTGACTTACTAATTGTGGTTCTTTTTAACGGATCTTATCACAAACAATAGCTTATATTAACATTGAATATGTTTTTGATTAATTAAAACATAACTAAGTATGCATTGATAACAGTTATTGACACTGTCCTACATCCTACCGATACTTATTTTTCGTTTTTTAGGGTTTTTGTGTCTTTAGTGCTGATTTAATGAGTAAGCCTGTCCCAGCTGCTTTTTATAGTTTGCTCTTATATAGTGCTATTTTATCACTGACTTGGATAGGGGATGGTTCGAGTGCTCACAAATATTTTTACATCTCTCACATTCTTAATGTGGATGTAAAAAATCAGGAACATGTAATTTAGATGTTGCATTGGTTGTTGTTTGGCTTATTTGTTCTTTGTATGGTGGTGTTAGCGTAAATCAGGTCGTTGATATTTTCGTTTAAATTAATTCACATTTTGTCATGCTGGTTCTTTGAAAGCTTACCTTAGCTATATTTGGATTTTTTATTTCCTTTAAATGCATTTCAAATTCGTACATGATTTGGCCTTTTTAACTTTTTTGATTTGAGTGTCAATGATGAGTCTTTTGTAGACGAAACGCGCGTCTAGCGTAGAAAATTTTATGAATGGTATCTTTGATGAGTTTTTTTGCTATACAGTATAGTGTTTTCTCATTGTTGAAGGCTGTAAAGTTACCATTAGATGTTCACATCTTCGTCCTTTGGTCTGTTGTGGATTGTTGTCTCATTGACAATCATACTGTGCATCCTTAGTTTTAAAAACTAGTATTATGAAAAAGTTACAATGTTAATGGACCATGTCTGAGGGATTGAGCCAAATAACACATACAGAAATGCAATAGTTCAACTGCCGCATCAACTGCATACCAAATATTACTGAAAATCAATTCTCTTCCTTAAATTGAACTTAACTAATTGTCGAAATTTAAAGTTAAAGAGATGATATACAAATAAAAAGAAATGGTACAATCAGGGGCGGATCCAGGATTTTGGAAAGGGGGGGGGCCTAATATTAAAAATTTTTGGGACCTTTTTTTGGCTAAAAAACATAAAATAAGTGTAAAATGCATTTTATAGTTAAAGTGTAGGGGTTGGACATTTTTGGTGCCGTATTCTCTCCATCAATTGTCTATTATAAAATGATTGGATGGATCCAAAGCTATGTACTAATTAATATATTTGATGTGGGATTTGTCAGTAAAAAATAGACATGGAAGATTCTCGTTTGTTGTATGGTTAGTTAGCATAACCTCACAGATTTCTTGTTGTAAACAAGATATACGGTTATTCAATGAAATTTACAATACGACCGACACGAAGAAAGACGAACAAGCAATTTTTATCCAAATGTTTGATTGAAATGTTTCACCCAACAAGGGAAGTGAGGGATTCCAAATCAACCAAAGGCTACGAATGAGTCGGAAATGACAATGAAGTTGTGAATGACGGTCAATACATGGAGACATATAGGCCACACCCAGCAGGCAGGTTGCAGTCGGGCCTTGAAAAAAGTATTCAGTACATCAGTTCAGCGAAACAGACACTCCGGTCAGATATGGGATTCACATGCAACCCTCCCAAAAAATATTACGCCCGTTTTTTATTCATCATGTTCATTTAATGCTAAATAATTCTGTTGAAAATATTTTTTTCTAATAGCAAAAAAGTGGACACGATTATTGTTTTCAATCCAGATACGGCCAGAATTTTTGTTTAAGGCAAAAATCAGGGTCAGAATGTTTTCTCTAAAATATCTCAGACTGCCCCCTCAAATCAAATGGTCCGTACCTTAGACTTTAAATCTATATCTAGAGCTTACTGACTGGGGATCACTATTCAGCAATGTCATTACTGGGCTGGGGCGTGTGGGGTTAAACATGTTTTCGTAGGTAAATAATATTGCTGTGGAACTTTTTTTTTTCATGAGAGTGTAATAGAGTATTACTTTCTGTTGGGTGGAATTGTGAAATAGAAGTCAATACGTTCTTGCTCAATACTTTGTCGCTTTGAAGGCGTCATGCTTGTCATCCTCAGCCTAAGCAATGTGTTACTGTAATTTGAATTTCAAAATGACTGAGTGACGTTTTTTTCGACGAACTGGTCAACTCCACCGTAGAGAATCACATGACTTTGACATAATCAATAATATATTACAGTAAATACGAGCGAAAAATATCTTTATAAGTAAAGAATTGTCGCATAAAAATTAAATACACGGGAAATGGCAAAGTTCACGAAGTCTAGTCTGATTAATCATTTTACAAAAAAAAAAAAAAAAAAAAGTGCAAGCAAAGGGCTCTCTACGGCCCCCTCTGGATCCGCCACTGACAATTGCCAATGAGACAACTTTCTACCAGACCAAAAGTGACGTAAAAGATAGCAATAATAGGTACAAAATGTAACCGTACGGCTTTCAACAATCATTAAAGTCCATACCACAAAGAAAGCTATCAAACTCCCCGACACGACACATGTAAAATAATTCAAAGAGAAAAACAAACAAAAAAAAAAAAAAAAAAAAAAAAACGACCTGATTTAATATGTTCAAAACAGAAAACGACAACCACATATAACAGGCTCCTGCCTTTGGACAGACACATACAGAATGATGCAAGCTTAAGCTAGTTTTTGTCGTAATTAACCTATCATTGGTTTGCAAAATACTTGGTCTTCACAATAATCTAATCATACTAAGGGTTTTTCTACCAAGAATAGATTAAAATAGCTGCGGTATTTGGGAAACCATGTTGGTTCCTAGATGCTATTCAACTTCGTACTTTATTTAACCTTTTTATTCGAGCTTCACTGATGAGTTTTTTGTAGACGAAACGTGCGTCTTGCGTACAACATTTAAATCCTGATTTCTATCATGAGTTTAGCTCGCTTCTAGAAAAACTTGATGATAATTTAAAAACAACAATATTATCTGAATTCGAAATTAATTTTGTGTATGCACATAACAGCTAACTGTCGGTCGTACGAATCTTCGGCTTTAAGAATTCATCTTCTATAAATACAAATACATACAGGGATCTACGAAAGCTACGAAAGCCTATTAGGGTCGTAACACGAGAAAAATCAAGTTACGCGATAATTATCTCGTAATTACGTGATAGTTTTATCGTAATTACGAGATATTTATCCCGTAATTACGAGATAACTTTTTTGTGACCCTATATAAGGGTCACAAAAAAAATATTTATCTCGTAATTACGAGATAAAACAAATATTATCTCGTAATTTCGCGATAGTTTTCTCGTAATTACGAGATAAATAATTTTTTTGTGTGACCATAATAGGCTTTCGTAGGGATCAGTTGCAATGGGAAATTAAGAGACATACACTTATCGACGTTTACACTGCAATTCGTCGTGGGAATCTTATAGTGTTATATGTGATTTTTGAGAAAAACAGAGATAGCTATATATTTGATATCCAAGTGCAATGGACTACCTTCTTATACAACTATACGAGATTTCTACACTCCGAGATTTTGTCAGAACTACACTGTTATATCGCCACACTCCTATAGGATTATAATAGCTTATTACTCAAGAAAAATCAAAGAAAAATATTTTTATACGGTTGTATCTCCACTTTTTTCAGGCATTTTTAATGTAAAATAATTGCTATCAAATTTATCTTAGTAATACTATGCTTAAATTGGTTTACTCAATCTATGAATAATTCTTAGCTAATCCAGCTGTTCAGAATTGGGAATATTACATGGTTAAAAACCATAGTCTACCTCCAATAGGAATATAGGGATACATTTCTAAAACAACATTGTTTGTGGTGAAGTGTTTTATCTCCAGAAAAGGGGTTGCTTTATTTATCTAATTTGATTGTCTATTAAAAAAAGATAGATCTAACAAAGACTTACTCTTATGTACGTAAATTCGATTCCTTTACAACTGCGTATGTCTCAGTCAAATATTAATGATATTACACTTTTAATTTCATAGTCAATTTCCCAACAGTTAAAAAAATGAGAAATACATTATTATAAGATTCACACGACGAACTGTTGTTATCGAGCTGTTAAATTGAGTTGTTTGTATACATGCATGGAATATACACTCACTGACTTATCCAAGTTCTCCTTGAAATCGAAAAGGAATGTACACAATTTTGAGAGGTTGGGATGTACTTAAAGATTTTACTACTTCAAAATTTGAGTAACCAAATTGCTGTTGTTCTTCAGTGGTGATAATAAAAAATAAATTATAATCACTTTTTTCGCATATTGTTCATATCTTATTTTGTGAACTATCGTTATTGTGTATCATATAACTGATTCCAACAAATCACACATTAAAACCTAACAATATTACTCCGCAAAAAACGAAGCCTTTTGAAAAGTGAACCTTCAAAAGCATTAATACAATATAAAAATAGACATTAATTGGTTTACATTTGTTTAGAATGCTGCATAAAGACAACACTTATATACTTAAAAATATCTATATATTGTACACGCAAGGATCTCTGGGTAACCCTTTAGTTTAATACAAGACAAAATATACTAACGTTAGCATCAGCCCATGAACTTGCTACTCCGTTACTGAAAAAGTAACATGTATCTCCATCTTGTATCCAACCAGACGGACAACCTAAAACACATACCTGATGATACACATTATATCCCTCAAAGTTTTAAAACCTTGTATACTCTTACTATACCTATAGAAAATTTATTTCGAACGGGATACCACATCCTTATTTTCATGTGCCTGTCCAAATCAGGAGCCTCTAATTCCGATGTTGTCGTTTGTTGCTTTATATCACATGTGTTTTTCGTTTATTTTTTTAACATAAATCAGACCATTAGTTTTCTTGTTTGATGTGTTTTACATTTGACATGGCTATGCCTTTTATGGATTAATGTGCGGTATTGGCCTTTTTGAAGGCCGTTCGGTTCCCTATAATTGCTTATTTCTATTCCGCTTGATTGGCTTTTGGTTAAACGCCACTTATCGGTGCGGCCAGTTGTTTTTGGTATGAATGCCGGAATGCCAGGAGAAAAGCACCGACCTTCGTCAGGAAAACTGTCAATCCTAGTCAATAAAGATTGTAGAAAGTAGAAAGCACCTGTCACGTTAGGGGTTCGAACTCATTACCTCAGTGTTGTCAGGCTAATGATACTGGTTTCCTAATAAAACTGCACAATATAATGATGATATTTTTAGCACACGGTTTTATTTTGAAAACTACACGTGAACAATCTTTTACACCTTATTGTTAATTGTTTTTATTACGCAACTTGATTTTACTCATGAGCCTTTTTTTTTAATCAATTTAAGAATACATTGTAGTTCTTTTACAGTACGGACCTTATATGTACTGCTAACATTGACCTTAACATATATAGTTTTTCAGTGTATATAAAGTGCGAATCCAGTTAGTTCATTTTCACTGTTTCGTGCGAGTATGTCTATTGTAGAATAAAGAATGATAGGAAAAACTGCGTTTGTTTACTTTTTGAAAATATAAAATAATAGATTTGAATGTATGGTTTAACAGAATTTCATTAGAATATAACTTTTTAATGATAATAACAGGATTAAAGTAAAAAAAAAAAAGTGTTATTTAAGCAGCAGAATCCATAATATTGATTACTGAATGCGATTCATTTTGACTATAGATGCGATGAATTATCACTGTAAGTGCAATCATTTTTGATGTAGAATTTTTGGAAGTGCGATGAAATTTCATTGTCGATTTATATGATTATTCAACAAACAACAACTGAAAATAGTTTTTAAATGACTTTAATATTGATGATATTTACAATTTGAAATGCAAGCTAGTCGTAGATGCTTACTTGAGTATACACGGGTATAACCACGTTCATATCATGAGTATTCAAATATTGTTGGTGAGTTTGCTATGAGCTTGTCATGGATCCGAACATTTACTGGAGCAGAACATCCATGAATATACCGTTTTTCTACGACGAATTTTCTTTGATAAGTTTCATAACTCGCTTAAAAAGCATTGGACATTTGTCACGCCGTGTTATACACATTTTTAACGTATTGATAGGCTTTTGCACAACGAACAGTACAAGAATGTACCACGAACGGTACTAAAGAAAGAAAACAAACAACAAAGAGAATGAATCGTACAGTGTCAAAATTCTGAGGTCAGTTTTTCAAGTAAACGTCTTCAAATAAAATTAAAACAACGGGTTTCTCATTCGTATTATGTGTTTTAACAACAACAAAGCACAAAATACACGGTCGCATTTAGTGAAAGAGCCAACCAACTATGCTCTATTTGAATATTAATCAAGTTTGAGTTACACATAGTGTTTGTTTCGCGATGTTTACAAGTAATTCACATACCAGTCTATTTAAAATAGTCACATAGTGTTCATGTAGTATACATGATATACAATGCTGCCAGGAGCAGTAAACTTTGTTTTCATAAACATTGAATACTTAACTGAACAGTTAGTCAATAAGTCTTTAGTGTAAAAATAAGAACGGTATATCTACCAACATTGCTTCGCGATGTAGCGATTAACGTCCGGAATCAACTGTACGGCGGTTATACCCCGTGGTATAGAACCATTTAAACATGTAACAATAAACTGTTTTCAATATTTCTTTGTATTCTCACAAATGCGTATTGGCTTATTTGTAACACCGACTTATAAGAAATTCAAGCATATTTAAGGTGACTCGACTGTTGCTCGAACTTTCTTTACTGTATAAGATTTATACACAATGGCATGATAAATATCATTTATCCAGTCATCCAAAGGTCAATTGTTTGTGCAAGATGAAAACGTTTCCACTCATACAATTGTGAAATGAAGATCTTTTTGTGAATGCTCTTTGTTATCTCAAATGCATCCACTAGAGCTATTTTTCTAACGCTTGTAGTTTAAAGGTTTGATTGGCTTGCTTGCTTTGTTTGTATAAACGTTTGCTCAATCTTATTTACAATGCTTAGGCAACATTTACACAATCAAGGCCAACCACACCTTTTAACTACAAACATTAGGAAATTAGCTCTAATGACGTTTAATTTATTAGTATGCGATGTAGATTTAGACCGAAACAGAAACTTTGCTTTCCCGGTGACGTGGATTGGCTTAACTGTCCAAGATATACGATTTTTAAAATGATGACGTGTCATAGGAAAGAATAAATTTTATCCTACATATAGATCAGGACAAATTATTTGAGAAAATAGAATTGACTATATTAGCAATAAATACCATGTTTAAGGAATTTATTGATATATTACCTCAGACTTTCACTTACTAAGTATGCATATATAATCAATCCTTCTGACTTCATAAATTTTGTTAGAGAGTCGGCTGAATTAAGACTTTATATAATGAAAATTAGTTAATTTCCTTCTTGGAAAATGCATCGCATATACAATAGAAATGAATCGCCCTACAGTGAAAATGAAAGTCTAGTATCATCATTCGACAGTACAAACATGAATCCATAACGAAAGCAGCATAGTGGAAATTGACAGCGCTGAAGTACGTCCATTATTCATTATTCAAAATTCAATAATGAATAATGAAATAGTTCATTATTCATTGTTCAACGCTAAATGATGAATAATGAATAACGAAATAGTTCAAATTTCAGTATTCAAGCTGAAAAGTGAATAATGAAATCGAAAATTTATTTTTTGACTGTGACACTATATCCCGTATTTCTGAATTCGTCATTTTGGTGATATTTAACAAATATTTAAATAAATCTAAGAAAATATAAATCAAAACACTCTTTGAAATTTTTTATCTTTATTTATTTATTTTGTTTCGGAGGATAAACTAGTGGGTTTCCCTAACTATTTTTAACAGAAATGCCTTGTCTTAATGTATGGACGGCCTAAATACCAAAACATATATAAAAATCAAAATACTATACACTGTATTTTTTTTAATTTTCACTGGATCTTTGCTATTCTTCGTCCCTTGATTATAGATATAGCTTATCGATTGTGCAGCAATGCCCATTAGAGTGGTTACGGAGGACCTAAATGCCAAAATACGCGTGAAAATTAAGAATTGATTCAATATCAACAAGCTGAATAACAAAACCTGTTTTAAGTTAAACAACATTTATAATTATGTTAAAAGGTACATTTTTCTACAAATGAAACTTAACTGTTACTTTTTAAATCTCTTGCACGCTCTGTTCGTGAACTATTCTTAATATTTATCTGTTTGTGTATCAATTTTGCACCTGGATGGCTGTAGGCGCGATGAAAACCCGTCCGCATCTCATACCAATATCATGAATTTATAAAAAACAGTACACATTATATATTATTTCTTATTTTATTCAAAAATCTTGAATTTAACGTCTGTTTATTTATCATTCTACATCAGAAATTCATCACGGATACAGTAAAAATGACATTTTACGATTCGCACATTACATACAATGGTTTTTTCCTTATCATGACTTAAAATTACACTGGCGGTACCAATTTTATTGCACCAATTGTGCATTTCGACAATTTCTGTTTTACGTTGATGATCGAGGCCAAAAGAATATGTAGACATTTAAGGCTATGCGTAGTCACGCGACTTTTTTTGTTGGAAAATATGAAGACTGATAGTTGATATGGAAAATGCAAAATAGTGAATTTATGTTGTTATTGCGAAATACAACAAAATAAGTTTAGCGCATATAATATGTCGGTTTTAATAAATAGGAAAAACATTCATGTAGAAAAGATACATGATTGTTTCTTTTTTTTTCCAAAATGACTCAACTTATCAGCTTGTATATCATTTGTTAAAAATAAATAATCGTTATTAAAAAGATAATAAATACAAGAAACAAGATTCTCAAAAGCTAGTGAACAGTATGACAGACCACAACAAACCACACCTCCGAAAACTTAAGACATACAAAGAAAGAATAACAACATCATACAACCTATGGTCCATATTGTCTAGTACATGCATTTCGTGCAGACGGCACACGGGTTATTGAATAACCCTCATCGGGTTCGCCTGATACAAAAATATAGGGAACGCTTCTTTTAAAAATTTACATTACAACCAAAACTAGTCTCAAATTAGAGGCACAAGAAGTTTACCGGTGTTCCAATTTTTTAAAAATATTTACAAATCAAAGTAAAAATAAAAACTGAGGGAGTTGAATATACTCCAAAATGGAACAAATCCTGGTGAATCTCCCGCGATGCATGCATCAACCGTCAATTGAATGAGAACTGAGAAAATTACTCCCAACAATATTATTATTGAAATTATTGAAATGTAAATGAGGTATTTTATGTTATACGCACCTGACACATTTACAATCAGTAGTAATGTTAATGCAATGTAAATCTCCATAGTTTGTTTATAAGATGACATATGTGAAATTAACATGTGTTGTTATTATCTGTTGTGCCTTATGAAATATTGTCACAATAGATCAAAAGACAATTATCTATGGGATTCCATTTGTTTTATACAGTGCATATTGTGTTTATATATAAGAAGGTATGGAATTTGGGTCCTTCATGTCTTTGTTCTCTATCATATTAGAACAGTTTGCTCTGTTCTGTATCTATTATGCCCATTATTCTCTTTTATTTATATTTTAGCACCCCGTAGTTGTCTGTTCTTAATTCATTTTTGGGTTAAACCGTAAGCAGTTAATGTTATCCAATTGATTCAATAAGGCATGCATATCAGAGGAACTATATAAGTTATAAACCCAATATTAAATATTGTTATCTGCAAGGATGAACTAAATTTTTTTTACATACTTCAAATACATTTCATGGAAAATAATTTTCGGTTGTCTTAATGTAGCCGTAGTAGACGAATACAATTATATAGTTAATTTTAGAATTTTGAAAGCTTTGATTTTGATATCATGCAAATTCACTCGTTTTTTGGATAGTTTTCTATGAAAGGAGAAGGGGCTCTAATGGCCAATATTGGCCTCAATTTCGAGAATTTTTCAAAGTCTACTTATCCTTAATGTATGTGAAGTTAGCAGCCGGTTCGTTATTCGATATTCGATATTCAATATCCAACCGGCTGCTAGCAGTCTGTTGGATATTCAAAATTTATTTGAAAATCATAAAAAATTAAATACTTGATAACATTAAAAGCACGATTTTCATAGTTAAGAGGACTGATAAGATACGTAGGAAATCGTTTAATGACCTCTTCAAGCTGTCGTAAATTTTCGTTGTCCTCGAATATAAACCTTTTCTAAGTTCCATATTTGTCTTTCTGTAATATAGATTTTATCAATAAAACAACTTCAAATATGTACTTTTATATATGATATTTCTTAAAACAAAAAAAACCTATAACTCTAGAAACATTTAGAAATATAAATAGAAATATTTATGGAAAGGCCAAAAAGAAATATATAGTGAAAACCTACCTGAGACCGCTTAAATGAGGGTGAGACCCCTGGTCTTTCAATGTCCATAAAATTCAACTTAATCATAGACTCTGTATATGTAAAGGTTGTATTTCCCAGAATAATGTCATCTTCGATATCTAACACTGCATGAAAAGGTCGATTTACATACGTATGTAAATATATGATAAACATAAATAAAGGCACATATTTAGATAAACTTTACTAGGCTGTAAATATGTTTGTGCTATCTTTGTTGACAATAAATCTTAATATTTCCCATAAACATTCATGGTGTTGCAGGTAGGCGCGGCCGCCTTTACATATCATATAAAACGTGGGTAAATTGTGTGAACTCGGTACGATTCTCTATCCTGAGCAATCGTTTTGAATTCAATACAAATACAAAAAATCACACCATTATTAAACGTGACCATGCGCTAAATTTTGCTAGCGTGTGGTATTGTATGGAAATAGTTAAATTTGCAATGGTATGTAAATGCTTATGTTTTAAGTGCATGCAAATATGACTTTTAAAATGATTTATAGCTTGAGAAAATATCGATTAAAAGTTGATATTTCGTTTATATTTTACATGCACTAAATGTTTCTTTAATATTGATATTTTGTTTTAATTTTACAGGTTTTGTGTCAAAGTTAGATTTTCAAATTTCTGTAGGTATAAGCAGTATTTCATTTGCATACATATGCAAATATGGTTAGGCATCTTATGTTTGAACCTGGTGACCTGATTAGGCAAATATTTAAGTATTTGCATATTTCAAACCAACATAAAGTAATCGGCATCCTTATCATATGTGATTAATTTTAAGCTATCCAAAGATAAGGGCATTATGGATATTTGCATATATGCAAAACCTTTGTAAATATATAGGAAACATTAACATGCCAGACCGTTTATGTGGTGTGCAAATGATTTGAAAGGTTGTTGTTTGCAATCATTATTGAAATGAACTGTAAATTTATAGTTATATTTGCATTTAGTTCATTCCTTGTTTTCTGTATAAATACTTGTTTGGTGTACAAATTGCTGTTGGGTAATAGCGGCTCGCAGTTTTGAAAATTAAAGATTTTGTAACTATGGTGTCGTTTGATTATACATGATATGCGTATAGTCATGATTAATTAAATTCATTTAATACATAATACAAATATTTCCATGAAGTGACTGCTATCTCATCTCACTGAAAACACTGGTAACACGTCAATCATGTTTTTAAATACGAAAAATTCCTACTCTTATAATTATTATTACTACTTGTTCAGCTGCAATAAGCGACAAGCGAAAAGTAAAAAAGGCCAAAGGAAATGTTCTGGTTTGTTTATGTTTCTTCCTCGGTTACTTTTTTTACTTCTTGAAAGTTTTATAATTCATGTTATTTAATTTTAAAACCAAGGACTATTAATTTTTCAAATCCTTGTATTATCTACAAATATGATCCAAAAAATATCATTCCGTCATCAATAACAATCCACATAAAATATTAATTCCGTTTTGATCCACATCAGAGCGATTACACAACTCGATAAACAATGGTTCCTGGTTGTTGGTATTCAACAGTTCGACGTCGGTTAGTGATGTTTAACGTACTTAACAGATACTGTATGTTCTAACATGTCAAAGTCATACTCGTGCGGTACTATTCGACAGTTATTAAAATAATGTCTATTTTAAATCACCCTCGGCTTGTCTACGTATTTATCTATATTTCATTTTAGCCAATCAAATTGACGTATTATGTTCACACAATTGGATACCCGCCCACAAGTTTGATTGTAAGTAAACGCTGCATGCATTCAAATGCTAAAATTACCGTATTAAACAAATTATAAAGTATCATGCAATGCCTGGTTTTGAAATGTTGTTTTCTTTGAAGTTGTGTGGCAGCAAGTTGTTATATTAGAAAAGTGTGGCCAATGCTACGACAGCTTATTTATTTTTCTTCCCTTAGGAATTATTTTTTTTCTTCATCAAAATATCATACCCCCTCCCCTTTAAATGAAAGGGTTGTTCCTTATATGCATTATTTTTCCGTTTTGAATATTCACTTAAATTTGACAAACGACGTCTTGCACACAAAAATCAATTTTTGTATGAAATCTAGATTTTTCTGTAACCCTGCTTATACCGTAAGGTTGTAGTTTTATTTTGGTTTATTTGATGCCTCCAATGAAAGTGCCAAAATTAAACACACGAAAATTAAACAAACACTAAAAATTGAAATGCCAAAATCGAGTACCGGTACGACAATATCGTAATGTTAATTTTTGGGGAAAATATTTCATGTTATTTTATCTTCCGTGTATTTCCTACAATTCTATACATAGCCAAATCTGCAAATAAATACCTGGTATAATTGGACAACAACACTATATTACATTTACTTGATTGTCAATTTTCTGAAATTGTTAAGAAGTCACAACATGAATTTTTATTCACATGTCAAAAATATACCAGACTATTGCTGATTAGACGCCGTTATTGGTAATTAGAATATCAAAACTCCTTGTCATCCTTTATCTTCAATTAATTAACATGAACTGCCAGAGGCATAAGGATTAAAATTTAAATCCATGATCCTCAATAGATTAACATGTACTGCAAGAGATAATTAAAATTTATTTCATATGATATTTGTAAAGAATAAATAGTCTATTTAAAAAGTGATTTTAATGTTTAAGATTTTATTTCATATTTTCTTTCAGCTTTGAACCACGATATACGGAATTATTCTTTGTAATTGCATTCGTATCCGACTTCTTCATTAAGTTTTGTCGTGTTTCTAGTTTGAGAAATTAAATGATATTTTGTCAATAAACGGGTAAATAAAGGCAAATATGAATGATCTTGCTCACTACTGTTGTTCCAAAATTAAACATATCATTTAGACGAAGCACCAAAATTATACACACCAAAATAAAACACATGCCTTTCGAGAGAAAACGCCAGAATATCCGGACGCCAAAATTTCCCAATTTACGGTAACCGTTTACTAGAAGTTTGACAATATGATGCTCTGATTTCTTTTTTCTGTAATACGTATTGCCATTCGAATGTTGACTGTACTTCGGGTCTTTTTGTTGTGGGAAGACATGTTAACTACCCTGCTATGTCCAGTCTGTGTTTTTGTTGGATGTATTGCTGCTTTGTATTATTCTGATGATTTAAGCCCTTTTCAACTGATTGTATAGTGTGTTCTTATGTTGTACTGTTACACCACTGTCCCAGATTAGGGAGAGGACTGGCGTCTTCAAACTAGTTTAACCCCGCCACATTCTATATGTGCCTGTCCCGAGTCAGGAGCCTGTAATAGAGTGGTTGTCGTTTTTCTGTTTCTCATATTTTTTCGTTAATTGGTTTGCAAAGTTTTTCTTGGTTTGTGTCGTTACATCACTGTCCAAAGTCAGGGAGGGTTAGCGCCGTCAAACATTTTAACCCCGCAACATTCTGTATGTGCCTGTCCCAAGTCAGGAGCCTGTAATTCAGTGGTTGTCGTTTGTTGCTGTATATCATATTTGTTTTTCTTTCATTATTTTGTACATAAATCAGGCCGTTAGCTTTCTCGTTTGAATTGTTTTACATTTGTCATTTCGGGGCCTTTTATAGCTGACTATGCGGTATGGGTTTTGCTTATTGTTGAAGATCGTACGGTGACCTATAGCTGTTAACTTCTATGTCATTTGGTCTCTGGTGAAGAGTTGTCTCGTTGGCAATTATACCACATCCGTTCTTATTTTTTATATGATATATTTGCCACTGGACGTAAAGCCAAATAATCAATCAATCAATCGTACCATTTACATACAGACAATACAGAATGATCTAGTAAAGAATGTCATGATAAATCTAAATAGATTCGTTAAGTATATACTGTAGACATAGTCTATGAATATCAACTTTGATATCGATTAACCGGTTAATCGGTCGTAAGATTATCCGATTAAGCGGTTAGATAAAATTGTTCGATTTGACAAACTATACTAAATAACTATTTAACATTCATGTATTATATGCGTTATGTCAAATTTGGTGAGTGTGCCAAAGAGCTAACAACCCAATAGCATAAAAAAATTATTTGTATTTTTTATCTGTGAATATCTAAGTTTTAGACGCATATGGAGTAGGGTCGCACACTTCAGTATTGTAATATTATACAGTACTTTGTTCTCTAAATCCAATTAAAGCAAATGTACAGAGAAACGACTACATGGATGTCAAAATAGCAGCAAGTCCGTCCAATTATATTTGTTTATGTCACACCCATCTTTGTTAAATAATGAGACCAATAAGTTTGTATTAGGAATAGAACCACATTGATTAGCCCTAACACTTAATGCACATATGAAATGGATGCTTCATACCTTGTATATCGATGCCCTATTTTACGACTTTTCCGTTCGTCATGTGAACATTTGATCAAATGTTCATGATTCAACTAAAAAACAAAGTAATTGGATAACTGTTCACATATTTAGTCTGCGATCTTTGTAAATTCTACATGTCCGTCAGAATGCGTATGGAATGATTGTAAGGTGTACATGTCTGTTCAGGCAATGTTCATCTGACTATGCAGTATGGGTTTTACTCATTGTTGAAGGCCGTACGGTGACCTATAGTTGTTTATTTCTGTGTCTGTCATTTTGCCTCTTGTGGAGAGTTGTCTCATTGGCAATCATACCACATCATCTTATTTTTATATTGTCCTCATTTCAATCAAAGTTCAGTTTAATAAGATAAGATTCGACATTCTGGGTAGACTGATACTTAAGATTGAAAATGAAACGAAATAAAATTTTAATTTAAATGCATTTGACGAAATACATATATTATCAAGTACAAATGTAAATACTTTAACAATCAACATAAAAAATAAACATACTCTGAGAAGAAAAATGTTAGGACATTATAACATTAGACTTATTGTGAAACAAATATGATAAATCTATATATTGGTCCAGAATGAACAAAATAGAGGATAAACCAACACATTTTGTGGTGTGTATTTGCTGCTTCTCCGTTTTTGTTTTTGTTTCTTTTTTAATAGCAACAGTATACTGAAAACTAACTGAAGTGTCGAGCAGGGTAAATTGTCTTCCAGATGAAATTGTTATAACGCAGTGCTCCAGCTAGAAATCGAAAGGGGCAGGGTGCCAGTTGAGGACAGGGCACTTTGTCATGATAGGAAAAGGCACTGCTCATTTCTTTTGTCTACGTTTCTGTGTGTATCACGAGTTCACATTCTTTTTTTTTACTGTATATGTTGTTAATAAAGATGCATAAGTTGTTGTTTTGATTATTTGTTCTATAAAATTTGCATTAGAAAAGTCATTCATACAACATGTTCATAAAACATGGCAATACACATTCATACATCAAATCACTATTAACCAAAAGAGGCAAAATAAACTTACTATCCCCCCCCTTTTCCAAAAAAACAACATAAACTAAACATCTCATTCATTGTTCATGTCATTGTTTAGCATACATGTGACAGTTGTCTTATTTCAAAATTTTCAACTCGAGTTTGGCCCTCTAAACTTTTTTCATTGTTTGTGTTTAGGAATTATTTAGTATGACTTCATTGAGATGATTTGTCATGATAGTAAAGTTTAACTTCACACTCCCATTTTTCGCTGACACATTCATCCAATTTATGACAAAAGGGTACATTGTCTTAATTAAATTACCTAGTTATTAACACCTTTGAAGTCTTATCCACTGTAATTGATTGAAATGACATGATTAACCTAGGGCCAATCACCAGGTGTCATATATGTACTTCGTGATAAGAAATCGATGAAACAAAAGGCAATTTTACCAAAACAGCACAAGGGTTTTTTGGAAAAAAGGCTTCAGGGCAGAAGGGCGCGGATGAAGGCACCCAGGGCGCGGCTGAGGGCACCAAGGGCGCGGCGCTCTTCTATTTTGGGCTAACGAGACCACTGCGTTAGCTATAGGGAACGACCATTTAACTTCAAGGGGAGTGGGGAGGTTATGGTTTTTTCCCTATAAAAATATTCTGATCCCCAATTTGATGAAAAAAAATATTCTGGTCAAGTAGATGACAAAAAAAGAAAATTCTGAATGCAGATTTCACCCCATACCTTATAGTTAGTGTTAAGTTCAGAAAAAAATAATTTGATTGATAGCGTCGAAAAACTAAAATTTTCTGACTCAGAAAAAAATACCCCCTTTTGAAGTTAAATGGTTGCTCCCTTAACTGTGATCTAGAATGCACCTACTATGGACCAGAGTGTTCAGCTTGTACAGGAATCAGGTCTAAGATTCAGATTACAATTTGAGAGTACATAGATGTTTCATATGAATTTCATCATTCAAGTGGCATAAACAACCACAACCTTTAGTCAATTAGTAAGAATATTCTTTCCCTGTTTCAGCATTTAAATGTAATAAAGGATTAAAACCGACAGTTTCGTAGTTCTTTAGGGTTGTAAAAGCACATTTTAAGTATAAGCTCTTCCTTTGCTTCAAATAAATGAACTTCGATCAAATAAACCTTTTCACACTAAAATAAAACTACATGTACGTTAAATATATCTGTCCATATAACATCATGACCAACTCGTACTCTCTTATGTCCATGTTCAGTATACCGTGAAATCGGGCCAAATCCGAATATGTCAAATGATTTGAAAAGATCACCCTCAATACACATGTTTACAGGTTGATGAAAAAGAATAATAACATTTTGATGCGACCAAATCACTCACAAGGTCAAAATCTACAAGCTGTCAAATTCTGCTGGTAATTGTTAAATGTTAAAGAATCTATGCACATGCTTTTAAAAGCCGACTATACAGTATGGGGTTTCTCATTGTTGAAGGCCATACGGTTGCCTTTAATTGCTTACATCAAATTGAATTTGAATTTTGGTGGATAGTTGACTCGTTGGCAATCATACCATATCTCCTTATTTGTAAACCATAGCTGCCAAAAGAATTTTGTGACAACAGATTAAGATGCACATAGTTTTATGATGCAACAAAAGCTGTAGATATTGTTTTAAGGATGTACTTAGGTCAGGTTTGGAAATTTGTGTCAGATGTTCGGACTCCTTACTTTTTTTCCTACGATACAGGGTAAAATATTTTGCCCCATAACACCCATTTTTCTTTTCATATTTACCAAAATTAAAGCAGATTCTAGATTCCTTTTATTTTCGATTTGAGACCCAAATAATACCAAAGCAAATATAAGGTAAAGTCCGAGTCAACCTTTTCTTGCCATTTAAAAAATAAATATCTCGAAAAGGAGCTCCATAACATATCAATATTTTTAGCTTAGTTTGTTCCTTCAAAACTTTTCCAACTTATGGTATCAATTTTAAATTCTAAATTTTTTAATTTCACCTATTATTTTGGCACAAATGAAATACCGATTGACGCAAATCATCGGCAAAGCGCCGATCGAAAGACATCGCTATCCATAACAAATATAATATGTGTATCCAAGAGTCAATAGATACCTTTACTTCAAACATATTTTTATAGTGGTTAACATTTATACATTTTGGGAAAAAATGCTAAACATTTGTCTCCGGCGTTTTGATGCCTGTTCAGGAATAAGCCATAACAGTGTAAGAACCTTAAAGTTCATACCTTGGGCTTTGATTTTATGAATTTAAGTGAAGATTGCAAGACTTTGAGAATGGCAGTTGTGTAAATAAAATCAGAATTTGGCCCTACTCCTTTAGAATATATAAAACGAGTGTTATAAAATACTTATTATATATAATAATGTGGTGTGTGTTAAGGAAACCTGTCTGATTTTTAGCACTGAATATTAAACACATATCCAGTATTTATTCTATATAAAAATTTTAAGCTGTATGCAATCTATATTCATATCATGTGAAATGCCAATGTATTCTATAAATTTTATTTTATGGTAACATTCACTCTGATCAGTTTCATGTCTCACATATATATAAACGAGGGTTCTCAAAAGTACGGCATTGGTTACTTTTTACTTGAGTTTCTTTTCGATGTAGTTTTAGAAAACATGTATGGAAATACATTACAGGAGATTACAACGTCTTATCAAGTTCATTTTTATTTCCAACTTTTGTATTCTCGTCCATATTTTCTACACAGCAGGACAAGTAAGTTCAATCATTGAAGCATTATAATTTGACTATAATAGTTCCATGGTTCAATTAAGATTTTCGCATAATTATGTTAATATTTTTGTTAACTTCTAAATCGTACAATATTGTGCACAAAGAGGTGTGAATTTCATAAAACAACAAAGTAATATCCCACTGTTATATACTAACATCAGAAACTTAAGACAGAATTTTTATCAGAACATGCAGAGATGCTCTACAATTAACACCCGTGTGAAAAAATCAGTAAAATCACGTCGTCTGGTTACGTAATGACATTGCCAATGACTGAAAAATACAAATGGTTTTATGGACACAACAAACGAAATACAAGATTTTAAAGTCTCCATTATAAATATATATCTTCCTATATTTATTGTGATTTAACATTTGTCCTACATGTAAAAATTATTCTTGACTTGCTATTATTAAATAAACAATACAAAAACTGCTTAGAACGTGTGAACATTAAAAATTAGATGACCAAGTTGTGAGTTGGTTCCCGGATTTATCAATTAAAACTATTTTGTATTTTCTTTCTTTTTACGAAATCTTGATACCTTTAGGTTCTTTATATTATGTAAATAAAACTCAAAACAAGTGAATTTATACAAAATTATAGTGAAGTTTTGTCTTAATAGTTAAACCTATTTTATTGCTGTAATTATAATATTGTCAAAATGTTTTCTCTGCAATGTGTATTTTTGGAAGTAAATACCATTTATTAAAATCATGGAAGTAAATTAAAAGTCAATATAATACTCCCATGTCGAAATGCACGGCAATCTTTGGAAACCATGAAATAGAACGAACACCAAAAGTATTACATCTAATAAAAAAGTCATTAGATATAAGAAGATGTGGTATGAATGCCAATGAGAAAACTCTCCATCCAAGTCACAATTGTAAAAGTAAACCATTTTAGGTCAAAGTACGGTCTTCAACTCGGAGCCTTGGCTCACACCGAACAGCAAGCTATAAAGGGCCCCAAAAATTACTAGTGTAAAACCATTCAAACGGGAAAACCAACGGCACCGACAACTACTGAACATGTATAAGTACATAATAGTGAATTATCGACGAAAAGAAAGAGAAAAATAAAGAAAAGAAAATTGATAATAGATTATTCCAAATTGGTATTATAATAGTACGTTTTTCTATATGTAATGGATTTTGAATAAAACAGCATATTCATTTGAAGAAAAGTGAACTTCGCCACGCTAAACGTCAATTTCATGTATAATTATGGGAAATGTTTGATGTTCAATTGGTGATAAACTGTAAAAGTAGATAAGACTGTAAATTGTAGATAATTGTCATACAATACATTTTCTATCAGAATACGGAACAAAAGAATTATTGCCTTTGTTTCAATAGTTATGTGCCAGGTTTAATTACCTTTGAAAAATGATATTCACTTCGGCCGTTGGCCTCATTGAAAATCAGTTAGTACTTAAAACATCCAACCAAATTGAAAACTTTACACGTATTTGGCTTAAATGTCAATATGTATTATTTACTTGCATACGATTTGGATATGTTTATTCAAGAATGTAAAACACATTATGAAGATTTGGATTTGGGGAGGGGGTCTTCATTGCGGATATTTTTTATGCCATTTTTCTCTATGCTTTATAAATTTTGCCCGTTATTCTCTATTCTTTATATTTTAACACCTCATTATTCTCTATTTTTTTATTTTTTTGCCATTTTTTCTCTATTCTTTATTTTTTTTGGCTATTTTTTTCACTATTCTTTATTTTTTGGCCATTTTTCTCTATTCTTTATGTTTTTGGCCCTTTATTCCGCATATTTTGTCCATTAATCTCTATTCTGTAAACCCCATCCACACCCTCGTTCATAAGGCGGTCTGTCATATATTTAAAGGTCATATTTATCGGATCTGATGATGCAGTATAACATATCATCAATTCTTACAAATACGACTGGTTGCAAAAAATAGGAAAACTTTACAAAGCAAAGCTATGCAAAGACTTGCAAAACATTTGATTATGTTTATTTATGTATGTAAAATATGTCTGTATTTTTGAAAGTCATAATGCTATATATCTATCGGCCGAAAATTTGCGTATAAATTCATCAATACGTATATATATGCAAAGACATGGAGAAACCTTTTTATACATTTTACCCAAGTTTTAAAGATTATGCAAATACGATATATACTTTGTTCGTGTTTGATTATGTTTGTATATTTAATGTAAAAGACGGCCTTTCATATCATCAAATAGGACGACAAAACAACTACTTTAGGTTAATAATTAAATATATTTCGGAAGCTATATGAATATTTGCAAAGATATGGGAAAGCTTTGCATACATCTAACACACTATGAATAGAACGCAAATACAAGTGTCTACTTTGCTTATGTTTTACGATGTTTGTAAATTTAATGTAAAGGCGGCCTTTCATATCTTTAGATAAGACGACAAAACAACTAATTTAGATTCATATTTAAAATATTTCGGAAACTATATGAACATTTGCAAAGATATGGGAAAGCTTTGCATATATCTAAAACACTATGCGAATAGAACGCAAATACAAGTGTCTACTTTGTTTATGTTTTACGATGTTTGTAAATTTAATGTAAAAGACAGCCTTTCATATCTTTAAATAGGACGACAAAACAACTATTTTAAATTCATATTTAAATATATTTCGGAAGCTATATGAACATTTGCAAAGATATGGGAAAGCTTTGCATATATCTAACACACTATGCGAATAGAACGCAAATACAAGTGTCTTCTTTGCTTATACTTGACGATGTTGTAAATTCAATGTAAAAGGCGGCCTTTCATATATTTATATAGGACGACAAAACAACCAATTAAGGTTAACATTTAAATACGTTTCAGTACTTTATAAATGTAAGTAAATAAGACCGTTGACTTTACTTACATTTGACGTTGTTTGAAAGTTAAGGAAAGATTAGCATAATTTTTGCAATTTCTTTGCATATATAGTGTACGAATGCAAATTTATCATGTATTTATTCACCAAATAATGGGTATTGAGATATATGGTGCAACAAAGTGCCTATCTTTGCATTGCCTTTATATACACGAGTAAAGAAGTGCAAATCAACCTTTCTTGCAGTAGTAAGGAGGGCTTAGATTGTCACTTTTCAGCTAAAATTGTCAAATTTTAGGACAAAGGCACAGGGCAATGGTGAGAGTCCCTGATCTCTCAATCTTTCTAATATTATGCAGACATTTAGTTCATAGGTAGATACAAACGTGACTAAAAGGAATTTGGTACACTTCCTGTCTTCTATGTTTGGAGCGCCCAATTGCCAGTTGGATATTCAGAATATATAGTGAAAACCTACCTGAGACCGCTTAAATGAGGGTGAGACCCTGGTCTTTCAATGTCCATAAAATTCAACTCAATCATAGACCTGTATATGTAAAGTTGTATTAGAAGGATTTCCCAGAATAATGTCATCTTCGATATCTAAGGAGGCTTAGATTGTCACTTTTCAGCTAAAATTGTCAAATTTTAGGACAGGGCACAGGGCAATGGTGAGAGTCCCTGATCTCTCAATCTCTAATATTATGCAGACATTTAGTTAATAGGCAGATACAAACGTGACTAAAAGGAATTTGGGTACACTTCCTGTCTTCTATGTTTACGGAGCGTCAAATTGCCAGTTGGATATTCAAAATATAGTGAAAACCTACCTGAGACCGCTTAAATGAGGGTGAGACCCCTGGTCTTTCAATGTCCATAAAATTCAACTCAATCATAGACTCTGTATATGCAAAGGTTGTATTAGAAGATTTCCCAGAATAATGTCATCTTCGATATCTAAGGAGGGCTTAGATTGTCACTTTCAGCAAAAATTGTCAAAATTTTTAGACAAAGGGCACAGGGCAATGGTGAGAGTCCCGATCTCTCAATCTTTCTAATATTATGCAGACATTTAGTTAATAGGCAGATACAAACGTGACTAAAGGAATTTGGGTACACTTCCTGTCTTCTATGTTTACGGAGCGCCAAATTGCCAGTTGGATATTCAAAATATATAGTGAAAACCTACCTGAGACCGCTTAAATGAGGGTGAGACCCCTGGTCTTTCAATGTCCATAAAATTCAACTTAATCACAGACTCTGTATATGTAAAGGTTGTATTTGATTTCAGAATAATGTCATCTTCGATATCTAAGGAGGGCTTAGATTGTCACTTTTCAGCTAAAAATTGTCAAAATTTTAGACAAAGAGCACAGGGCAATGGTGAGTCCCTGATCTCTCAAACTGCCTGATATTATGCAGACATTTAGTTAATAGTAATACAAACGTGACTAAAAGGAATTTGGGTACACTTTCTGTCTTCTATGTTTATGGAGGCCCAAATTGCCAGTTGATATTCAAAATATATCGAAAACCTACCTGAGACCGCTTAAATGACGGTGAGACCCCTGTTCTTTCAATGTCCATACAATTCGACGAATTCATAGACTCTGTATAAATAAAGATTGTATCAAAAGATTTCCTCTCCTTAGATATCGAAGTTGACATTATTCTGGGAAATCCTTCGAATACAACCTTTACATATACAGAGTCTATGATTGTTGAATTTTATGGACATTGAAAGACCAGGGGTCTCACCTCATTTAAGCGGTCTCAGGTAGGTTTTCACTATATATTTTGAATATCCAACTGGCAATTTGGGCGCTCCGTAAACATAGAAGACAGGAAGTGTACCTAAATTCTTTTAGTCACGTTTGTATCTACCTATTAACTAACTGTCTGCTTAATATTAGGCAGATTGAGAGATCAGGCGGCTCACCATTGCCCTGTGCACTTTGTCCTGAAATTTTGACAATTTTAGCTGAAAAGTGACAATCTAAGCCTCCGTAGATATCGAAGATGACATTATTCTGGGAAATCTTTTGATACAATCTTTATTTATACAGAGTCTATGCATTCGTCGAATTGTATGGACATTGAAAGAACAGGGGGTCTCACCGTCATTTAAGCGGTCTCAGGTAGGTTTTCGATATATTTTGAATATCCAACTGGCAGTTTGGGCCTCCGTAAACATAGAAGACAGGAAGTGTACCCAAACCTTTTAGTCACATTTGTATCTACCTATTAACTAACTGTCTGCTTGATATTAGGCAGATTGAGAGATCAGGGGCTCTCACCATTGCCCTGTGCCCTTTGTCCTGAAATTTGACAATTTATAGCTGAAAAGTGACAATCTAAGCCTCCGTAGATATCGAAGATGACATTATTCTGGGAAATCCTTCTTATACAACCTTACATATACAAAGTCTATGATTGTTGAATTTTATAAACATTGAAAGACAAGGGGGTCTCACCTCATTTAAGCGGTCTCAGGTAGGTTTTCACTATATATTTTGAATATCCAACTGGCACTTTGGGCGCTGCGTAAACATAGAAGACAGGAAGTGTACCTAAATTCCTTTTAGTCACGTTTGTATCTACCTATTAACTAACTGTCTGCTTAATATTAGGCAGATTGAGAGATCAGGCGGCTCACCATTGCCGTGTGCCCTTTGTCCTGAAATTTTGACAATCTTAGCTGAAAAGTGACAATCTAAGCCCTCCGTAGATATCGAAGATGACATTATTGTGAGAAATCCTTCTAATACAACCTTAACATATACAAAGTCTAGGATTAAGTTCAATTTTATGGACATTGAAAGACCAGGGGGTCTCACTCTCATTTAAGCGGTCTCAGGTAGGTTTTCACTATATATTTTGAATATCCAACTGACACTTTGGGCGCTCCGTAAACATAGAAGACAGAAAGTGTACCCAAATTCCTTTTAGTCACGTTTGTATCTACCTATTAACTAACTGTCTGCTTAATATTAGGCAGATTGAGAGATCAGGGGCTCTCACCATTGCCCTGTGCCCTTTGTCGAAATTTTGACAATTTTAGCTGAAAAGTGACAATCTAAGCCCTCCGTAGATATCGAAGATGACATTATTCTGGGAAATCCTTTTGATATAATCTTTATTTGTACAGAGTCTATGAATTCGTCGAATTTTATGGACATTGAAAGAACAGGGGTCTCATCGTCATTTAAGCGGACAGTTAGTTAATAGGTAGATACAAACGTGACTAAAGGAATTTGGTACACCTTCTGTCTTCTATGTTTACGGAGGGCCCAAAGTGCCAGTTGGATATTCAAAATATTTATCGAAACCTACCTGAGACCGCTTAAATGAGGGTGAGACCCCTGTTCTTTCAATGTCCATAAATTCGACGAATTCATAGAATCTGTATAAATAAAGATTGTATCAAAAGAATTTCACAGAATAATGTCATCTTCCATATCAACGGAGGGCTTAGACTTGGGCGCTCCGTAATGGAAGACAGGAAGTGTACCCAAATTCCTTTTAGTCACGTTTGTATCTACCTATTAACTAAATGTCTGCATAATATTAGAAAGATTGAGAGATCAGGGACTCTCACCATTGCCCTGTGCCCTTTGTCCTAAAATTTTGACAATTTTAGCTGAAAAGTGACAATCTAAGCCCTCCTTAGATATCGAAGTTGACATTATTCTGGGAAATCCTTCTAATACAACCTTAACATATACAGAGTCTATGATTGTTGAATTTTATGGACATTGAAAGACCAGGGGTCTCACCCTCATTTAAGCGGACTCAGGTAGGTTTTCACTATATATTTTGAATATCCAACTGGCAATTTGGGCGCTCCGTAAACATAGAAGACAGAAAGTGTACCCAAATTCCTTTTAGTCACGTTTGTATCTACCTATTAACTAACTGTCTGCTTAATATTAGGCAGATTGAGAGATCCGGCGGCTCTCACCATTGCCCTGTGCACTTTGTCCTGAAATTTTGACAATTTTAGCTGAAAAGTGACAATCTAAGCCCTCCGTAGATATCGAAGATGACATTATTCTGGGAAATCCTTTTGATGCAATCTTTATTTATACAGAGTCTATGCATTCGTCGAATTGTATGGACATTGAAAGAACAGGGGGTCTCACCGTCATTTAAGCGGTCTCAGGTAGGTTTTCGATATATATTTTGAATATCCAATTGGCACTTTGGGCCCTCCGTAAACATAGAAGACAGAAAGTGTACCCAAATTCCTTTTAGTCATGTTTGTATCTACCTATTAACTAACTGTCTGCTTAATATTAGGCAGATTGAGAGATCAGGGGCTCTCACCATTGCCCTGTGCCCTTTGTCCTGAAATTTTGACAATTTTAGCTGAAAAGTGACAATCTAAGCCCTCCGTAGATATCGAAGATGACATTATTCTGGGAAATCCTTTTGATACAATCTTTATTTATACAGAGTATATGAATTCGTCGAATTTTATGGACATTGAAAGACCAGGGGGTCTCACCGTCATTTAAGCGGTCTCAGGTAGGTTTTCGATATATATTTTGAATATCCAACTGGCAGTTTGGGCCCTCCGTAAACATAGAAGACAGGAAGTGTACCCAAATCCCTTTTAATCACATTTGTATCTACCTATTAACTAACTGTCTGCTTGATATTAGGCAGATTGAGAGATCAGGGGCTCTCACCATTGCCCTGTGCCCTTTGTCCTGAAATTTGACAATTTTAGATGAAAAGTGACAATCTAAGCCCTCCGTAGATATCGAAGATGACATTATTCTGGGAAATCCTTTTGATGCAATCTTTATTTGTACAGAGTCTATGAATTCGTCGAATTTTATGGACATTGAAAGAACAGGGGGTCTCATCGTCATTTAAGCGGTCTCAGGTAGGTTTTCGATATAAATTTTGAATATCCAACTGGCACTTTGGGCCCTCCGTAAACATAGAAGACAGGAAGTGTACCCAAATTCCTTTTAGTCACGTTTGTATCCACCTATTAACTAAATATCTGCATAATATTAGAAAGATTGAGAGATCAGGGGCTCTCACCATTGCCCTGTGCCCTTTGTCCTGAAATTTTGACAATTTTAGCTGAAAAGTGACAATCTAAGCCCTCCGTAGATATCGAAGATTACATTATTCTGGGAAACTTTTGATACAATCTTTATTTGTACAGAGTCTATGAATTCGTCGAATTTTATGGACATTGAAAGAACAGGGGGTCTCATCGTCATTTAAGCGGTCTCAGGTAGGTTTTCGATATATATTTTGAATATCCAATTGGCACTTTGGGCCCTCCGTAAACATAGAAGACAGAAAGTGTATCAAAATTCCTTTTAGTCATGTTTGTATCTACCTATTAACTAACTGTCTGCTTAATATTAGGCAGATTGAGAGATCAGGGGCTCTCACCATTGCCCTGTGCCCTTTGTCCTGAAATTTTGACAATTTTAGCTGAAAAGTGACAATCTAAGCCCTCCGTAGATATCGAAGATGACATTATTCTGGGAAATCCTTTTGATACAATCTTTATTTGTACAGAGTCTATGAATTCGTCGAATTTTATGGACATTGAAAGAACAGGGGGTCTCATCGTCATTTAAGCGGTCTCAGGTAGGTTTTCGATATAAATTTTGAATATCCAACTGGCACTTTGGGCCCTCCGTAAACATAGAAGACAGGAAGTGTACCCAAATTCCTTTTAGTCACGTTTGTATCCACCTATTAACTAAATATCTGCATAATATTAGAAAGATTGAGAGATCAGGGGCTCTCACCATTGCCCTGTGCCCTTTGTCGTGAAATTTTGACAATTTTAGCTGAAAAGTGACAATCTAAGCCTCCGTAGATATCGAAGATGACATTATTCTGGGAAACTTTTGATACAATCTTTATTTGTACAGAGTCTATGAATTCGTCGAATTTTATGGACATTGAAAGAACAGGGGTCTCATCGTCATTTAAGCGGTCTCAGGTAGGTTTTCGATATAAATTTTGAATATCCAACTGGCACTTTGGGCCCTCCGTAAACATAGAAGACAGGAAGTGTACCCAAATTCCTTTTAGTCACGTTTGTATCCACCTATTAACTAAATATCTGCATAATATTAGAAAGATTGAGAGATCAGGGGCTCTCACCATTGCCCTGTGCCCTTTGTCCTGAAATTTTGACAATTTTTAGCTGAAAAGTGACAATCTAAGCCTCCGTAGATATCGAAGATTACATTATTCTGGGAAATCCTTTTGATACAATCTTTATTTGTACAGAGTCTATGAATTCGTCGAATTTTATGGACATTGAAAGAACAGGGGGTCTCATCGTCATTTAAGCGGTCTCAGGTAGGTTTTCGATATATATTTTGAATATCCAATTGGCACTTTGGGCCCTCCGTAAACATAGAAGACAGAAAGTGTATCAAAATTCCTTTTAGTCATGTTTGTATCTACCTATTAACTAACTGTCTGCTTAATATTAGGCAGATTGAGAGATCAGGGGCTCTCACCATTGCCCTGTGCCCTTTGTCCTGAAATTTTGACAATTTTAGCTGAAAAGTGACAATCTAAGCCCTCCGTAGATATCGAAGATGACATTATTCTGGGAAATCCTTTTGATACAATCTTTATTTGTACAGAGTCTATGAATTCGTCGAATTTTATGGACATTGAAAGAACAGGGGGTCTCATCGTCATTTAAGCGGTCTCAGGTAGGTTTTCGATATAAATTTTGAATATCCAACTGGCACTTTGGGCCCTCCGTAAACATAGAAGACAGGAAGTGTACCCAAATTCCTTTTAGTCACGTTTGTATCCACCTATTAACTAAATATCTGCATAATATTAGAAAGATTGAGAGATCAGGGGCTCTCACCATTGCCCTGTGCCCTTTGTCCTAAAATTTTGACAATTTTAGCTGAAAAGTGACAATCTAAGCCCTCCGTAGATATCGAAGATGACATTATTCTGGGAAAACTTTTGATACAATCTTTATTTGTACAGAGTCTATGAATTCGTCGAATTTTATGGACATTGAAAGAACAGGGGTCTCATCGTCATTTAAGCGGTCTCAGGTAGGTTTTCGATATAAATTTTGAATATCCAACTGGCACTTTGGGCCCTCCGTAAACATAGAAGACAGGAAGTGTACCCAAATTCCTTTTAGTCACGTTTGTATCCACCTATTAACTAAATATCTGCATAATATTAGAAAGATTGAGAGATCAGGGGCTCTCACCATTGCCCTGTGCCCTTTGTCGTGAAATTTTGACAATTTTAGCTGAAAAGTGACAATCTAAGCCTCCGTAGATATCGAAGATGACATTATTCTGGGAAATCCTTTTGATACAATCTTTATTTGTACAGAGTCTATGAATTCGTCGAATTTTATGGACATTGAAAGAACAGGGGGTCTCATCGTCATTTAAGCGGTCTCAGGTAGGTTTTCGATATATATTTTGAATATCCAATTGGCACTTTGGGCCCTCCGTAAACATAGAAGACAGAAAGTGTACCCAAATTCCTTTTAGTCATGTTTGTATCTACCTATTAACTAACTGTCTGCTTAATATTAGGCAGATTGAGAGATCAGGGGCTCTCACCATTGCCCTGTGCCCTTTGTCCTGAAATTTTGACAATTTTAGCTGAAAAGTGACAATCTAAGCCCTCCGTAGATATCGAAGATGACATTATTCTGGGAAATCCTTTTGATACAATCTTTATTTGTACAGAGTCTATGAATTCGTCGAATTTTATGGACATTGAAAGAACAGGGGGTCTCATCGTCATTTAAGCGGTCTCAGGTAGGTTTTCGATATAAATTTTGAATATCCAACTGGCACTTTGGGCCCTCCGTAAACATAGAAGACAGGAAGTGTACCCAAATTCCTTTTAGTCACGTTTGTATCCACCTATTAACTAAATATCTGCATAATATTAGAAAGATTGAGAGATCAGGGGCTCTCACCATTGCCCTGTGCCCTTTGTCCTAAAATTTTGACAATTTTAGCTGAAAAGTGACAATCTAAGCCTCCGTAGATATCGAAGATGACATTATTCTGGGAAATCCTTTTGATACAATCTTTATTTGTACAGAGTCTATGAATTCGTCGAATTTTATGGACATTGAAAGAACAGGGGTCTCATCGTCATTTAAGCGGTCTCAGGTAGGTTTTCGATATAAATTTTGAATATCCAACTGGCACTTTGGGCCCTCCGTAAACATAGAAGACAGGAAGTGTACCCAAATTCCTTTTAGTCACGTTTGTATCCACCTATTAACTAAATATCTGCATAATATTAGAAAGATTGAGAGATCAGGGGCTCTCACCATTGCCCTGTGCCCTTTGTCCTAAAATTTTGACAATTTTAGCTGAAAAGTGACAATCTAAGCCTCCGTAGATATCGAAGATGACATTATTCTGGGAAACTTTTGATACAATCTTTATTTGTACAGAGTCTATATATTCGTCGAATTTTATGGACATTGAAAGAACAGGGGTCTCATCGTCATTTAAGCAGTCTCAGGTAGGTTTTCGATATAAATTTTGAATATCCAACTGGCACTTTGGGCCCTCCGTAAACATAGAAGACAGGAAGTGTACCCAAATTCCTTTTAGTCACGTTTGTATCCACCTATTAACTAAATATCTGCATAATATTAGAAAGATTGAGAGATCAGGGGCTCTCACCATTGCCCTGTGCCCTTTGTCCTAAAATTTTGACAATTTTAGCTGAAAAGTGACAATCTAAGCCTCCGTAGATATCGAAGATGACATTATTCTGGGAAACTTTTGATACAATCTTTATTTGTAAAGAGTCTATGAATTCGTCGAATTTTATGGACATTGAAAGAACAGGGGTCTCATCGTCATTTAAGCGGTCTCAGGTAGGTTTTCGATATAAATTTTGAATATCCAACTGGCACTTTGGGCCCTCCGTAAACATAGAAGACAGGAAGTGTACCCAAATTCCTTTTAGTCACGTTTGTATCCACCTATTAACTAAATATCTGCATAATATTAGAAAGATTGAGAGATCAGGGGCTCTCACCATTGCCCTGTGCCCTTTGTCCTAAAATTTTGACAATTTTAGCTGAAAAGTGACAATCTAAGCCCTCCGTAGATATCGAAGATGACATTATTCTGGGAAAAACTTTTGATACAATCTTTATTTGTACAGAGTCTATGAATTCGTCGAATTTTATGGACATTGAAAGAACAGGGGTCTCATCGTCATTTAAGCGGTCTCAGGTAGGTTTTCGATATAAATTTTGAATATCCAACTGGCACTTTGGGCCCTCCGTAAACATAGAAGACAGGAAGTGTACCCAAATTCCTTTTAGTCACGTTTGTATCCACCTATTAACTAAATATCTGCATAATATTAGAAAGATTGAGAGATCAGGGGCTCTCACCATTGCCCTGTGCCCTTTGTCCTAAAATTTTGACAATTTTAGCTGAAAAGTGACAATCTAAGCCTCCGTAGATATCGAAGATGACATTATTCTGGGAAATCCTTTTGATACAATCTTTATTTGTACAGAGTCTATGAATTCGTCGAATTTTATGGACATTGAAAGAACAGGGGGTCTCATCGTCATTTAAGCGGTCTCAGGTAGGTTTTCGATATAAATTTTGAATATCCAACTGGCACTTTGGGCCCTCCGTAAACATAGAAGACAGGAAGTGTACCCAAATTCCTTTTAGTCACGTTTGTATCCACCTATTAACTAAATATCTGCATAATATTAGAAAGATTGAGAGATCAGGGGCTCTCACCATTGCCCTGTGCCCTTTGTCCTAAAATTTTGACAATTTTAGCTGAAAAGTGACAATCTAAGCCTCCGTAGATATCGAAGATGACATTATTCTGGGAAATCCTTTTGATACAATCTTTATTTGTACAGAGTCTATGAATTCGTCGAATTTTATGGACATTGAAAGAACAGGGGGTCTCATCGTCATTTAAGCGGTCTCAGGTAGGTTTTCGATATAAATTTTGAATATCCAACTGGCACTTTGGGCCCTCCGTAAACATAGAAGACAGGAAGTGTACCCAAATTCCTTTTAGTCACGTTTGTATCCACCTATTAACTAAATATCTGCATAATATTAGAAAGATTGAGAGATCAGGGGCTCTCACCATTGCCCTGTGCCCTTTGTCCTAAAATTTTGACAATTTTAGCTGAAAAGTGACAATCTCAGCCTCCGTAGATATCGAAGATGACATTATTCTGGGAAACTTTTGATACAATCTTTATTTGTACAGAGTCTATGAATTCGTCGAATTTTATGGACATTGAAAGAACAGGGGGTCTCATCGTCATTTAAGCGGTCTCAGGTAGGTTTTCGATATAAATTTTGAATATCCAACTGGCACTTTGGGCCCTCCGTAAACATAGAAGACAGGAAGTGTACCCAAATTCCTTTTAGTCACGTTTGTATCCACCTATTAACTAAATATCTGCATAATATTAGAAAGATTGAGAGATCAGGGGCTCTCACCATTGCCCTGTGCCCTTTGTCCTAAAATTTTGACAATTTTTAGCTGAAAAGTGACAATCTAAGCCTCCGTAGATATCGAAGATGACATTATTCTGGGAAATCCTTTTGATACAATCTTTATTTGTAAAGAGTCTATGAATTCGTCGAATTTTATGGACATTGAAAGAACAGGGGTCTCATCGTCATTTAAGCGGTCTCAGGTAGGTTTTCGATATAAATTTTGAATATCCAACTGGCACTTTGGGCCCTCCGTAAACATAGAAGACAGAAAGTGTACCCAAATTCCTTTTAGTCACGTTTGTATCCACCTATTAACTAAATATCTGCATAATATTAGAAAGATTGAGAGATCAGGGGCTCTCACCATTGCCCTGTGCCCTTTGTCCTAAAATTTTGACAATTTTAGCTGAAAAGTGACAATCTAAGCCTCCGTAGATATCGAAGATGACATTATTCTAGGAAATCCTTTTGATACAATCTTTATTTGTACAGAGTCTATGAATTCGTCGAATTTTATGGACATTGAAAGAACAGGGGGTCTCATCGTCATTTAAGCGGTCTCAGGTAGGTTTTCGATATAAATTTTGAATATCCAACTGGCACTTTGGGCCCTCCGTAAACATAGAAGACAGGAAGTGTACCCAAATTCCTTTTAGTCACGTTTGTATCCACCTATTACCTAAATATCTGCATAATATTAGAAAGATTGAGAGATCAGGGGCTCTCACCATTGCCCTGTGCCCTTTGTCCTAAAATTTTGACAATTTTAGCTGAAAAGTGACAATCTAAGCCCTCCGTAGATATCGAAGATGACATTATTCTGGGAAATCCTTTTGATACAATCTTTATTTGTACAGAGTCTATGAATTCGTCGAATTTTATGGACATTGAAAGAACAGGGGGTCTCATCGTCATTTAAGCGGTCTCAGGTAGGTTTTCGATATAAATTTTGAATATCCAACTGGCACTTTGGGCCCTCCGTAAACATAGAAGACAGGAAGTGTACCCAAATTCCTTTTAGTCACGTTTGTATCCACCTATTAACTAAATATCTGCATAATATTAGAAAGATTGAGAGATCAGGGGCTCTCACCATTGCCCTGTGCCCTTTGTCCTAAAATTTTGACAATTTTAGCTGAAAAGTGACAATCTAAGCCCTCCGTAGATATCGAAAATGACATTATTCTGGGAAATCCTTTTGATACAATCTTTATTTGTACAGAGTCTATGAATTCGTCGAATTTTATGGACATTGAAAGAACAGGGGGTCTCATCGTCATTTAAGCGGTCTCAGGTAGGTTTTCGATATAAATTTTGAATATCCAACTGGCACTTTGGGCCCTCCGTAAACATAGAAGACAGAAAGTGTACCCAAATTCCTTTTAGTCACGTTTGTATCCACCTATTAACTAAATATCTGCATAATATTAGAAAGATTGAGAGATCAGGGGCTCTCACCATTGCCCTGTGCCCTTTGTCCTAAAATTTTGACAATTTTAGCTGAAAAGTGACAATCTAAGCCCTCCGTAGATATCGAAGATGACATTATTCTGGGAAATCCTTTTGATACAATCTTTATTTGTACAGAGTCTATGAATTCGTCGAATTTTATGGACATTGAAAGAACAGGGGGTCTCATCGTCATTTAAGCGGTCTCAGGTAGGTTTTCGATATAAATTTTGAATATCCAACTGGCACTTTGGGCCCTCCGTAAACATAGAAGACAGAAAGTGTACCCAAATTCCTTTTAGTCACGTTTGTATCCACCTATTAACTAAATATCTGCATAATATTAGAAAGATTGAGAGATCAGGGGCTCTCACCATTGCCCTGTGCCCTTTGTCCTAAAATTTTGACAATTTTAGCTGAAAAGTGACAATCTAAGCCCTCCGTAGATATCGAAAATGACATTATTCTGGGAAATCCTTTTGATACAATCTTTATTTGTACAGAGTCTATGAATTCGTCGAATTTTATGGACATTGAAAGAACAGGGGTCTCATCGTCATTTAAGCGGTCTCAGGTAGGTTTTCGATATAAATTTTGAATATCCAACTGGCACTTTGGGCCCTCCGTAAACATAGAAGACAGAAAGTGTACCCAAATTCCTTTTAGTCACGTTTGTATCCACCTATTAACTAAATATCTGCATAATATTAGAAAGATTGAGAGATCAGGGGCTCTCACCATTGCCCTGTGCCCTTTGTCCTAAAATTTTGACAATTTTAGCTGAAAAGTGACAATCTAAGCCCTCCGTAGATATCGAAGATGACATTATTCTGGGAAATCCTTTTGATACAATCTTTATTTGTACAGAGTCTATGAATTCGTCGAATTTTATGGACATTGAAAGAACAGGGGTCTCATCGTCATTTAAGCGGTCTCAGGTAGGTTTTCGATATAAATTTTGAATATCCAACTGGCACTTTGGGCCCTCCGTAAACATAGAAGACAGAAAGTGTACCCAAATTCCTTTTAGTCACGTTTGTATCCACCTATTAACTAAATATCTGCATAATATTAGAAAGATTGAGAGATCAGGGGCTCTCACCATTGCCCTGTGCCCTTTGTCCTAAAATTTTGACAATTTTAGCTGAAAAGTGACAATCTAAGCCTCCGTAGATATCGAAGATGACATTATTCTGGGAAATCCTTTTGATACAATCTTTATTTGTACAGAGTCTATGAATTCGTCGAATTTTATGGACATTGAAAGAACAGGGGGTCTCATCGTCATTTAAGCGGTCTCAGGTAGGTTTTCGATATAAATTTTGAATATCCAACTGGCACT
Source organism: Mytilus coruscus (assembly GCA_017311375.1). Lineage (NCBI taxonomy): Eukaryota > Metazoa > Mollusca > Bivalvia > Mytilida > Mytilidae > Mytilus > Mytilus coruscus. The sequence continues at coordinate 50,678,023 of CM029608.1, read as the reverse complement.
TTGGGCCCTCCGTAAACATAGAAGACAGGAAGTGTACCCAAATTCCTTTTAGTCACGTTTGTATCCACCTATTAACTAAATATCTGCATAATATTAGAAAGATTGAGAGATCAGGGGCTCTCACCATTGCCCTGTGCCCTTTGTCCTAAAATTTTGACAATTTTAGCTGAAAAGTGACAATCTAAGCCCTCCGTAGATATCGAAGATGACATTATTCTGGGAAAACTTTTGATACAATCTTTATTTGTACAGAGTCTATGAATTTGTCGAATTTTATGGACATTGAAAGAACAGGGGGTCTCATCGTCATTTAAGCGGTCTCAGGTAGGTTTTCGATATAAATTTTGAATATCCAACTGGCACTTTGGGCCCTCCGTAAACATAGAAGACAGGAAGTGTACCCAAATTCCTTTTAGTCACGTTTGTATCCACCTATTAACTAAATATCTGCATAATATTAGAAAGATTGAGAGATCAGGGGCTCTCACCATTGCCCTGTGCCCTTTGTCCTAAAATTTTGACAATTTTAGCTGAAAAGTGACAATCTAAGCCCTCCGTAGATATCGAAGATGACATTATTCTGGGAAATCCTTTTGATACAATCTTTATTTGTACAGAGTCTATGAATTCGTCGAATTTTATGGACATTGAAAGAACAGGGGGTCTCATCGTCATTTAAGCGGTCTCAGGTAGGTTTTCGATATAAATTTTGAATATCCAACTGGCACTTTGGGCCCTCCGTAAACATAGAAGACAGGAAGTGTACCCGAATTCCTTTTAGTCACGTTTGTATCCACCTATTAACTAAATATCTGCATAATATTAGAAAGATTGAGAGATCAGGGGCTCTCACCATTGCCCTGTGCCCTTTGTCCTAAAATTTTGACAATTTTTAGCTGAAAAGTTACAATCTAAGCCCTCCGTAGATATCGAAGATGACATTATTCTGGGAAATCCTTTTGATGCAATCTTTATTTATACAGAGTCTATGAATTCGTCGAATTTTATGGACATTGAAAGAACAGGGGGTCTCATCGTCATTTAAGCGGTCTCAGGTAGGTTTTCGATATAAATTTTGAATATCCAACTGGCACTTTGGGCCCTCCGTAAACATAGAAGACAGGAAGTGTACCCAAATTCCTTTTAGTCACGTTTGTATCCACCTATTAACTAAATATCTGCATAATATTAGAAAGATTGAGAGATCAGGGGCTCTCACCATTGCCCTGTGCCCTTTGTCCTAAAATTTTGACAATTTTAGCTGAAAAGTGACAATCTAAGCCCTCCGTAGATATCGAAGATGACATTATTCTGGGAAATCCTTTTGATACAATCTTTATTTGTACAGAGTCTATGAATTCGTCGAATTCTATGGACATTGAAAGAACAGGGGTCTCATCGTCATTTAAGCGGTCTCAGGTAGGTTTTCGATATAAATTTTGAATATCCAACTGGCACTTTGGGCCCTCCGTAAACATAGAAGACAGGAAGTGTACCCAAATTCCTTTTAGTCACGTTTGTATCCACCTATTAACTAAATATCTGCATAATATTAGAAAGATTGAGAGATCAGGGGCTCTCACCATTGCCCTGTGCCCTTTGTCCTAAAATTTTGACAATTTTAGCTGAAAAGTGACAATCTAAGCCCTCCGTAGATATCGAAGATGACATTATTCTGGGAAATCCTTTTGATACAATCTTTATTTGTACAGAGTCTATGAATTCGTCGAATTTTATGGACATTGAAAGAATAGGGGGTCTCATCGTCATTTAAGCGGTCTCAGGTAGGTTTTCGATATAAATTTTGAATATCCAACTGGCACTTTGGGCCCTCCGTAAACATAGAAGACAGGAAGTGTACCCAAATTCCTTTTAGTCACGTTTGTATCCACCTATTAACTAAATATCTGCATAATATTAGAAAGATTGAGAGATCAGGGGCTCTCACCATTGCCCTGTGCCCTTTGTCCTAAAATTTTGACAATTTTAGATGAAAAGTGACAATCTAAGCCCTCCGTAGATATCGAAGATGACATTATTCTGGGAAATCCTTTTGATACAATCTTTATTTGTACAGAGTCTATGAATTCGTCGAATTTTATGGACATTGAAAGAACAGGGGGTCTCATCGTCATTTAAGCGGTCTCAGGTAGGTTTTCGATATAAATTTTGAATATCCAACTGGCACTTTGGGCCCTCCGTAAACATAAAAGACAGGAAGTGTACCCAAATTCCTTTTAGTCACGTTTGTATCCACCTATTAACTAAATATCTGCATAATATTAGAAAGATTGAGAGATCAGGGGCTCTCACCATTGCCCTGTGCCCTTTGTCCTAAAATTTTGACAATTTTAGCTGAAAAGTGACAATCTAAGCCCTCCGTAGATATCGAAGATGACATTATTCTGGGAAATCCTTTTGATACAATCTTTTTTGTACAGAGTCTATGAATTCGTCGAATTTTATGGACATTGAAAGAACAGGGGTCTCATCGTCATTTAAGCGGTCTCAGGTAGGTTTTCGATATAAATTTTGAATATCCAACTGGCACTTTGGGCCCTCCGTAAACATAAAAGACAGGAAGTGTACCCAAATTCCTTTTAGTCACGTTTGAATCCACCTATTAACTAAATATCTGCATAATATTAGAAAGATTGAGAGATCAGGGGCTCTCACCATTGCCCTGTGCCCTTTGTCCTAAAATTTTGACAATTTTAGCTGAAAAGTGACAATCTAAGCCCTCCGTAGATATCGAAGATGACATTATTCTGGGAAATCCTTTTGATACAATCTTTATTTGTACAGAGTCTATGAATTCGTCGAATTTTATGGACATTGAAAGAACAGGGGGTCTCATCGTCATTTAAGCGGTCTCAGGTAGGTTTTCGATATAAATTTTGAATATCCAACTGGCACTTTGGGCCCTCCGTAAACATAGAAGACAGGAAGTGTACCCAAATTCCTTTTAGTCACGTTTGTATCCACCTATTAACTAAATATCTGCATAATATTAGAAAGATTGAGAGATCAGGGGCTCTCACCATTGCCCTGTGCCCTTTGTCCTAAAATTTTGACAATTTTAGCTGAAAAGTGACAATCTAAGCCCTCCGTAGATATCGAAGATGACATTATTCTGGGAAATCCTTTTGATACAATCTTTATTTGTACAGAGTCTATGAATTCGTCGAATTTTATGGACATTGAAAGAACAGGGGGTCTCATCGTCATTTAAGCGGTCTCAGGTAGGTTTTCGATATAAATTTTGAATATCCAACTGGCACTTTGGGCCCTCCGTAAACATAGAAGACAGAAAGTGTACCCAAATTCCTTTTAGTCACGTTTGTATCCACCTATTAACTAAATATCTGCATAATATTAGAAAGATTGAGAGATCAGGGGCTCTCACCATTGCCCTGTGCCCTTTGTCCTAAAATTTTGACAATTTTTAGCTGAAAAGTGACAATCTAAGCCCTCCGTAGATATCGAAGATGACATTATTCTAGGAAATCCTTTTGATACAATCTTTATTTGTACAGAGTCTATGAATTCGTCGAATTTTATGGACATTGAAAGAACAGGGGGTCTCATCGTCATTTAAGCGGTCTCAGGTAGGTTTTCGATATAAATTTTGAATATCCAACTGGCACTTTGGGCCCTCCGTAAACATAGAAGACAGGAAGTGTACCCAAATTCCTTTTAGTCACGTTTGTATCCACCTATTAACTAAATATCTGCATAATATTAGAAAGATTGAGAGATCAGGGGCTCTCACCATTGCCCTGTGCCCTTTGTCCTAAAATTTTGACAATTTTAGCTGAAAAGTGACAATCTAAGCCCTCCGTAGATATCGAAGATGACATTATTCTGGGAAATCCTTTTGATACAATCTTTATTTGTACAGAGTCTATGAATTCGTCGAATTTTATGGACATTGAAAGAACAGGGGGTCTCATCGTCATTTAAGCGGTCTCAGGTAGGTTTTCGATATAAATTTTGAATATCCAACTGGCACTTTGGGCCCTCCGTAAACATAGAAGACAGGAAGTGTACCCAAATTCCTTTTAGTCACGTTTGTATCCACCTATTAACTAAATATCTGCATAATATTAGAAAGATTGAGAGATCAGGGGCTCTCACCATTGCCCTGTGCCCTTTGTCCTAAAATTTTGACAATTTTTAGCTGAAAAGTGACAATCTAAGCCCTCCGTAGATATCGAAGATGACATTATTCTAGGAAATCCTTTTGATACAATCTTTATTTGTACAGAGTCTATGAATTCGTCGAATTTTATGGACATTGAAAGAACAGGGGGTCTCATCGTCATTTAAGCGGTCTCAGGTAGGTTTTCGCTATATATTTTGAATATCCAACTGGCACTTTGGGCCCTCCGTAAACATAGAAGACAGGAAGTGTACCCAAATTCCTTTTAGTCACGTTTGTATTCACCTATTAACTAAATGTCTGCATAATATTAGAAAGATTAAGAGATCAGGGGGCTCTCACCATTGCCCTGTGCCCTTTGTCCTAAAATTTTGACAATTTTTAGCTGAAAAGTGACAATCTAAGCCCTCCGTAGATATCGAAGATGACATTATTCTGGGAAATCCTTTTGATACAATCTTTATTTATGCAGAGTCTATGAATTCGTCGAACTTTATGGACATTGAAAGAACAGGGGGGTCTCATCGTCATTTAAGCGGTCTCAGGTAGGTTTTCGATATAAATTTTGAATATCCAACTGGCACTTTGGGCCCTCCGTAAACATAGAAGACAGGAAGTGTACCCAAATTCCTTTTAGTCACGTTTGTATCCACCTATTAACTAAATATCTGCATAATATTAGAAAGATTGAGAGATCAGGGGCTCTCACCATTGCCCTGTGCCCTTTGTCCTAAAATTTTGACAATTTTAGCTGAAAAGTGACAATCTAAGCCTCCGTAGATATCGAAGATGACATTATTCTGGGAAATCCTTTTGATACAATCTTTATTTGTACAGAGTCTATGAATTCGTCGAATTTTATGGACATTGAAAGAACAGGGGTCTCATCGTCATTTAAGCGGTCTCAGGTAGGTTTTCGATATAAATTTTGAATATCCAACTGGCACTTTGGGCCCTCCGTAAACATAGAAGACAGGAAGTGTACCCAAATTCCTTTTAGTCACGTTTGTATCCACCTATTAACTAAATATCTGCATAATATTAGAAAGATTGAGAGATCAGGGGCTCTCACCATTGCCCTGTGCCCTTTGTCCTAAAATTTTGACAATTTTAGCTGAAAAGTGACAATCTAAGCCCTCCGTAGATATCGAAGATGACATTATTCTGGGAAACTTTTGATACAATCTTTATTTGTACAGAGTCTATGAATTCGTCGAATTTTATGGACATTGAAAGAACAGGGGTCTCATCGTCATTTAAGCGGTCTCAGGTAGGTTTTCGATATAAATTTTGAATATCCAACTGGCACTTTGGGCCCTCCGTAAACATAGAAGACAGGAAGTGTACCCAAATTCCTTTTAGTCACGTTTGTATCCACCTATTAACTAAATATCTGCATAATATTAGAAAGATTGAGAGATCAGGGGCTCTCACCATTGCCCTGTGCCCTTTGTCCTAAAATTTTGACAATTTTAGCTGAAAAGTGACAATCTAAGCCTCCGTAGATATCGAAGATGACATTATTCTGGGAAATCCTTTTGATACAATCTTTATTTGTAAAGAGTCTATGAATTCGTCGAATTTTATGGACATTGAAAGAACAGGGGTCTCATCGTCATTTAAGCGGTCTCAGGTAGGTTTTCGATATAAATTTTGAATATCCAACTGGCACTTTGGGCCCTCCGTAAACATAGAAGACAGGAAGTGTACCCAAATTCCTTTTAGTCACGTTTGTATCCACCTATTAACTAAATATCTGCATAATATTAGAAAGATTGAGAGATCAGGGGCTCTCACCATTGCCCTGTGCCCTTTGTCCTAAAATTTTGACAATTTTAGCTGAAAAGTGACAATCTAAGCCCTCCGTAGATATCGAAGATGACATTATTCTGGGAAATCCTTTTGATACAATCTTTATTTGTAAAGAGTCTATGAATTCGTCGAATTTTATGGACATTGAAAGAACAGGGGGTCTCATCGTCATTTAAGCGGTCTCAGGTAGGTTTTCGATATAAATTTTGAATATCCAACTGGCACTTTGGGCCCTCCGTAAACATAGAAGACAGGAAGTGTACCCAAATTCCTTTTAGTCACGTTTGTATCCACCTATTAACTAAATATCTGCATAATATTAGAAAGATTGAGAGATCAGGGGCTCTCACCATTGCCCTGTGCCCTTTGTCCTAAAATTTTGACAATTTTAGCTGAAAAGTGACAATCTAAGCCCTCCGTAGATATCGAAGATGACATTATTCTGGGAAATCCTTTTGATACAATCTTTATTTGTAAAGAGTCTATGAATTCGTCGAATTTTATGGACATTGAAAGAACAGGGGGTCTCATCGTCATTTAAGCGGTCTCAGGTAGGTTTTCGATATAAATTTTGAATATCCAACTGGCACTTTGGGCCCTCCGTAAACATAGAAGACAGGAAGTGTACCCAAATTCCTTTTAGTCACGTTTGTATCCACCTATTAACTAAATATCTGCATAATATTAGAAAGATTGAGAGATCAGGGGCTCTCACCATTGCCCTGTGCCCTTTGTCCTAAAATTTTGACAATTTTAGCTGAAAAGTGACAATCTAAGCCCTCCGTAGATATCGAAGATGACATTATTCTGGGAAATCCTTTTGATACAATCTTTATTTGTAAAGAGTCTATGAATTCGTCGAATTTTATGGACATTGAAAGAACAGGGGTCTCATCGTCATTTAAGCGGTCTCAGGTAGGTTTTCGATATAAATTTTGAATATCCAACTGGCACTTTGGGCCCTCCGTAAACATAGAAGACAGGAAGTGTACCCAAATTCCTTTTAGTCACGTTTGTATCCACCTATTAACTAAATATCTGCATAATATTAGAAAGATTGAGAGATCAGGGGCTCTCACCATTGCCCTGTGCCCTTTGTCCTAAAATTTTGACAATTTTAGCTGAAAAGTGACAATCTAAGCCCTCCGTAGATATCGAAGATGACATTATTCTGGGAAATCCTTTTGATACAATCTTTATTTGTAAAGGGTCTATGAATTCGTCGAATTTTATGGACATTGAAAGAACAGGGGGTCTCATCGTCATTTAAGCGGTCTCAGGTAGGTTTTCGATATAAATTTTGAATATCCAACTGGCACTTTGGGCCCTCCGTAAACATAGAAGACAGGAAGTGTACCCAAATTCCTTTTAGTCACGTTTGTATCCACCTATTAACTAAATATCTGCATAATATTAGAAAGATTGAGAGATCAGGGGCTCTCACCATTGCCCTGTGCCCTTTGTCCTAAAATTTTGACAATTTTAGCTGAAAAGTGACAATCTAAGCCCTCCGTAGATATCGAAGATGACATTATTCTGGGAAATCCTTTTGATACAATCTTTATTTGTAAAGAGTCTATGAATTCGTCGAATTTTATGGACATTGAAAGAACAGGGGGTCTCATCGTCATTTAAGCGGTCTCAGGTAGGTTTTCGATATAAATTTTGAATATCCAACTGGCACTTTGGGCCCTCCGTAAACATAGAAGACAGGAAGTGTACCCAAATTCCTTTTAGTCACGTTTGTATCCACCTATTAACTAAATATCTGCATAATATTAGAAAGATTGAGAGATCAGGGGCTCTCACCATTGCCCTGTGCCCTTTGTCCTAAAATTTTGACAATTTTAGCTGAAAAGTGACAATCTAAGCCCTCCGTAGATATCGAAGATGACATTATTCTGGGAAATCCTTTTGATACAATCTTTATTTGTAAAGAGTCTATGAATTCGTCGAATTTTATGGACATTGAAAGAACAGGGGTCTCATCGTCATTTAAGCGGTCTCAGGTAGGTTTTCGATATAAATTTTGAATATCCAACTGGCACTTTGGGCCCTCCGTAAACATAGAAGACAGGAAGTGTACCCAAATTCCTTTTAGTCACGTTTGTATCCACCTATTAACTAAATATCTGCATAATATTAGAAAGATTGAGAGATCAGGGGCTCTCACCATTGCCCTGTGCCCTTTGTCCTAAAATTTTGACAATTTTAGCTGAAAAGTGACAATCTAAGCCCTCCGTAGATATCGAAGATGACATTATTCTGGGAAATCCTTTTGATACAATCTTTATTTGTAAAGAGTCTATGAATTCGTCGAATTTTATGGACATTGAAAGAACAGGGGGTCTCATCGTCATTTAAGCGGTCTCAGGTAGGTTTTCGATATAAATTTTGAATATCCAACTGGCACTTTGGGCCCTCCGTAAACATAGAAGACAGGAAGTGTACCCAAATTCCTTTTAGTCACGTTTGTATCCACCTATTAACTAAATATCTGCATAATATTAGAAAGATTGAGAGATCAGGGGCTCTCACCATTGCCCTGTGCCCTTTGTCCTAAAATTTTGACAATTTTAGCTGAAAAGTGACAATCTAAGCCCTCCGTAGATATCGAAGATGACATTATTCTGGGAAATCCTTTTGATACAATCTTTATTTGTAAAGAGTCTATGAATTCGTCGAATTTTATGGACATTGAAAGAACAGGGGGTCTCATCGTCATTTAAGCGGTCTCAGGTAGGTTTTCGATATAAATTTTGAATATCCAACTGGCACTTTGGGCCCTCCGTAAACATAGAAGACAGGAAGTGTACCCAAATTCCTTTTAGTCACGTTTGTATCCACCTATTAACTAAATATCTGCATAATATTAGAAAGATTGAGAGATCAGGGGCTCTCACCATTGCCCTGTGCCCTTTGTCCTAAAATTTTGACAATTTTAGCTGAAAAGTGACAATCTAAGCCTCCGTAGATATCGAAGATGACATTATTCTGGGAAATCCTTTTGATACAATCTTTATTTGTAAAGAGTCTATGAATTCGTCGAATTTTATGGACATTGAAAGAACAGGGGGTCTCATCGTCATTTAAGCGGTCTCAGGTAGGTTTTCGATATAAATTTTGAATATCCAACTGGCACTTTGGGCCCTCCGTAAACATAGAAGACAGGAAGTGTACCCAAATTCCTTTTAGTCACGTTTGTATCCACCTATTAACTAAATATCTGCATAATATTAGAAAGATTGAGAGATCAGGGGCTCTCACCATTGCCCTGTGCCCTTTGTCCTAAAATTTTGACAATTTTAGCTGAAAAGTGACAATCTAAGCCTCCGTAGATATCGAAGATGACATTATTCTGGGAAATCCTTTTAATACAACCTTAACATATACAAAGACTATGATTAAGTTGAATTTTATGGACATTGAAAGACCAGGGGGTCTCATCGTCATTTAAGCGGTCTTAGGTAGGTTTTCACTATGTATTTCTTTTTGGGGCTTTCCATATATATATTTCTATTTATATTTCTAAATGTTTTCTAGAGTGATCGGTTTTGTTTTTGTTTTAAGAAATATTAGATATGAAATTACAGTTTTGATGTCGTTTTATTGATAAAATCTATGTTACATAAAGACAAATATGCAAATTACATAAGCATTGATAAGGGTTTATATTTGAGGACAACGAGAGTTTAAGACAACTTGAGGGGGTCATAAAACGATTTCCTACTTATCTTTTCACTCCTTTCAACTATAAAACCATGCTTTTAATGTTATCAAAATATTATATTTTTATGATTTTCAACTAAATTTGAATATCGAACCGACTGCTAGCAGCCGGTTGGATATTGAATATCGAATATTGAATAACGAACCGGCTGCTAACTTCACATCCATTTATCCTTATGTGTATGGCTTTCTTTTTTCCGTTGATCATATCTATTTTATGAAAGAAATGGTTTTTAATTTTTAGTTTATGACGTCATATGCCGTGTTTTGACATCACTTCACGTGCATATTTGTTGGCTTTTTTCAATATTTTACTCATTTCCACTAATTTGTTTTTGCGAACAAAATTCCAGCGCAGTCTTTCCCCAACAAAATACTTTGTCAGAGCAATAAAATCAACGGAAAGCATCTTATGTTAAAATATTTTCATGGGGCAAAGCTGCACTCATACTGAATTTTAATGAAAATCTTGCACAAAAGGGCATCTAAATTATAAAATTATCGCCCATTTTCATATGAACGCAATTGTCAGACTGCAGAATTGACCAGGAGCAGCCGTAATTTTTTTTTTTGTTTACCGGATTTTATTGTCTATGCTTGATTTGAATATAGTTTGGCTATAGATAGTAACTAAGAAAGTTTTTTTTTTTAAAGTACAACATAGCCTTGCGTATTTGTTGTATTAAAGTTAGTGATTACGGAACTGACACACGGATTTTAGTGGTGCTGTTGTTAAGAAGCTTTTTATAGCGGAATAGAAATCAGCGTATCATTCGTTAAATACTTAATATTACCAGACAGAACTGTGATCTCATTTTTGAAAATTATGTTCGTAAGAGTGTAGTTCCGTTAACGGTAAGTTATGCATAAACTACATCATGAACATGTAAAAGTTGTTCCGTCATTTCGTAAGAAACATCAAAATAAAAACAACCTTTCAATTCTGCGATTTTCTTCCTTTAGTTTCATCAAAGTTATTCAAATCAAGTAAGAACACAAATTACATAACATACTAATTCCATTGCACAGCAGACGAAAACTTCATTTTCCATTTTTCTGGTCTGTTTGGTAAAAAACATAATTTAGACCATGACATAATCAGCAATAATGAAATGGCCATATCATTAATATATACATTTTACTGGAATCGTAAATATGTTGAAAAGAAATGAAAACTAAATGATATTGTTCTGTCTGATTATAATTCAAAATGATAAATATTAGTTTTTACTAATTACAGTTGGTATGTGGTTTGTATCGCCTACACGCTACCTTTCAAGGTAGAATTTTAGGTTCGCGTCTCATCGCGACATATTTTTTGTTTTTTTTTTTTTTTTGCATCGTTTCTTTATTTTTTTCCTTTGTGTTTCTCAATTATATTATCATTATTATTAGAAAGACACATTAAACATCAATAAATAAAAAAGATACATAAAAGTATGTATCCAAACTTGGTACAGAAGTTTATACAGTCTTGAATTATATGATAAAGAATCTGTAAACTAGTAAGAAATATTTAAATAGAAATGGAATTGAGATATTACCAGTTGTGTCGCGGTACTTCGTATTACATGCAAGTTATTGTGTGTTATCTAATAAAGAAACACACATTTGAATTCGAGAACCAGCATTTTCTATACAAAGATAATAAGACAAATATTAAGAATACATTGATACAGAGAATTGTTAATTCGCAAGCTACATGTACTATAATTATTGACAGATTTGCTTGTATTTTCACCCATGAAGAAATGCTATATTATATGCTAAAGAGTAAAGTTTTATTTTATGATAAATGAAAAAAAAAAAAAAAAAAAACGAAATCAACATACACCAATATACTTTGAGACGTGATTTTTTAATTTTTAGACGTAAATGGATTCGGCAGACCGTGGACCTAAATGATTACATGATAATTTCCTTGTAAAATAATAAATAAGTGAGTATCTGTATAATTTTAACCAATTCATTATTCAATGTTGAGTGCAGAAGATTGCGAGTTCAATAAAAAGCTTTGGGAAACCAGATTTAAAATTTGTTATTTATGCGAAGCATCCAGAGGTAAAAGTACAAAATATTGATCACACTGTCATTATGTTCTAGTCTGAAAATGTGTGAAATATTTGCCACTGGATGTTAAACATCAATACATCCATTTAATACTCATATAACCAAACACAGAAATAAATTTGACAAGTTAGAATGTTATTTTACTATAAAAATTGTATGCGAATATTGATGCACTGACTTGCATATTCTAAGTTATTAAGAAGTGTGGAAGGGAGAGTGTTTATTATAAGGAATTTGTTATATGTGATCAAAATTTGTTCAATCTGATTTTCTTCTATAATTAAACATTATGTGAACAAAAAATACCACAATGAAACATATCTTCCTCCACATGACTGTTAGTTAAAAAAGCAATTTAAGTTGAACAGTCATAATGCTGGGCTTGTCCAATGTTGAACATTTTATAGGATTCTCTATAGTTTGTTTGCTGTCTTATTCATTCGCCTCTCCATTTAATGTGGATATTCTGCACAACAAATCGTAAAATATATTCCGCCTATATTCATAAACATGGTTATTTCAATTCTCTTCTTTACAATTATAGTTATTTAATTTAATCATGCTATTTCACTAATGTTCTTTTAACACAGGTTAACGTTTGATTTTGAAATACAGTTAACACATATATGCTAAATCAAAGGAACAAAGATCGCAATGGAATTGGTTAGGAGTTGAATAGATTTTGCAATTGAATGTACCAAATATTAATTGTATCATCTTATGTTTTTTTTTTCAGAATGGACAACATAAGAAAGGGACAAAAAGATTTTAAATGTATATAATGTGAAAAAAGAACTAAACCCGGAAAAAGAAGACCCCTGTGTGGAGAAGCAAATAAAAATCTGCGCAATTTTCTCAGTAAGAGTTTCTTTGTTTTATCTAATGATGATGACGTTATTTGTGATACTTGTCGACGGAAATACTACAGAGAAGAACAACCAGAATTAAATACACCAACTTTTTTATAACTGATACAAATACAAATGATCCTGATTTTATGCCATCATCCGCACCTAAAAGAGCAAAACTAAGTTTTCCTTTATCAATATTGCTTCCTATTTCTTCAACAATTAAAGGTCATGCACAATGTTGTTTATGCAAAAAGCGTGGTTCAAAACTTATGGTTGTTCCCCAAGAAGCACGATTTAACAAATTTTGGAAAATAATATAATTATTCCAGCCGGATCACGATACTGTCCGCGTCATTTATGTACTGAAGGTTTTACAAAAGAAGCTTATGACGACATAACACGTGTTTATACTGTTTCTGACTTCAATCGCAGCGGACTGATTGAACTGATAGATACAATTAGAGAACATGCATTAAAAAACAAAAACGCTAAAATTGACTTTGATAAATCTTCTTCTTTAAATGACACAGACTTTCGAAATTTGACTGGCTTAACAATAACTGATTTTGAAGACTTATGTTCTCACATTCTAAACTAAGCTGTTCGAGATACCCAAGTACGAAGCATGAGAACATGCATTTGAATATTTTTGACAAAACTTCCTCCTGGAATGTCTAATAAGATATTAGCAACCATGTTTAATATAAGCAAAGATTCTATCAGGAAAGCTATATCATCCGCAAGAGATGCAGTAAAGCAGTACTTTACACCAAAATATTTAGGTTTTAAACATGTATCCCGAGAAAATGTTATACAAAACCACACTAGTCCACTGGCACAAACACTATTTGGTGATATCAAAAACACAACTGCTATACTCGTAATTGATGGTACATATATTTTCATACAAAAGAGTGGACAATTTAATTTTCAACGTAGTATATATAGCATGCACAAACACCTCAACCTGATTAAGCCAATGATGTTTGTTACTACTACAGGATACATTCTGGTTGATCGGGGATTCCGAGACAATATCGATCTCTTAGAAGAATTTGGAATTCAAATTAAAATGCCAAGCTTTCTTAGTCGTAACGAGAAGCAACTTTCGGTTGAAGACGGTAACACAACACGTCTAGTAACAAAGGTCCGCTGGATTGTTGAGTCCGTAAATTGTAGAATCAAGCAGTGGCGATTGCTTGACAAAATATTACCCAATTCCCTTATACCGTATGCTGGTGAATATACACGATTTGTCAGCGCCATATGTAATAAGAATATACCATCACTTAATACTGGTAATGAAACTAAAGATCTTCTTTTGTGCAAAAATGCTTCGCATGTCAAAGAAGAAGCTCATGGAACGGGTATCAAATGAAAACTTACATTCCAGAAGTAAGTGTAGGTGGCAAAACATAGGTGACAACGATGCAGTTGAAGATTTCCCGAAACTATCGAAGGAGGATATTAGGGATATAACGCTCGGTGTATACCAGCTCAAACTATCAAAGAGTTATTCTGAGGAACATTTAGAAAATGACACATACTATGAAGTCATGCAACAGGGACATCAACTCATTAGGGTTAGAATGGCATGCAGGCATACAAGCTACAAATCGCATAGTCTATGGATTACATATGGTGTTTGCTGCATAAATGCTTGGTACTGTACTTGCAAGGCCTTTGCTCGAATTGTTGGTACTTGTAGCCATATTTCCTCAGTGATATGGTTTCTAAGTTTTTACAGGCATCAAAGTTGCAAAGGAAATCAAGCAAAGCAATGGAGTGACTATGTCCATGATGCTTATCAGCCGGAAGTCATTGATGATAGTGACAGTGAACCGGAGGAGTAAACATTGAACATTTGTATTTTACTGAACAATTACTTGAACATATAGGTCATATGGTATAATTTCATTTTTGTTTTGTATGTGGAGAATAAAACTGACGTCCATATCATGGTACCTTGATGTGGAATATAAGTAACAACTGTCAAGATAAAGAACAGCAGTAAAAGTGTTTTTGCCTGATTTGATATCTTCTTCTTTTAACAATTCTTAAGCAAACAAAAACAAAAATATGTCATGATAGTTTGACTGAGAATTTTTCTAATTGGTGATACTTCAGAAGTTTTTTCATTATATTTCATTCATGCATAACTTAATGCTTAATAATCCTCATTTTATTTCTCTTGTATTTGTATATTTGTATTCCCTTTCACAGATAAAAGAATAAGTTTTTCACTCTTAATATTTGGTAACTTAATTTTAAAATTTCAGTACGGAAAATCTAAAACAACAATACTTAAATGTCGGATTGAAATAGTTAAATTGGTGAATTCGAACACTGAATTGTCACACCGAACTGGCATAATTATTATTGATAACATAATACCTGAATTTGTGATAACTGTTGTCTGGTAAAATTGTAATCAAAGGTTAGACGTGTTTCTTAATCAACAGTTTGGTTGATCTGATGCACTATGTCTTAGAAGATATCCGCCCCTAAGTAGCACTAGTAACCTTGGCAACATTTAAAAAAACAAAAAAGGGTGAGGTGGGGGTTGGGATTGAGCATTGTATTCTTTAATCTAAAATGAAAAACTTGTGAAAAGTTTATAAAGATAACTGTGCTCAGAAAAATTCAGTTTTAATAATGATGATAAATAGTTGAAAATGTATAGTTTATGAAACTGAGAACTTTGTTTATATATTATTTGTATACATAATATGTGTTTCCTTCATTATATTTTTATCAGCAGAGTGCATACAAATTGCACAAAATACTCATTTTGGTAATTTCAGGTAAAAGAAAACAAAAGCAATAATTGTAGATTTCCTCCTGCGAAAGTTTCTGTAATTAAAAGTCATAAATAAAATAAATGTTAGCATTTTTGTTACCATAACAACTATATTACTAATATTAAGTTGTTAAATTTTATATCAATTTTGTTCTTCATTGTCTTAATGCAATGTTACACTAGTAAACATGCATTCACGTTGATTATTTTAAGGTGTAATCTTTTGTATAAAGTACACAACACATAAAAAAAGGATAACAGGGATAAAAAAAGTGATATTTTAGCTTAGTCGGCATACTATTTTTATGACGTCATAATAGAAAACGGCATGTGATAACCATTAAATCCTTGCTGTTTTGTACGCTCCATATTAGAGATATAAACAGAAAGAAATGTCAATAGATTCTGAAGTTGGGCCAATTTTGTCCCTTAGAGCCCCTTCTCCTTTATATTTTTTTAATTCATAACATTTTCTAAGAGCATGGAAAACCATTTTCGGTTGTCGTAATGTAGCCGTATTAGACGGATACAATATCGTAGTTGATATTTTAATTTATAACATTTTCTAAGAGCATGGAAAATAATTTTCGGTTGTCATAATGTAGCCGTAGTAGACAATTACAATATCATAGTTGATTTTAGCATAAATAAAAAAAAAAAAATGCATGCATAATCGACAATTTACAAAAATAAGAATAAGTACCGTATGAAGCCTTTCTAAGCAGGTCTCTACTGTCCTTTTTAGCAAAATAGGTTTTTATCGAACACCAAGGATGCCACATAATCCTTTCGACTCCCATTTTTTGGTGTTTAAATTTCATAAATCAATTAAGAGAACAAATCAATGTAACAAATACAAAACTGAGGGAATGACATGTACTCCAACGTGACTGGTTTTAGCACCCGCCATGCATATCAACACTCAGTTGAAATGTCACAATCAGGAATATGACAGATTAGACGATTATTTATAAACACAATAAGTTTAAATAGAATATTTGGCAGAAACAAGAGTTTAAAATTTAGAAAGCTTTGGTGTTGCAAATTAACTCGGTTTTGGGGTAGTTTTCTATAAAATTTGAATTTTTTAATTTATAACATTTTCTAGGTGCATATTGTAACTTTTCACCTATATAATAATTCCCTCTTGTTATTGTACATCAGAATAGATTGTCGCGTCTAAGTTATGAGAAATATAAGTCTGCAATTGCTCGAACGTTTGTCGACCTAATTTCAGGTTGTCAATATTTCTTCTTTCTATTTGAAAATAATATAGTGGTATTACAATTTAGTCCCTTTGTTATCTTGAGGTGGATTGTTTTACATTATATATGAGCAATATAATAACAGCTGTATATCAGTCGATATAAATAGGACGTCAAAAGTTCGTCTTTGACTAGAAAATCGTGAAGCGGTATTTCAATTCAATATTTTTTCTACCTCATGATGGATTGTTATACACAGTTGCGATACAATATAATTTAACGGTTACGTAAAGCTTAGTCGACAATCATCTAAAGTGCCAACATTTCTTCGCTTTTTTTTAATAAACAAACTGCTATATAATTTACTACTTTTAATATCTAAGGACAGATTATTTCACAAATCTTGCGCAATTTAAAGCTAATAGGCGAGAAGTTCTACCATCATAACTAAGGTTTCAATATTTCTTCTTTTTCATGAATATCATGTACCAGCATTGTAGTACCCTTTCGTACCACTATATGAGCAATATAAGACTCCTATATTTAACACTTCTTTTTGCTATAATTAAACTGCTAGTGTGTCTTTTAATTCTCTTGACAATGATGCACTCACATTTTTAACATTAGTTGTAAACTTTTGTTAACGTGTTTTTACTATAAAATGCAAAAACTTGGAGTAAACAAACGAAGTATTTGCCTTAAGAGAACGCGCGTATTTGTTTGTGTGATGTTTGGTGTTTGGTGTGCACTCAAATGTAACTGCAGTATCAGTGTTTAGTATGGTACAAACTATTTTCTATTCGAGAAGAGACACTTAATATTTTTCGTTGAGTTAGGAACATATTTTTTTGTTCCTAAAGCAGCCAACGTTAACATATTATTTTTAGAAAATACGGTCTCAGAATCTGTCATGTTTTTCTCTGAATATTTATGAAGTCTTTTCACTAAATTCATTGGATGTTGGATGTGTACTGATTTAAATCTGAGTATTAGATATATGATTTTTTGTTAGTTCTTCTTGCCTTTTTTGCCTTTGAACTAGTGTTTAGAGTTTTTTATGATTTGTACTTTGTGTCTTTTGTGTTTTTGTATATTTTCTTGTGCCTTGTATCAATCTATGAAGTAAGCCATTTTTAACTGAATTTTTCACTTTGTTCTTATATTGTACTTTAACACTACTGTTCCAGGTTACGGAGATGGTTTGGCGTCAGCAAACATGTTTAACTCCGCCACATTCTGTATGTGCCTGTCTCAAATCAGGAGTCTGTGATTCAGTGGTTGTCTTTGTTTCAGGTTAGGGAGATGGTTTGGCGTCAGCAAACATGTCTAACCCCGCCACATTCTGTATGTGCCTGTCTCAGTGGTTGTCGTTTGTGTCGCCCCTGTGTTCGGACTTGATAAGAACCTATCTTTTACTTTCACATTCCCAGTGTATGCGCTATCATTTCGTCCTATGTCTTTTAGATGTAAAGCAATTTTTTTAGGATATCAAAAATCTAACAAAAATATACATTTACCTTTTGGTAAACAGTTTTTTTTTATTTCGTGCTTCACAGCACACAGGGATTACGTCAACACCGTCCAGGTACAACTTGAATGTCGAATCAATAATATAGTCTTCACATATCAAATTTTCAAATGCCAAACACAATTTATAATCTTTACTTTAATCGTTAAATCATTTATCTTGACTTACATCTAGAAATTGACAGTGATGGTCGGTTGAAAACAAACTTTACGACAAAAGAGATGATTTCAGCTTCGCAATTGTGAACTTCCCACTTCTATGTAGCAACATTCCAGCTGCACTTGCAGACGGAGTTTATATCTCCCAGTTGACACGATATTCCAGGGCTTGTATTTCCTAACATGATTTCCTTGATAGAGGGTTGATGCTCACAAGGAAGCTATTAAACCAAGAATTCTAAGTGGTGAAGCTGAAATGGTCCCTTCGTAAATTTTACGGATGTCATCACGAGTTGGTTGACCGTTATGGAATATCCGTTTAACAGATGACAACAGATATGTTCCTATTGTCGTAACTACAATCCCGTCCCCTTTTATCTGAATGTGACCTATCGAATTAGACATGTCAGCGGGTTTGTACTGACATGAGCAAAAGGACTGGTGCTACATGATTAGCAGAATATGCTTACCCTTCTGGAGCGCTTGAGGTCACTCCAAGTTTTTGGTGGTGTTCGTGTTGCTCAGTCTTTAGTTTTCTATGGTGTGTTTTGTGTAATGTTGATTGTTTGTCTTTTTATTTTTAGCCATGGTGTTGTCAGTTTATTTTCGACTTGTGAGTTTGAATGCACCTTTGGTATCCGTTGCCTCTCTTTTATGATCATTCCGAGAAGAAGAACACTTTTTACCGCATTTATCTAATACGTCAACATCTATGGTTTTCTGCTTTATGTATCTATAAAAATAAGAAGATGTGGTATGATTGCCAATGAGACAACACTCCACCAGAGACAAAAATGACATAAAAATTAACATCTATAGGTCACGGTATGGCCTTTAACAATGAGCAAAACACATACTGCATAGTTAGTTATTGTACTTCTTTGTCATAGTCTTACAATTGCTTACTATCTACGCAACGTTTTTCGACTTTTTAAAGAAAAAACAAATTAGTAGATTTTCTCTGTTAGTATTTCTCTTCTTCCCAGTACCCCATAAATAAAAATTCACATCAGCATCTGATCTATAGCTAAACACCCAATCAATTTTATTGGCACATTTTTTTTTGGAAAAGTATTTTGCTGTGTGTACTCCTGATTCATTTGACATGAAGATACATATTTGATTGACTTATATATTAGGCATCATAGTATTCACTTCTGTATGATGTAATAACGCGACATAATTTGTTTCAAGTGAGATTTCATCTGCTACAAGGTGCGTGCAACTCCCAAACGCACATTTCCTAAAATTGTATAAAAGAACATTTTGTTGATGTCCAAAAAGGTTTTTGATGCCACATAATTAAAGATACTTTGTTTTATAATTTATTTTCTGCATAACCTGTGGCAATTTTTGCTATTAACTCTGATAGTTTCTTCTCTGTCGGAGTCAATTCTCCAAGCGTCGACTTAATGTTACGTCCATGTTGGCTCTCAGTATACGTTTTACTTTTGCTGAGGTATACTAAGCTATAGGAATGATATCATCGAAATATCCGACGATAAGCAAAGTAGCAGTAAATGAATATATGAAGAGTTTGTTTTCCAGTACACATAATTGAGGTGTAACGCCGAACAAAGCACATCTCGTGAAGTCCTGCAATAAAAAAGTAAAACACAAATACCGAACTTCAAGGTAGTTTAAAAAAGGGAAGAGCATGAAAACTGACAAAATCAAACGTTATCAATCAAAGGAACGATTGAAAAACAACACTCATATTTCTGACTTGATACAGACATATTCCGAAGGAATTAAAATATTGAAAATAGAGATAAGAGCTCTTAGATACATGTTTTCATTATTTGATTTGAAGTCAAAATTTATTTGGTTTATGTCACGTGAAGACAAATATGTCCTTAAGAAAATACATAATCTAATTTTTGATTTACAATACGAGAAAAAAAACTATACTGACTCCAGCCCTTGGTTGTAATTAGTTGTCAAATACCTTAAAATCATTATAATGTATGTTTTTATTAGATATATAATAAAGTATTAAGTATATAATAACAAAGAAGACTGGGTTGTGCATACGTATAAAAGAAATTGGGTCACTGACACTTGACCATGTACATGATTACAAGTCTTTTATAGACCATGATAAATGTTTTTGTTTTTTGTTTTTTCATCACTGTAATCAATAAAATCAATCTTAATCATATGTACATATCATAATTTGTATTAATTATTCTGCTCTTCATGGGCGTGGAAATTGACAAATAAAGCTATTCTTAGTCTATTCATTATGAGAAATAAAACGGAATAGAATATATTGATATGGAATGGTTTCAAAATTAAACTATTTTTCGGTTTCTGTTATCGTCTTCAATTAATCCAATCAAAGATCAGATGTAACATGTCTTGAAAAGATTTGTTATCTTATAGAATATTTGTGTGTTGTGAACTATTGAATTTGCGTTCGTCATATACATAATATGTTAGGTGCAATTTACATGTTTGTCTTATTATCGACTTTATCATATATAAAACATAATTTTATCATTTTCATCTCCCTTTTTCGTCTCTCATTTTGAATGCACATAATTAAATGATAAACATCAAATGTTAGATATCCGATTTTATTATTAAAGTAGATTAGACTCTTAATCTTCGATCGTTCTTTGCATTACAATTATAGCTAAGCATTTTCAATTACTAATAAAAGTGTCACAGCATTATTAGACAATTGGACAAACAATTTGATAAGGAGATAGTGATTAAATCTTTAAAATCATAACAAAAAGCCGTTGAAAACCGCAATATGCACAGCTTGGAATTGAGTTGAAACAAATATTTGTATTAGTACAACACTAGGACAGGGCATTTGAACGCTTATTGATCATATTGTTAGAGTTAACAAAATAAGGACTTCGATCTCAGAAAGAAATGAAGAATGTTCATTATTACATTGTCACTTTAGGTTAATTCACGTGATATATTCGCTTTTGTGCTCCACAATTTTTCGTGAAAAAAACACGTATATATGATATCCCTGCACACACCGCGTGTCAAAACATATGTGAATACTGTATATTTGTTTACTTCAGTCAACCCTTTGGAATGATAAAATTCGATGTCTTCGTATAAATAACAAATACTAGTATATAGAAATAATAATTACAACTATATATGAATGCAATTTATGTTTTTTATAAGTGTAGGTTACTTTGTTTTATAATTTCAGATTTCATAACTATAATTTTAATATGTACATTCTGTTCCAGTTATTCCGGATGT
Source organism: Mytilus coruscus (assembly GCA_017311375.1). Lineage (NCBI taxonomy): Eukaryota > Metazoa > Mollusca > Bivalvia > Mytilida > Mytilidae > Mytilus > Mytilus coruscus. Next base: position 50,656,471 of record CM029608.1, on the reverse strand, counting down.
ATATTTCTTTTAAAATAAAAATTTGCATTGACTATAAAAAAAGGCATACTGAATTAGCTGAGAAAGCTTGACCGTGTGCAATGCCAAACTATAAAGTTTAAAGTCGCCTTTACGATATAGCTCACATTATCATAGATTATTACAGCGTCAAGCGTATCACTCATAAAGACAGGCCAGAAGATCAGTACATATTTTTTTAAATCCCAAATATAAAAGCAGGAAGCTTGCATTTATCAAATTACTAGAATATTGAATGGTTGTAGTGTTAAAAAATGGTCTCCATACAATGGTAATACTGAATAAACTATTCTACATGTATCTTGCACTTTAAAAATTTAATCTAACCAGCGCTCCAGAGTCACGAAATTTATAGTGTTATTTTTGTTTTCAAGCATTGGATCGATACCGCTGATGGCGGACTGTCAGTCCCAACGAGTATCATCAGCTCGGTAGTCAATGCATCAGTACTGTTATAATTTAAAAAAAAACTTTCCTTAAATTCTCCGTTGATAAATTAGAAATGAGTAAGAACATAAGGTTCGATTTCCCTCTGGCAATGTTGGAATTTATGAAATTGTCTCTATTTTAAAATTGTCCAGTCCCGGATGGTAATGAATTCTTTAAATAAAGGACTAAACTATGGTCAACTTTGGAACATTCTCTGGAATGAGTATCGTAAATTCACAGCGACAACCTTTCTTTCCCCTTTTGCAATTTTTTTGCAGGCAAAAAATCATTCTATTTTCTTTCTTTAAAAAACCATACCTCAATCTGGTCGATAATCATTTATAATTTGAAAGTAATCTGCTACAAAATGCATATGGTTTCATTTATTTGATATCTAGACAGAAAAGATGTTCATATTCGAAAAAAAAAAACGTCATGTGCTTTCGCCTGCTGACAAATCAGCCAAAAACGATGTAGTTGATAACGTAAGTACTATACTTAAATGCTCACGAATTTGAGTACATATATACTCACAACTTCTACAATCGTAGATCCTTTTAATCATATTGTTAATGAAGACCTTGAAATTGTATAGGACAGAGCGTTAATGAATGGTTTAAAGAAAGGACCAAACTATCGTTTACCGTCTAGAACTTACTGAAAGGAATCTCATATATTCACCACCTACTACCTTTCCTCTTATACTGCAAATTTTGTGCAGAAGAAAAAAAGCTGATAAAATCATTCGGTTCTTTTTTTTTGGAAGAAATACCTGAATTTTGTCGATAGTCATATATATCAGTTTGGAAGTAGCTAGATAGAAATTCGGTCTTCTAAATAAATACGATTTCTATACTGAATTGAATATAATATTCATAATATTCTAGGAAAGTGTTTTGTGTTTCCCCCGCTGACGAATAATCAAACATTATAAGAATAAGGAGATGTGTTATAATGTCAGTTTTCTTAGACTAATGAGTATCGTTTGTATCTTTGACTTCATCCGCATTTTTTTATTGATATTTATTGATTATTTAAAAGTATACAACATAGTTAAAAGAACATTTTGTTATGACATCTGTTAAATTAATCAAAATAGACCTTAAAAATATATTTGATATTAAAACTTAAGTATTAAAGATATATGTACACAAATCAAACAGAATAAAGTCAAGTCATAAGAAAATTAAAAAAATTCTGTTAAAAAGAGGGTTTATTTTAGGTCTGATAAAAATATAAGTTTATATGCCACATGTGGAGTAGGATCAGCTTACACTTCCGTAGCATCTTGGATTTTTTTTAAACAATTATACCAATACAATATATAAAATAAACGAATAATAAAACAATCATATTGTCTGAATGATGACTTTAATGGACTTTTATTATTATGTATATAATACCTGGAGATGTGGTATGATTTCTATTGAGACAACTCTCTACCTAGTCTTAATGAAGTAAACCCCATTTGATGTCTTTCCAAATAACAATTTTTACTTGACCTTAACATTTTTTTTAAAACCGACTTTGATTATTATTTTCATTTTTTGAAATCAGTTATTTAAAATGTTCATTGGGAAGTCTTATATGTAAATGGAATTGACTTTTAAACTATCATAGTTCTGAAGTGAAAGTGTTAAAGCAGAGATAACTGAATCAAAACAAGATCATGTGATTAATTTTGTGTACCGTTTGATTGTCCCCTTTTGAATATCATGAAGACACAAACATATCAAAATGGACACTGGTTCTCATTTAAAATGTAAATTTTATTCTTAACGATATACAACAATTTTGCAACATATTCTTTAATTTAAACAGTGTCTTAACAATTATTTTGTGTTCCATCTGTATCATTGGTTATAAGTAAAGTCAATATCCCCTCAACTTATATATCTTTTAAACCCAAACTGTGATCTCTTCTTAACATAGATTTAAAACACTGACGTGTTAAAACAATCTCAAAGATCAATTAACTACGTTCTGATGAATTCAGTATATTATGATTGAAATCCCATCATAATCTTTAAAGATAGATTTTTAGATTTCTTATCAACGTTATCTTAATATTTTCTTTTTAAGACCTTTTATGCTTTTAAGTTATTAATATCAATACAAAAGAGGCTGATAAAAAAGGGACAAACAAAACCTATTATTCAAATAACGACCGACACATATACCAATAAATCATATAAGCTCAATGATGAAACAAAAAAACCTTAAACACTGACTATTTATGACTTTTATGGACTTTATTTGTTATTTATACACCATTTGATGTATAACAATTAATTGATTAAAATTAATATTTTACATTACCTAAAATGTTTATTCTTTTATTTTAAAACTTTGACAGTTAGCTTGATTTTTTGGGGTACCGTGTAATTTCTTGTTACATTTCACAAAGACTTAGCCATATCAACATGGAAATGGATAGGCATTTATGTACATGTAATATGTATAATGACCGATATCCTACATTTTGCAACATATTCTTAAAAGGTTGTCTTAAATTATATTTGCATGGTAAAATTCAAGATGTTATAAGCAATATCAAAGAAAAAAATAAATGAACACGTGGTGCAAAACTAAGATAAGGTATAGCCATCATCACATATGACTAATATTAAGACATTGGAAGAAAATACTAAAGAAACAATCGAACAATCATTCGTTGATGAAAACAGACAAAGACTTAATCGGTAAACGTCTCCTGTTACCTGCCTTGAGAACTAAGTAAAATTTTTCAGAATCGGTAAACATTCAGACAGGTATTCTTTTTTTTAACACTCATAAAATTCTTTATTGCACTTCTTGCTGTTTAACAAAATATTTAATGTACAGCATTCCATCAAGTATCCCTGTAACATTTATACTGAATATCCAGGCAGAATATTCAGTAAAACTTTTTGTTTTATACTTAGTCATTGTAATGCAGTTCTATTTTTTTTTTTTTTTTCTATAATTGTTTTATAATCATAATACCATATAAGATTATATAAAAGTAAAGATGTTGCACACGCTGTGTCGTGAAACTTTAAGAAAGTTAATTGTTTGTTCTAACTTTATCGATTCTTTTAATAATACTATCTGTTACGATCTATTGAACGAGAGACAGCGTGGTTTACTGTTTCTGGTAATTTTTGTCAGTTTATACCTGTGGATTTATTTGAATACATTTGTTTTTGGAAATGTTGGATATTAATAGAAAAAGGTAAGTTATATTTAATAATGTTTGTTTCTTATAAGCTCTTGTCGTGAACTTTTCTTTACAAATTTTACCCAAATTTAACTACCTGCATGACCTTTATCATGTTTAAATTTGTAAACTTTACAATTATCCGTATCATCATGATCATACTCCAAGATAGATTCCTATAATTTCACAACAAAAACAAGACAGTATACATATAAATGTAAATAACATTGTACAAAAACTGTGTTAACATCTATAAACATGTACATTGAAATATATAATCTAAATTTTGTCTATAATGCCCCCCTTTTTTCTTGACCAAATTAATTTTATGTTTCACTTACATACATCCATAACCTACATACCTACACGCATGCATACACACATATATATGCATATATTCATACATACAATTACATACATGAACATTTTAATTTTATTATCTTTGAAATATTCGAAAATGAAATTGTATAGAGTCTTTTCATTCATTATTTATATTTCCCGTATAAAATACCATTTCCCGTTTCAAAAATCCAATAGGTGTTTCTGGTTTTATCTGACTTTGCACTATCTTATAAACGTATATCATTATTAGAGATCTACAATAACTGTCTAACTCAGAGTCCAAGTACGATTACAAATCATACAGGTAAGCTATAGGGGTGATCGCAAAAAAAAAAAAAAAATTGTAAGGTAATTAATTTTACCGTGCTCAATCTTTTCGTGGTGATAGGACAAACGAATTTATCAAATTTCTTTTTACAGAAAGTTAGAAAGGGCCTTTGTAGACGCCCGCTACTTATTGTAAATCTCTAATACCAAGTATGTCATTATTATCATGATTATCTCGAAGTTTTTTTCTCGGTTAATATTGATTATAGTTTTGCATGATCTCTCAGTTTTAATGTTCTCCACCCAGTGATTTGTTATGGCTTTTTTAAGTTTTGAAAAATCAGCAATCCAATTACTTTTGTTTTTTAGTTAGGAACTCTAAAACTAAATTCATATTATTTATGGCTTTTGCTATCAGTTATGTCGTTTATAAATAAAATATGACTTTCAATCCATTTGTCAAAAAACAAACGTTTGCCTTTTAATTTTATAAAACTATTGTCCTACATTATTTGTTTACTGATCTCTAAAAAGTTACCTATTTGATTATTGTTAGACTCATTCAAATTTATCAATGATTTTATCAATGTATTGTTCCATGTTTTTATTAATCAAGTAATCTTATCTTTGCTAAGAATTATCTTGAAAATTAGCAAATTTTTGCCAAACCTATGCATGTTAATAAGGTATATATTTGGTAACACAGACTAGTTAGCATTTTCTGATTGTATCATTTTTTCAAGCAGTACACTTCTGTTTAAAATTTCCTATTAAATTCCCACGCGTGCAATGTAACAAATGTGATCCCAGCTTGTCATAGTTCATACAAAGGTAAAGCCCACAATAAACAGGTGTTTATACAATATGCCAAGCACTAAATCGTCCCGAGACAGACTGTGAAAAATATTGATATTGAAAACAAGCCAGGTAAGGCACAACGTTCTGGTATGTTGATTTTCAATGCTTTTCAAATGCGGAATTTATTTTACTTTCCGAACGTTTTGTTTAGATCCAAAAATATGTGTCGTACAAAGAGGGATCGCACGTCTAGTGTTCTTAATTTCACACCTGTTATCTTTGAAATTTGTTTTTATATATAATGGAAATTAAAGCTGGAAAACAATGAAAATGTTGCGAAATGATATCGCCCAGAGGAATTAAATCCTTACGCTTTATTTTAGTAATAAAGAAATACCACCTAACCAATATTTTGATCAATATTTGAGTCAAACGACTTTGATGACAGGGGCACAAATATATTACATAATACTCCGATGTAATTTACGGACGTCATTAACATGGCCCAATTTTTGACGCCAATAAAGCTATAAACACGAACATTTTAAAGAATTAAACAGGGTGCTGAACAAAGTAAAAAAAGTACGTTTGCTTATCCCTTGTACATAATCTTTTGTACAAGGCAAACAATCTCCAAACAATTATTAATTAGCTCACGTTTACAAGAGTGATGACAAGTTTTATTGTTTCCAATCATAGGCTTATTGCATTGTCCTATACAATTAGTAAAATCTTCGAAGAAATTGTATAAAGTACATTAGCAGCATTCTTTGCACATCGTTGAACTACTTAATTTGTCCAATGATTGAAGAATCTTCTGGTTTATTGATGTGTTATAAATCGTTGTTTTTTCACTTTAACTGTTCCACATCTTATCATGCCGGGCCGTTTGATAACTGACTATGCACTTATAAGGTTTTTCTCATTGTTGAAGGCCGAACGGTGACCCTTATTTTCTTAAGTCTTTTTCGTATGAACTTTTACTAGTTGTTTCATTGGCAATCGTATCACATTTCTTGATTTCAAATTTTATACAAATTGTAAAGTATATTTATACCAGGCCATTCAGCGTCAAACAAGCTCACTGAGATCACTCGCTCCAATTAATGAACACCAAATATTAAGTTATTTATTGTTTAATTATGTAATCAAAGTTTTGATAGAGTCTTTTAATGTCGATTTCAACTTTCAAATTGTCAATTTTCCATTTCTCAGCACTTCAAAGCATGATGATCCATCGTATTGCGTTTACATATCTGGGTTACTTTCGTGCATGTTCACACCATTCGGAATTCATGACAAGAGAAGTGCTCCTTACATACACAAAAAAAAAAAAAAAAAAGAAAAAAAAATCTGCTGCAACTGAGTTCTGAGGAAGAATGACCGAAATCGACGCTTAATAAGTTTTACGATCAACATCATGAACTGGTTGCCAAATTCGATGAGTCAGTGTATGAGTTCGCTAGCAACATGTTTTCTTGGTCTAAGATACTAACAAGGTTGTTGATCTGCAATTTTATCGATTGTGTTCTAATCCCGATTGTGAAATTTTGACTGACTGTGAATTCCCATGGCGGGAGATGCATGTATTGTTGAAGACGCTCACCCTATCGAAGCACCTTGTGTCGCTCCTTAAGGAGTATATGCGACTCCCTCACTTGATATTCCACGTGGACTGATTTCACCTAAGTTTAACGTGAATCTCATGTGAAACTCACGTAATTTCACGAGAAATTCAAATTAATATTTTTCACATCAAAATAAGTAATTCAAATACCATCTGAATTTTGAAATTTAACAAAAAGCATGAAATTCACATGGAAATTTTACGAGAGTTTCACGTATAAGCTCGTTCCAGGTGAACTTCAAATGAGATTCATGCGAAATTCATGTGGGCAAAACACAAAAACTATCAACTTTGTCGTCGCTTTATAGTTATACATTTGTTCCATGACACTTATACCTAAACAGATAATAGTTTGTCATTTGTCAATTTGTTCATTTTCATCGTTACTTTGCTTCATTATATAACAGATACGAATAAAAATACAGAACCATGACGAAAATGACATTAACTTAGTGGTGAAGTTGAAATCAGATACGTATAATAATACAGAATTATGACGAAAATGACATTAACTAAGTGGTAAAGTTGAAATCATTCCTTTGTAAATTTTACGGACGCCATCACGAGTTGGTTGACCGTTATGGAATAACCTTATCACAGATGATAGCGGATATGTTCCAAATGTCGTAACTACAATCCCGTCCCTTTTCCCCAAATGTTACCTACCGAATTAGACTTATTATCGGGTTTGTACTAACATGAGCAACACGACGGGTGCCACATGTGGAGCAGGATCTGCTTACCCTCTTGGAGCACCTGAGATAACCCCCAGGTTTTGGTGGGGTTCCTTTATCTCAGTTTTTAGTTTTCAATGTTGTGTTTTGTGTATTATTGTTTGTCTCTTTCTTTTTTAGCCATGGCGTTGTCAGTTTATTTTCGACTTATGAGTTTGAATGTCCCTTTGGTATCTTTCGCTTCTCTTCTAAGACATAACTTAAACTATGTTCTGCTACTTAGACAGCGTTACTCTTGAGACGAAAAGTTCATTAGCAGTGGTATTTATCCATTGTGTGTTGAACATAATCATGTGGAAAGCTTTAAGACTCATGAGTGGTCATCAAAACGATACAAAAGAAATCAATTCCGGATAGCATTACAAATTAGTAACTCAAAATCATTCATAAACGATACAAAGCTTATAAATTAGTACACCAGACACATATTTTATCTACACATGACTCATCGGCAACGCTCGAATTAAAACAGTTGGAAAACCAATTCAAAAATAAAGTAGAAGAACGTTGTATACTCAAAATTTGAAAATTTATGCCAATTTTTGCTAGCACCATATATATGGTTGCGTTAAAAATACCCTTCGAGTTTCGAATAATTCAAAATGTTTTAAATAGTTAAATTATAGACAATGACCGTATCACTACATAGGAGTACTGTCTCATCGTCAATTCATTAGTTAAAACCACAACCATGAGCATGACTACAAATACTTTAGAGACAGCTATGACAAAAAAATGACTATTGTATGATATTTGAAGCATTAAGATGATTGTGTTAATATAAAAAAAAAAAAAAAATGATAATATGAGTAAAAGGAAATTCATTGGTATATGCTTGTTATACAGCAACCTAAAACGTAGACATATCGAAAGACAACTATAGAGTTACGGACAACTTTCATCAAAAAACAAAAATATTTTAATAAACTTAAATTGCCTTTAGTCTTAGAAACAAGTGATGAATTTGAAATGGACAATGCAAATTCAACCACTTTTACCAAAAGCCCTTAGTCCCAAAGATACAGCCATATAATTCACGATTATAAGACATAATACCAAGAAAAGTATGCATGTTTCATTCCGATAGATAAAGTTACTGAATGTCCCTTTGGTATCCTTCTCCTCTGAAAACTTAGTGGAAGTGTAATGAGATGATTAAAGCTGCAAATTTTATCCCTAACAACATTTTTGTACGTTTCCGCAATAAAGTTTATCGACAGGTTGTAGATATTCATATGGGCACCAATTGCACCCTTGAATAGCAAATTTATTTCCGTTTTGTTATAAATCACAGCCAAACTCAGTAAAGACCCGTCTAAATTCAATTTAATTGATAAATTCAACAATATACTTACCGTTTTCTTGATGATAATATATTTACACACTTCATTTGAAGTAGAAATCACATTAACAAAAGAGGATGATTCATAACATTTCTCTGCTAATTTGCCGGAATTCTCTTACATTAAAACGGGGCATGTAAATACATGCAATGTAAGACATTTTTAGATGAGCTTAAAAAGAATGTAATACCATTCTTAAGCATTACATTACACACCACAAGAGGCAGAAGGTCCAGTTTCATTTGATTTGATTTGTTAAGTTAATTAAATGAGATATACATATTTTGCCGCCTATTTGCTTGTAGTAAATTGAATGCCCTACCATTGGTAAATTTCCAAAGAGTTTACCAAATTTGTAATTAAAGCGATCCTTATGTATTGGCGCGTAAGGTCTAAAACAAACCCGAGTGATTTTGGCTGCGAAGCCTGACAAATGGTTCACAAATAAATCATATTAAAACATTCCTAACGAATTTCAATTCATTTAAATGTGTACAAAAATGAAAGATGTATGAACGTATGTAGTTATATTAATATTTTTTGTTAATTGATATTTTCCGAATTCTGTCCTTAACGTCAGAAAACAGATATCTAGTTTTTTTCGTGTTCTGTTTTAGTCAGGTTTTTTTTTGTAGATCGGGTTTGAAAGTAAATCATATATATATATTGTAGAAGGGAAAATCATGAGTTTGAGTTTTATTGGTGTAGCTACATCCTGTTATTGCTTTTTTCTATATCAATTTACATCAAGTTTAAAAGTGTGGATAACAAAACAGTACTGGTTTCCCTTACGTCGGCTTCACTTAAAAAGTTTCAATAAGAAGTCCTTAGTGATATCAACAATTATAGTAAATAATCTCATTACCGTACATATACCTTATCATAATTGGTGATCTTTATCGCAGGTCCATCAGGGGCATAAAGCATATCGATATTAAAAAATAAATAGTCTTTTGATTTGATTGAAAAAAATACATAGATATGCAAACAAAATCGTACTTTAAAGATTGTTTGGCAAACGGGGTTCATTGTATGCATTTGTATTCGACTGAAAACAATATTTTGAATTATCAATTTTATTTTCAAATTCGTAAAACCAAAAGGAAGATATACTTTTCAGGTAAGTTTACTTTTTTGCCCTGATATTATTTTCAATGCAAAGTTATAACAATTGCGCTTAATATTTTTGTCGTGAATGTTAAGGTTGCTTCCAAACTGAATAAAACGAGAAAACAACGCAATTAATTTGATAGCCTTGATCTGTTCGCTTAGTTATCATTTTCGTAATAGATATGGACAAGAATTCATCAAAGATCGAGTATTCCCGATGAAGGTAAATCATCCACAAAAGCTCTTCGAAAACACACAATTTATAAATTCTAGTTTTTATATATTTTTGTTGTAGGCATGATATACCCAATAGCAAAATTACGTCGTTTTAGGCTGCTAACAATTGCTGTTATATGCTTCATTGTAATTTTCTGGAATGGGATTATGCTGTTTGTTAAAAACAATTACTACTGTGCTAAGAAACAAGAGCTGAAAACCTTCCAAAAGACTAATATGATCAGAGACACATTGATTGAAAATCCAAATCCATACACAGAGCCAACGATTTCAGCTATGCATAATGAAATCAACAATCACAAATCAAATCCATATAAACAAGCAGTCAGTTCCAACGTATATATGTATTCTGCAATTTTGATAGAAGATATTACACATGAATTTGATGGGAGAGGAAAAGTTGTAATAGTTAACGGATGGGAGAAGAAAGTGTTACTAGACAAGATTAATTTCACATGTTGTTTCTACAGAGAAGACAACACACAGTTTTACGTTAACTCAACAAGGAAAAGTGCAACCTTTTTAAATAGTGGACCGCTTCATTCTGTTCAGTATATGTGTCCAGTAAATGTCTCCTCTATCAGGAAAGTGTCTGTATCTGAAGGACCACAACATTGTGTGGGACATGAGGAATATTACATAAAGGTGGACATTCCGATTAAAAGCGAATCAGGATTAGCTGTCTGTAGTAAAATTAGTTATGGGAACATGGATGCTAAGCTGATTTTGGAGTGGTTTGAGGTCCAACGGTTACTCGGTGTCGACAAAGTACTTACATACACTTATAAACTAAATATGCAGGCAATGGTTGTTTTAGAATATTATGAGTCTATTGGTTATGCAGAAATTATTCGAGACTTCGATTTTCCGCAGAAAGGTATTCTATCATCTTGTTGATATAAAAAGTATAAAAAAAAAAAAACATGCTTTGTTTACATTGTCCTGTTTATATGACAATTTTTTGAAAAGGGCCAATTTGGTTTAATACCAACAAGCCTTATAAGTCGTAGTTTATTATGGTATGTATGTTGATATTTACGATAAAATGTATTCAAAACGTCAACTAAATTTCATAATATTCTCATAGATTAATGTTTGTACATTTGTCTTAGTTAAATATGTTTTTATTTATTTTGATTTTCTATATTTAGACGAACAATTCAGCTACTGAATTGATTTCAACTGTTTTGCTATGTTTTTAAGTTATATTCGATAGTGTGTCACATTTTTAATACATGTTAGCTTTCATGGTTTTTAAACCTTTCTTGTAGAAGAAATGCTGCGAAACGCTGGAGACACATCGTACCCCGCCTGGGTTGATCTACAAGTTATTATGCACGACTGTCAGTCTCGTTTGTATGGCTACACATATGTTGCAGTACTTGACAAGGATGAATTTTATGTACCAAATGTCACAAAGTATGGGTTCTCCTTGAAACAGATGTTAGTGAGTATATACCAAATATAATGTTACCTATTTTCGAAACGACAATACGTGTTTCATGAAGAGGTCTTTCGATGAAACTTTGTTAAAGCCAAAAATATTTAATTTTCTTAATCTTTCTGTTATATTTTTTTTCATGTGCCACTCACTGAAGATATTATCATAACATATTCAAATACAACCATTCCTTGTTATTGTATAAATATTATCCAATCTGCAGTTGAAAGCCCCAGTTTCTGAAAATGTTCTTTCTGTCTTTCGGCAATTTCTTTTGACACGCTTAAGTGTTTCTTTTAAATTTCGTGAATTCATCATGACAACCTGCTTTTTCGTAAGAAATGGTATCAACACTTCATGAATTTTCATGAAAGTTCATTATATGGTCCTCTTCGCGCTCTTCTTTTAAACTATGTCGTTTTCTTTGAAAAATCAGTGACAACTATTTTGATTGAAATAACTACAACTTAAAGTGACGGGTGAAAATTGATGAAAAAAAATAAATGTACATTGTTGGAAATCTAACATTTATTTTTACTCGCTTCAAAACAACAGAAACTCTCGGCGAGCCTAAATTTCCGTCCTGTTTCTAAATCTCGTACAACAATGTACAAATAAATTTTATATTTTCCGACATTATGAAAATAAAAAGATGTGGTAAGATTGCCAATGTGACAACTACCATTCAAAATTAAACGGAAGTGGATGTAAGCAATTATAGGCAACATTACGGCCTTCAACAATGAGAAAAAAAAAACCATACCGTATAGTCGGCTGTGAAAAATCCTGACATGAAAAATATGAAACAATTCAATTGAGAAAAACTGAAGGCCTAATTTACAAATAAATAGTTTACGAAAAACAATAATGAACAACATGAACCAACGACAACCTCTTATTTACAGGCTCCTGATTTTGGACAGGTACACATAGAATCTGGCGGGGTTCAACACGTTTGAATGTACATTTATTTTATATTTATGCGTTCGATATGCCATCATCAGAAACACGTAAAGCCAAATATTTGAAAGTCAAGGATGTACAAGTACCGAAACACGTAATCCGTTATAAGACCAACAGGAATCTTAACGTAATAGCCAAAAGCAATTTGCCTTTTCATAATTTAATGCATTCTGGGTAATATTTTCAAAAGTGTACACCAAAACCTGAACAATGGAAAGTCAACAAATGACGTGACGTTATTTTAATTTTGAGGTACAAATATTTTTTTGTACAGTTGCACCCCTTTAGAAAATCCGGGATCAATCCCTGATTTCTGATTTTGGTACAGACATTATTAAAATAAAATGAAGGGTTTAACCTGGTTATATAGCTAGCTTAACATCCCACTTGTATGACACTTGTTTATCGTTGTATGTTATTTTGACAAAAAGGCGTGCTCTCTGATACGTCCGTGTACTGATTAATTAAAGTTATTTCCGGGAAGACCACCCGACGCAATTGTTTCTTGCGTGATAAACACATGTTCATTTTTTAAATCATTTGTTAAGAAATGTATACTGTTAAATAGATTAGCCACATTAATTATCATTCTACTAAGATATGTTTGTTCCTAAATCTTAGGATTGATTTTTTTAAACAAGCTGATATAAAAACGGATGATATTAATCTTAAAAAGATCATTTTCACAAAAATTATCTATGCCTTTGCTTCAAAATTCAAAAGACTATCTTGTATAATAAATTGTATAATAGCATTATTCACATTAAACCAATACTCAAAAGTGAATAAGGTTGTCTACAGAAAGCTTATTTATATGATTATTGAGACAATAATGCATAAATATTGTAATAAACATTAAGACATGATCAACTTTTTACAATATTTTGTACTAGGCTACATATTCTTATATTTGATATGTTTTAGATAAAAGTTTAACTGCAATGGTATGACCAAACACATTAATTATATCACCCTGGTTTGGAGAGATAATACAATTTGAAAATTCCCAATTTTAAAATTTTTCCAACATGAAAATATTGGATAATTTAGATGTCATGGTAACCAATGCATGTGTCCATGCTTCTTGCAAGTTGAACATTATAAATTGTACGATCTAGTATATATTTCTAAACATTTCATCATTATTGTATTATTTTGAATAGAAAAACAGTACACATTTATGGTTTTAAGGCCATTAAACACCTTATTGCTAGGTAGAGCTTTTTCAAAAGCAAAAGCTTAATTCTTTGTGTGCTAATTGCCATTTATATAAATTCTGGCTCAAGTTGAATCAATTTAAACTATAGCAGATAAATGTCCTACACAATGGCTGTATCACTCCTTGCACGATTCTTAGCTGGATTCCTACTTAAAATATCCACAATTCTTTAGATTCGGCCAAATGTAAAGATGATGATGGTAACGACATCTGTCTTGGCATTTAACAGGGTCTGTTTTATTTTACCTTGTCGCTGATAATTGCATTAAAGACATTAAATTTCAGTTTGAATATTTATGGTTATTATGTTACGATGCAAGCTATGATTCCAAACAAATACGAAACTTAAACATATTTGTATCCCTTTTCTATTGCAAAAGCTGAAATAAATGATGAATTTATGTCCAATACTTTGTTGATTACTAACAATTTACTGCCGCGCTTCTCACTATATCATATAGAGACGCCTTTAACAATGTTTCAATATGTTCTCACTATATCATATAGAAACGCCTTTAACAATGTTTCAATATGGTGACTTGTTTACTTCATTTGAATTGTATGGGATATAAATTGAACACCATACTTTTTTGTTGTTGCTTTGAAACATGTCGCAATGGAGAGGCCAAGATATAAAAGAAAAGCTTGCCAGAAAACTTATTTCACCAGTTGCTTCTCACCAAATATTGATATTAATCATTATCATTGTTTTACTTTTTTTTTACTATATTATACATATATATATAATAAAGCTGTGACTCTTATGTATCACATGTTTAGTCAGATTATTTTAATTACACTGGACATTTGCTATTCAATCTATAGACATGTTTTTAATTCATATAAAGAATTTATTATTTTAATTAAACTACAGTTTTGGATAGTACAAAAGTCACAGTTAATTGGTTTACTATTGTTTGATCATGTTGAATAGGAAATAGAAATCCTTCAAATATCCAATATATATTCAATATAAATTGCAACTATTCCACACTTTACAACAGACAACAGCAAAATACATTTGACTTTATTGTATGACATTTGGTTATTTTTGTTTAACCTGAGCACTTTTATTTGAAATATATTACAACATTAATTATAATCTAATTGGTAATAATTTCGATCATTTTGATAGTAATAAATTAAGATAGCATTTACATATGATTTAGATAATATAATTTTTGAAAATGTGCAAGTCAATTAATATCTTCTATGATTGTACAAAAGATACATTTTTTCATTTCCTGTTGTATTGATTTTTCCTATCCAAAGTTAACTTGTAAAACAAAGATAAACATGAACCTTTGCAAGTACAAAATATGAAACAAAATTGTCAACTTAGCTGGTGGCAGTAAAATTACACCACTTGATGATCACCTGTTAATTAGCCCAGCAGGTAGCAATTTTCACTTCCTTAGCAGTCCATGGTTTATGACCCCCAATAAATGACTAACATCCAATGTCAGACATAGGGGATACTGATGATTTATCAGACTATGTCCCAGTGTGTACTGTATTTTGGACTATATACTTGATATATGGCAAAAAGTTGAAAAGAGAATAAATATATGCATGCATTGCGAAATTGTATAAAATCCAATTTAATTATAATCATAAAAAAAAAAAAAAAAAAAAAAAAAATCGATTTGCAGGCCTTGAAAAATTGTATAAAATCAAATTTTGCTTTGATAAATATAATAATACAAACATGTCGATTGTTTTATGCTGTAAATATAAATAAGAAGATGTTTTATGAGTGGCAATGAGACAACTCTCCATCCAAGTCACAATGTATAAAAAGTTAACAATTATAGGTCAAAGTACGGCTTTCAACAAGGAGCCTTGGCTCACATCGAACAGCAAGCTACAACATGTACAAAGGGCCCGAAATGACTAGTGTAAAACAATTCAAACAGAAAAAGAAAAGTATAATCTATATAAAAACGAGAAACGAGAAACATCTATGAACCAAACCAACAAATGACAACCACTGAACAACAGGCTCCTGACTTAGGACAGGTGCAGGGGATTTAAACGTTTTAACATGAGACAGTAGTGTAACATTACAACATAAAAAGACAAACTATAAAATATCAATTGAAAGGGCTTAACTCGATCAAAAAGACATTTAAACAAAAAACAAGTAAACATACACTGAACTAATAAGTTTGATCTATGGCACAATATCAAAACAATAATAAAACGTAGGTGCCTATATAACATAGACGTTACAGGTAGTAATAAAAAAGATGTAGTAAGAATGTCAATACGACAACTCTTACCTGGAACAACATGGCGTTAAATAAAACAACGTACAAAGATAAATTTGAATATAATAATTTTGTTGTTAGGAGTACGGAAGTAAACATTTCTTACAAAATTAATAAATTTGTTGTCCAGAGTACGAATACAGAAGTGAAAATGTATCGTTATACTAAATAGAAAGGTGGTACATATTAAAAATAGTGAGACGAGATATAACACAAAATAAGTAAACATCGAAACAACATCTGATTCAAAAATTTAATAACACTTTCAGATATTTAGATGATATATTGGCTCTCAATAATGACGACTTCAGTATGTACACTAAAGAGATTTATCCTGCCGAACTGACTTTAAATAAAGTTAATACTAACAATGAACACTGCCCTTTCCTGGATCTTGATATCTTTATCTTTAACGGGAAGCTTTATACCAAAATTTATGATAAAAGAGATGATTTTTCATTTCCTATTGTTAATTATCCACTTATAGATGGTGACGTTCCCTTGTCGCTCATGGTGTTTATATATCTCCACTTGTTCCATTCGCTCGTGTATGTAACAACGTATTTGATTTCAACGAAAGAAATTTCTGTATTACTGAAAAATTATTACACGAGGGTTTTCGATATCACAAACTTGTCAAAACATTTACTAAATTTTATCATCGGTACAAGGACATCATTCGTAAATATAAATCAACCTGCAGACATCTTATACGTTCAGGTATTTCACATCCAATATTTTATGGTAATATTCTTTACAAAGCACAAAAATATCGGCATTCACCTCAAAAGTTAATCAAACCTTTAAACAGACTTATTTGGAAAGGATATAGTTACGATACTGTTGTCAAGTCATTAAGGATTGCATATTTTGGTATTAATATTGATTCACTCATAGGGTCTTTGCAACACATTTATTCTAAAACCAGTTGTTGGCATGATACGGGTTATGTTCTTCTCATATATTTTATGATGGTATGATACTTAACCCCTAACGGGAGGGATTGTACTTGATTTTCATATGATGAAGACATAATCTTTCAATCAGTTTAACTGAGGTCTGGAGCTGGCATGTCAGTAACTGCTAGTAGTCCTTTGTTCATTTATGTATCATTGTCATTTTGCTTAGTTTCTTTTGTTACCTTTTCTGACATCTGACACGGACTTCTTTTGGACTGAGTTTTACTGTGCGTATTGCTATGTGTTTCTTTATTCTACATTGGCTAGAGGTATAGGGGGAGGGTTGATATCTCACAAAACATGTTTAACCCCGCCGCATTTTTGCGCCTGTCCCAAGTCAGGAGCCTCTGGCCTTTGTTAGTCTTGTATGTTTTTTTTTTATTTTAGTTCATTCATATGTTTAATATGACGTCCATTTTCACTGAACTAGTACACAATTGTATTTAGGGGCCAGCTGAGGACCACCTCCGGGTGCGGGATTTTCTCGCTGCGTTGAAGACCCATTGGTGGCCTTCGGCTGTTGTCTGCTCTTTGGTCGGGTTGTTGCCTTTTTGACATATTCCCCATTTCCATTCTCAATTTTATTGAATAACAGAAATGGATTACAATTTGTGTTAACAGGTCAAATTAACACGAAAGTACGATTTGAGAGTACTCGCAGTTACTGACAGATAGTTAAAAGCCAAAAACAATTAACAATAAAAATCATGCATCAGTTTTTTCGATATTTTTGTTTTACTTTTCAAGAATTGTTCAGAAACGTTAATTTCGTATTGTTATATGTGTTTCAGGATAAAATCTTCGAAAATGATTTGGCAGGAGTTCAGCCTTTGGTCAAGATGCACATGACATCGTGGAAACCAAGCAATGAATCGAGTGACCTTTTTCTAGGGAAATATTTATTAAGCACAGCACCAGTGAACGACAGATTAAAATTTATACATATGCCAAGTCGAACAAAATATGGATCAGTTGAAGTCCACACGATAATGCCAGTTGGGAAATATAAAAGGTATGCAAAATATAGTGTGAGAATAAGCGAGTACGTTGAATCTGAAAGATTAATTTCTGGTTGAGAGTGACATACATTTCGATATTCAAGTCTAATAAAAATTTGATCAGATAAAGTTCCTTCTTAGATATCACGTGCGAAGTATAAAGAGTATAAAGAAAAGTAACATGGACAACTGAATTTATTTTAAATAAAAATCAAATCAACACGTTCCATGCGGTCGAAGCGCTTTCCTAGATTTACCTTCATCAGAAACGTCAAAGTCAAATATTTAAAAGCCAAGTATGTGTGAAAACCAGACCAGTTGAAGAGCTATTTGATCAAAAAGGACCTAATTTAAACTAGTGGACTGTGAGGTCAAAAGAGTATTACAAGCCCAGTGACAATTACTTCGGTACTAGCACCAAAATACGGTTATTGTGTCATTAATATTTGCTGTTAAAAAATTTGTAATTTATTTCAAATTTAGAAATGAATCTCCCTTATGCAAAGCTCTGATTCCTTGCCTGTATTTGGCCATACTTTTTTCCCCTTTTTTGGTTTATAAGCTCCTAGAGTTTTTGGATTTTCACTGAAGAGTCATTTATTGTCAAAATGTGCATCTGATGAAAATAAAATTGGTACCGTTAATATTATTTCCCTAAAAGTTTTCATATTTTCTCTGTTCACTGTGATATGAATTCGATGTATATCTTATTGATAAAATCTGTATAAAAAAATAGTCGCCACAATAAACCTCCCCCTTTTCTCCCCTAAAAAAAGCAACAACAAAAATCATTATGCACACACGCAACACAAAAATACCGGTGGGAACAGTTCTAACGTCTCTTTTGCACTGTAAAAAAAATCTGTCATAAACTTTTTAAATAATCTGTTATATAACTGTTCTAATCATTTATAGAACAGTTTTACCCTAGCACTATTCTAGGTCAGAACTGGTCTTGAGTAGAACTGGTAGAATCAGTTCAGGGACGATATAACTGTCACAAGACGATCTGTGATAGAAACGTCGGAACCAATTTTAAGGTAAAACTGTTCAAAAATATTTTTTTTTTTGGTACGCTTTTATAGAAACAACAGTTAAACAAGCTAAAAAAAAAAAAAAAAAAAAAAAAAAAAAATAAGAAAATAAAAACATTTAAAACATTAGAAGTACTGAATAAATAATCATGAAAAGTAAAATTGTAAACCAACAGATTTTAATATATGTTGGAAATAAAAAAAAATAAATAAATAAAAATAATAATATGAATATATAAAAATATGGAATAAGGAAATAAATAAATAAAATAAAGCATCATTTTTAATCATCAAATAAGTAATAAAATGAATTCAATAGAATAAAATAAATGACTACATTAAAAGATAGAACTGTCTGGACATATTCTAGGGTAGAACTGACAGACAGTTCTATGGTAAAAATGATTTTTTTATAAGTTCTTATTGGCTTTGAACTAGCTGTCAGTAACTGCAAGTACTCTCGGATCTGTACACTGTGTCATTTTTGTTGTTGGAATCTATAGATACACTGCCAAGTCCAGTTTATGTTTTTGTTAGATGTTTTTCTGTTTTGTATCGATCTGATCAGTTAAGGCCTTTTCAACTGATTTTTAGAGTTTTAAGCCACTGTCCCAGGTTAGGTGAGGGTTTTAGCGCCAGCAAACTAGTTTAACACCGCGACATTTTGTATGTGCCTGTCCCCAATCAGGCGCATGTAATTCAGTGGTTGTCGTTTGTTGCTGTATATCATATTTGTTTTTCGTTCATTGTTTTTGTCCATGAATCCCGTTAGTTTTCTCGTTTGAATTGTTTTACATTTGTCATTTCGAGGCCTTTTATAGCTGTCTATGCGGTATGGGTTTTGTTTATTGTCAAAGGCCGTACCGTGACCTTTATTTGTTAACTTCTGTCATTTGGTCTCTGGTGGAGGGTTGTCTCATTGGAAATCATACCAAATCTTCTTATTTTTATAATTAATCAGTTGTAAGGATGAAACTGTCATAATCCGTTATAGGATAACAAGTATCTCTTCTAGGGAAGAACTTTCAGAATCTGTTCTAAATCTTCTCTACGATGAAACTGATTTTGTCGGAAACGGTTTGAAAACATTTCTCCTGACAGATCCTGAAAGTTTTAAAATCCCAACTGTATGTGTTTAAAGTCGTATGAAACGAGTTTCGTGTATTATAATGTAATGGGAATTATTGAACGAACCAAAACATGCATGTAAACTGAACAGTATATTTTCGACAAATAATTTTTCATTCAGTGATTGTTGATCGCAAGCTAGTTAACTTTCGAGTTACTTGCTAACGTTTACCGATAAATGACATTGATAAACAATCAATACAGAATCATGGACCGTGTGAATGAGAAGTGAATTGATAGAGCGATGTTCATTTTTTTTTTCTATTTTCCATGCGTTCCCATTTGTAAACTAAACCTTTCCATAACAGTTATTAAATGATATGAATTATTCAATATGTTCTTTATGAATTTATTATTAAAATTGACCTTCCACTGCACATTTGTTTACACTCTTTCGTCATGGTATTCCCTCCCGTTTGCTATGTGCGGTGGCGAAATTCTAACGAGACGTCTCGTTGACAAGGTCACTGCATATGGAAAAATTTCGGCGAATTAGAAAACAGGGAGACTCTAATTCAAAAGCAGTATATTGTTGAAGATTTTGTAAGATAAAGTATTTTCTATTACAAGAATTTCAACGTACAATAATATTTTAAAGTAAAACTTAACCATTCAAGTATATAATACATATTTTAATTTTTTTATTAAATCTAGAGGAACATACGACTTTAAACCTTATGCATTTAAGATGTATGATTAACGTTTTTGAGAGTTTCGGAAACCAGGAAATATCGCTTTATAGGGTTTGTACATTAATTTCCCGTGTATTGTTAAACTGGGCTGATATGCATAAAACTACTTAAGTTAAGATTTGTTCCGAACTGACGGATTTTTCTACATGTCCTACGATAAATTAGTACTACGATTTGATATCTTAACTTAAGTGGTTTTATGCATATCAGCCCTGAATTATTAGAAAATCATCAGAAGATAAAGACATACAACATTATCATGCTATGCATAAAGGAAAAAAAGGAACAAAAAACAATGGTTTTCAGTATAATAGACAGAAACTAAAACCGAGGATAAATCTGTTGCATCAGAAGGGTCAACAGTTCAACGTAATGTGTTTTACTTGTGTTTCAGGCACTGATCAAGATGATTCAAAACCATCTGAGCTCGCGCCCTTAAGACATACTTTTTATCAATTCTTTGACTTTGTTTGTAGTAAACTGTAGATTCCATAATTGCATTTACTTTTGACTTTGTTTAATCAATTCTACGTTGCTCTTTTCGTAATTTATTCTGTCCTTTCTTTTTTCCCAAACGTCTCAATTGTTTAATTCTGTTTCTTTTTCAGCACAATCCCTCCAGTGACACAACTTGTCCTTCATCACTATAGAAGGTGTAGAAAAGATTATGCATTCTCAAAGAATATCAATGCAAACGAGCGAAATATTCTGTTTAAATATAATTCTACAGATGACAAGTGTTTTGGGTTCAAAACATATTACCAAAAGACATGGAACTTATTATAGGAAAAATAAGAACACGTGTGTTAGAATTACAGAGAAAACTTCTCTGTTTAAGAAAATAATGGCTTAGCAATTACAGACACTAAAAGTTTGAAGTTTCGTCTGGGAAAAAATCTTGAAATTACATGCATACAGTTTTTAGTGGTGTATCACTTACACCGTCCGTCAAACACCAGCAACCTTTACACCATACACTATTGCCTATACATCATGCATCCTACACTACTGCCCATACTCCATGTACTATACACTATTCTCCCTTACCTTTCCCGTGTCAAACATACAAGATACATTTTCATCATTACAAATGTTAACATATCGTTTATAAAACATACCATGTACCACACACCATTACACCATACGAGTTTTATAGGTAAGTTTACACAATTAAATAGCTGTGATAAGTGAGAAATGGTCCCTTGAAAAATGATGTATGTTTTCACTTTTTCTAATTTAAGACATTTTCCTTGACTTATTGGTTTTAGTGACTAAAGCCCGGAAATAAATCCTTCGGCTTGATATTTAAATTGCATAACAATATTCAAAATCTATATATTATGTTTTTAAAACCTATTTCACGAATGACAAAAAAGAACACAAAAATTAAATTAATAATAAAAATTGCAATACATATTTCATTTTTACATTAAAATACATTTAAGTCCATCAATCAAAACGAACCCAGTCATTTTCCATCAGACAAATATTTCGAGCACAATAAAGGCAACAGTAGTATACCGCTGTTCAATAGTCATAATTCGATTAAGCAAGAACAAATCCGGGTAACAAACTAAAACCGAGAAGAACACATCAACAAAGGTGTTCAGCACTAGAGAAATATTTTTGCGGTCTTTTAAAAAAAAAATCTTAAACATATTTTACACATAAAGAGATGAAAAGGATTAAGCAACAGGCACAGCCTATGAAAGCTCTCTTCATATTACATGTACAAGTTATCCATTATTTATTAACAACCGTATTTAAAAGTGTAGAAGTACAGAGGAAAATACATGCTACTTCTGAGCATACATAAACAAATACATATTTACCGTGTTAATTACAAAGTGTTTATCATATCTAAGTGCGTACATAATTAATCATCGTCATTTTTTAAGTAACTTGTGACATGTATATATCAGCACCATTTATAAGACTGTAGAAATATATAGATAAGGTTTGGAGGAGACACCAAGCTTTCTAAGTGGAATTAACGAAACAAAAGAAGAAGAAAAAACAGACTAAAAAAAAAAAAAAAAAAAAAAAAGACGTTTTTCCAACCAAACGATGAATGTCACTGATATATTTCTGAACAGATTTTAAAATAGCAATATTTAAATCGTATGAAAATAATCTATTTCCAAAAAGTAATAAGTCAATATTCATTGTCAACATTATTATCAACAATTCAGTGAATGGAATCATGTAAGATCTGTCTTACAGCATTATAATAAGGCAAATAAAAAAGAAATGCTGGTTATCCACAAAAGTGTTACCGTTTGAACAAAAACTGTTCTTTGGTAAAAATTGATCAAACAAATGACGTTAAGGCTGCTAGCATTATTTCTAAGTTGACAATGACTAATATTATATTTCCTTATCACATAATTGAAAAGTTAAAATAATATATCAGTCTAATAGAATTTTTCTGGTTTATTTTTTAACATACCTAAACTTAGGGATTTTTTTATACTTAGAGGAATATGTTTCCAAAGCCTTATAGTGGAAGGAATGAAACTATTTAAGTAAAAGCTAGTTCTAGCAAGTGCGGGGAGGGGGCGTGACAAATATTATTTTTATTCCTCAAAGTATAAGGGGTTTGTCTCGGAAAATATGTATTCTTCACCTCCAATATAGGAGATCGAGGAAATCCTCATTTAACCCATAGCCCACATAAAATTGCACACTACTGTACGCTTAACTTAAAAGTATTTACAGTTAAACATAGATGTTGAAATTCATCAGACTTTTCAGTTCTGGGAAACTTTAATAAGAACCAGAAAAAATAAGTCTAGATAGAGTATTTCAAATTTTACGCAACTACAGAATAGGATGCATAGGACACGAGGACTGACAAATACAAGATATATCTCAAAAACTCTGTTTAAATGGGAGAGAAAGGAAGGATGATGAAAACTAAGAAAAATGAACCATCCCAAAGCTGACAATCCGTTACAAAATGGAGTATTTACAGCCATATATTACACAGAATTATAAATACACTTTTGAAAGTGACCATTTACATTTGCACAGAGTAAAATGAGATTTTATTATAAATCGTTTAAAATTCTAAAGTTTCTCAATAAAAAAAAAGAATAAAATTAAATAATATAAACAAAAATAGATAGATAAAAATTAAAAAAAAAAAAAAAGGACCATGAAATTATAACGTATTGGAGTACCCTCTCACCTTCTCGACCTTATTGCTGCCAACATGTTAAATAAATTGCAAAAGTGAGAAACATGAACAGCATGTTATTGAAGTCAATTTACACACATATCGTTTTCTAGTTTTTTGGCTATGTCATCAAATGTTTCAAATTGATGTCAATTACCTTCCTCGTCTCATCTATATATATGACCATTGAAATAACACGAACTCACAATATTGTCATTTTGGTACAGCCTATTTAAGGTTTACCAATTTTTACTTTCAATGCTTTAGATTACCTTAGCTGTATTTGGCAAAACTTTTAGGAATTATGGGTCCTGAATGCTCTTCAACTTTGAACTTTATTTGGCTTTTTAACTTTTTTATTCGAGCCTCACTGATGAATCTTTTGTAGACGAAACGAGCGTCCGGCGTACAAAATTTCAATCCTGGTATCTATGATAAGTTTATTGTTTATAATCTTCTTTTTACGCAAGTGTGTAGTTAAGATATCCATTATATTATGTCTGTTTGTTTTGCTCACAGATTGTTGTCAATATAACGGAATTCTATGTGTCTGTCATACAAGTGAGAGGTTTAAATAGCTTTATTCATATGAGGCTGACATCATACAGGAACTTCTTAGGAAGAACGAAAAGAATTTAGCAGTATCCTTTAATTAGATATAAGAAGATGTGGTATGAGTGCCAATGAGACAACTCTCCATCCAAGTCAAAATTTAAACCATTATAGGTCAAAGTACGGTCTTCTTTAACTTTACTTTCCGCTATATAGATGATGTTTTCTCACTAAATAATTCAAAATTTGGTGACTATATTGAACGCATCTATTCCATCGAACTTCAGATAAAGTATACAACAGGTACAGTTAAGACTGCCTCATATCTTGACTTACATCTACAAATTGACAATGAGGGTCGATTGAACACAAAACTTTACGACAAAAGAGATGATGTCAGCTTCTTAATTGTGAACATTCCATTTCTATGTAGCAACATTCCAGCAGCGCCTGCATACGGAGTATATATCTTCCAGTTGATACGATATTCCAGGGCTTGTATTTCCTATCATGATTTCCTTGAAAGAGGTTTGCTGCTCACAAGGAAGCTATTAAACAAAGAGTTCCAAGTGGTGAAGTTGAAATCTTCCCTTCGTAAGCTGTACGTACGCCAGCACGAGTTGGTTGACCGTTATGGAATATCCGTTTCACAGATGATAGCGAATATGTTCCTAATGTCGTAATTAGAATCCCGTTCCCTTTTCCCGAATGTGAACTACCGAATTAGACTGATACCAGGTTTGTACTAACATGAGCAACACGACAGGTGCCACATGTGGAGCAGGATCTGCTTATCCTTCCGGAGATCACCCCCAGTTTTTGGTGGGGTTCGTGTTGCTCAGTCTTTCGTTTTGTAGGTTGTGTTTTGTGTACTATTTTTTGTCTGTTGGTCTTTTTCTTTTTTAGCCATGGCGTTGTCAGTTTATTTTCGACTTATGAGTTTGAATGTCCCTCTGGTATCTTTCACCTCTCTTCTATAAAACCAGGTTTAATCCACCATTTTCTATATAAGGAAATGCCTGTATCAGGTCAGGAATACGACAGTTGTTTACCATACGTTTGATTTGATTGAGCATTTGATTTTGCCATTTGATAAGGGACTTTCCGTGTTGAATTTTCTTTGGAGTTCATTTTGTTGTTATTTTTTTACTTTTTTCTAAGAACTTTTATGAGGATTGGCCTTTTACTCCCAACTTTCCCTGGTATTCTATGCCTTGCAACAATTTCGGAAGAGTTGATGTCTAATTTTTAACTTTGATCTCCAGTTCGTTAAGAAGAGAATGTGGTAATTCTTCTTTTCGATTCTCTGCTAATCGGTAAATTTTCACATGCTTTTTGCGTGACTATTTTTCGTTACAGAAACGAACTCTTTCAGTAGCTATTTTTTTGTTACTTTCATCAACGACATTCCTCGTTTTTCTAAGATCAGATAATAGACTAGCATTTTTTTTCTAGTAGATTTGCGTTTTCAAACTCAATGGTGTTTAACTTATCATGTAGATGAGATATTTTGGTATTGTACTGGGTTATTGGTTTACCGACTTCTGACTTGACTTCTGACGTTATATCTTTCTTAATTTGCTTTTTTAGGTTTCTGACAATCTCTGTCAGGTCCGACTTTTTAGGTACACTTTTAAAGGACTCCTTAATTGCATCAAGTTCATTTTCTATACAGAATTATGGTCCGAGGAACTGGAGAAACAAGAGTGTAGGTGTTCGGCTGGATTTGTGATATTTTGTTTATCACATGTTTTTTCTGTAAATGTGATTCCTCGAAATTACTTTTATTTTTGGCTAATAGTTTATCGACTTTCGCAGGAGAAATAAAACTGGTTATTTGTTGTTGTTTTTTGACTCAAAATCGTTGATGCGAATTAAACTGTATCTGTGATATTAAAGTTCACTTGATGTGTAATGTAAGCATTAACTACTCACTCGACTGTCAATTGTATGACTCGTAATTTAAATTACAATCTTAATAATTAAAATTATGTTTTTTTTGTAAATTATTAATTCACATCATGTAGTAGCAACATAGATGTAACACAAAATAGTCAAACCATATCTTAATGCATAAAAACACAAATCTCTGTGCCACAACTTCACATCAACCTGTATGGGCGCCACCTTTTTGATCTTTAGATACCGGTATAGTCGTCTGATCTATAATTTTATCGAGTGTGTCCTATTCCCGCTTGTGATATTTTGACTGAGTGGGAATTCACATGGTAGGTAATGCATGCATAGCAAGAAACGCTTCCATTGTCTGTGATTGGGATGATCTCAGATGCTCCAGAAAGGTAAACAGATCCTGCTCCATATGTGGCATCCGTCGTATTGCTCATGTTAGTATACAACCGGTGATAAGTCTAATTCGGTAGATCAAATTTGGGGTAAAGGAGGACGGGATTGTGCTTTCGACGATTGGAACATATACGTCGTCATCTGTGAAACAGATACTCCGTAACGGCCAACAGACTCGTGATGGCGTCTGTAAAATTTTTGAAAGGATGGTAAGCTACAAATATTGTATATTGAAATAGTGCATCTCTTGTCAGAGGAATGTTGCCGATTGTTCTTGCTCTTCTGGGTGAATAAGTGTGCTCTTAAGTCATTCTCCGTATTATATATATTGAACTAGACCAGTCCTACATTGGCAGGATACACCGTTTCATAACTATCATTAATTCTTATGTTTCCACCTCATTTTGGATTGTAAATAATCTGCATGAATGCTACAAAAAATTCCTCACCTACGCACCATGTGTTCCAAGCTGATTTCGGACCTTTCCTATAAAGATATGATACTGTGTCACAGCCTGAGAAGACATGAAACAATGGGAACACTTTTGATTGCAATGGTCATCGAGCAAGGCCTTATCTATAAACTGAAATAAATCGGAAGTGCTTTCCAGTGCAAAAACTTATCAACAGCTGTTTAATCTGAAATCTGCTGACACTAAATACAGACAAGACGGTTCTTGTCAATATTCTATTGTGACCTTTCTGGACGTTATTATGTATAATTGAATTGTATGCGACTGTCATACAAGTGAGAGGTTTAGCTAGCTATAAAACCAGGTTTAATCCACCATTTTCTACATAAGGAAATGCCTGTACCAAGTCAGAAATATGACAGTTGTTTTCAATTCGATTGTTGTGTTTGAGCTTTTGATTTTGCCATTTGATAAGGGACTTTCCGATTTGAATTTTCCTTGGAGTTCGGTATTTTTATTATTTTACCTTTTTCTGGGCAGCATCATAGTCATATAACATATTTATGGTATCTTCCTCCTCATTTGAACATGTACGTTACATTTATCAGCTGTTTCTGGAGTATTTTCAATAGTGTTGTCCTTGTCAGATACTACGATTTTCATTTTCTATATCAAAGTGGATTTTTTATCAGCAAAAAAGAAAGAGGGGCATGTAACTGCTTTAAGGCAGCATTGAAATCCACGGCAATATGTAACTATTCACCGGACTTCGGAGAAACTGAATTAAATGCTAAATATCCTGCATTTTAGGTGTTATCTAAATCATTAATAACTTGAATATGATCTATAACAAGTATTATGGAATTTTTTTTTTGAGACGCCATTGTATTTTCGTACCTTTTTGAAAACGATATACTTGGGTTTTGTTTTTTTAGGATTTAACATATTTGTTCATTTCAAGTATATTGAAAGATTTTCTAAAGTCTTGTAAACATTAATTGTAACTGTGAAACATTTCACCTTGTGAGTCACTCCGTTTTGAATTGTATCGCCATTTCTATTTCATAGTTTATTTTCAGTAAAAGAAAACAACCACTTAAAAGAAGAAGATGCACACAGGTCGTCGTGTGAGTCTTATTATGTCCTATGTCCACTTTCGATAGCAACGGAGATAACTATGTGTTTGATATCTAGATGCAATGGTCCATCTCCCTATACAACTATAACACGAGAGTTCCACATTCAACGAGTTTTGTCAGAACTAAACTGTTCTATCTCCACACTCCCATTGGATTATAATATCTTATTCATCTAGTTGGACAGCGAGAAATTCAGAGAAAAATAATGTTATATTATAGCGTTGTATCACCACTATTTTTCAAGTATTTTTGCTGTAAAATAGTTGTTATCAACATTATCTTACTACTATGCTTAAATTGTTTGCATGGTTTGAATCTATGAGTAGTTACAGATTTGGGGATATTACACAATTCCAAAATCCATGGTCTATCTCCAATAAAAATATAGGGATTACATTATAAAGTAATCTTGTTCAGTGTTTGTCGTGTATTGTTATATCTCCCGTGAAGGAGGAGAGTTATTTTATTTAAGGTGTTTGTTCATTCAAAAAACAATTTAACAAAGAGTTACTCTTCATGTCCATACATTCGATTCCTACATAACTTACTATATCTCAGTCAAAGATTTATGACATTTATGACATTGCGTTTTTAAAGTTCATATTCAATTTCCCAACATTTAGATTGGAACTTAAATCATTATAACACTCATACGACGAGGTGTCAGAATACGGTCTACAAAAATAGACATTGGCAAGAAAATATAGAAAACTCTGAATCGATTAAAAAAGAGGGACGAAAGATACCAGAGGGACAGTCAAACTCATAGATCGAAAACTGACAACGCCATTGCCAAAAATAAAAAGATAAACATACAAATAATAGTACAGATGACACAACATAGAAAAATAAAGACTTAGCAACACGAACCCCAGCAAAGACTGGGGGTGATCTCAGGTACTCTGGAAGGGTAAGGAGATCCTGCTCCACATGTGGCACCCGTCGTGTTGCTTATGTTATTACAAATCCGGTAAATAGTCTAATTCGGTAAGTCACATTCGTGAAACGGGACGGGTAGTTACGACATAAGGAACATATCCGATATCATATGTGAAACGGTTATTCCATAACGGTCAACCAACTCGTGATGGCTTCCGTAAAATTTACGAAGGGATGATTTCAACTTCATCATTTGGAACTCTTGGGGTAATAGCTTCCTTGTCAGCAGCAATCCTCTATCAAGGAAATCATGATAGGAAATACAAGCCCGGGAATATCGTATCAATTGGGAGATATATACTCCGTATGCAGGCGCTGCTGGAATGTTGCTACATAGAAATGGAAAGTTCACAATTGGGAAGCTGAAATGATTAGTTATATATCTATACCGCAAGGGTTAAATTGTGTACTAAATAAATTAAATACATATACGTAGGCACTTACATATCAGAACGAATGTGGCAGGATAGTCAACCACTTGACGGTGGCCGCTTACTGGAAGAAGATAGCATCGTACTGGAAGATGGCTGCTGCAGGTATGGTATAGTATTTTGAATAGTTGTCATCAAGTCGCGTTGATCTTAAATATTTTATTTGGTTGAATGTTATACATACATAGTCAAATATGTAATAGTGGTTTTTTTTTTTTGGTTGTTTTTTTTTTGCAAACATTAAAAGTGCTATTTGTTTCTTATTGTCTTTCATTGTCAATTGTTATCATAACAAAGTAATTTCGAAAAAGAGACATATTGTTTAACGGAAAAAAACGCAAACAAGTTAACCATTTTTAAACGTTCGTCGTTTTTCCTCAATGGTTTTTAAATATATATATATTAAATATAGACGTCCGGACTTTTACTTCACTAATGTATCTGACCCACTTCAAATACAAATAATGCTTTTGTAATGTAATGTAATGTTTTTCATTACATAGATTCTGTCTGGTGAATGGGTGATAATCATATTTAAGTTATGGTCAATAACCAAACACAAAAGCATTAATTTATACGTTGGATTCTTACGTAACTTTAGCGTATCTAAAGATTATATCGCAATATAAAACTAACAAGATATGGTGTAATTGCAAATGAGACAACTCTCAACCATATACCAAAATGACGTTGAAGTTAGCATCTAATGTTGTCATTTTAGCGGTATTTTTAACATTGCTATATAAGCGGGAGGTTTGGCTAGCCATAAAACCAGGTTCAACCCACCATTTTTTCTAAAAATGTCCTGTACCAAGTCAGGAATATGGCAATTGTTATCACATAGTCCGTTTTTATGTATGTTCGCGTTTGTTTTTGTAGCAGTTCAGTGTTTCTGTTGTACCGTTTAGTTTCCTCTTATAGTTGATGTGTTTCCCTCAGTTTTAGTTTGTGACCCGGATTTGTTTCAGTTAAATCGATTTATGACTATTGAACAGCGGTATGCTACTATTGCCTTTATTTATCTATATGTCACCGTGTGGCCTTCAACTATGAACAACACTCATACCACCTAGCAAGATATAAAAGGTCCCGAAATGCCAAATGTGGAACAGTTCAAACGAGAAGACTCACGGCCTGATTATGTACAAAACAGTAAACGAAAAACAAATATGATATACAGCATCACCAAATGACAACCACTGAATAACAAGCTCCTGACTTTGGACAGGTATATAAAGAATGTGGCGGGATTAAACATGCTAGCCGGAGAATAACACCCTCTTAACCCGGGACAGTAATGCAACAGCACAGCAGAAAAACATAGTATACAAAACAATAATTGAAAAACACATATGATAAACAACAACAAAAGGCAACAAATCAATTACAAGCTCCTGACTTGGGAAAGGCACATATAGAATGAGGGCGGAGTTCTTACATTAAACATGTATCAAACTTATCCCAGAGGAATGATGCAATCATCTAGGATTTTAATTATTTCGACCATTTTTTTCATTCTTCACTTTTAAATGTATACAAATGTAAAGCAGTTTAAACATGTTATGGTCAAATGTATGAACAGTGGGTAAAAAGAAAAAACAAATCACTCATATTTAAAAATTAATTAGTTCAACAAAACACTTTCTCCGAACTTAACTTGGTAACAAGACAATTAAATTAGTCTCATTGATCACAAACAACAAACTTTTTTTTTCCATTTTTGGGAAGGTATTTTCATATAATACAAATAAACAAATTTCACTTTATTTTTCTGGAATTCACTTCAAATTGAAATTTTAAAGGATTTTATACTACGATACGGGCAGGTAATTTTGTTCGTCTGATTATAATATTATGTTATCAAATTGAACAAACAAACAAGCTTTGCTTTCTTTCAGAATTTACTTACGCTCCATTGTTGAATCACAACTTTACAGAAACTGAAGACGTTCCTATAGACGACGGATCATACATTGTATCTGACCTACAATTACTTTTGGTACAGTTTCGTTTTGTGCATTTTTTGTGATACTGTTTGCATGTTTCTGTATGGTAAGGAAATTACCAGCAGACCATTTTACTTTATCATGGATTTCTTCATACGTTTCTAATGTAAGTATAATATTTTCTTTAGAATTCGCCGTTTCATAATCTAAAGGATTGTGGGTAATATCATTGTTCGTACCCCAGCATGAAAAAATTCCCAGAATTCAATAGATTCTACAACGGCAAGTTGTACATTTGTCCCTTGTATAAATATTTTTTTTTATTCGTTTCGTGTTAGACCCCTTTTAGTCAAATAAAGCCCTAACGTATTCGGTTATTATTTCATCCTTTTTGGTCATATAGCAATTCACCTGTTTCGGTTCTTATACGTCCTTGGCTTTTAAATATTCGGCTTTGAGCGTTCCAGTTGAAGGTAAATCCAGAATAAAGTGCTTAGAACGCATTCAATTTATAAAGTGTTGTTTTAATTGTTTTTCGTCTTTTAAATAAACAAAGGCAACAGAAGTATACCGCTGTTCAATAGTCATAAATCGATTTAACTGAAACAAATCCGGGTCACAAACCAAAACCGAGGGAAACACATCAACTATAAGAGAAAAACAACTGAACTGCTACAAAAACAAACGCCAACATACATAGAAACGGACTATTTGATAACAACTAGTGTTCCTGATAAAGGTAAATCCAGAAAAAGTCCTACGAACGCATTCAATTTATACATGTTATAAAGTGTTGTTTTAATTGTTTTTCGTCTTTTAAATAAATTAGCGTTCCTGATAAAGCTAAATCAGGACAGCATTTTATGCGAACAAAATAGATTGAGTTTTGTCTTCATTTACCGTCCGCTATTTTGATTTAAGGAAGCATTCATGAATATGTTCTGCAACTATTAAATCATGTTTAATGTTTATGCGAAATCTTCTGCAACTCATATATGTTTATAAATTCGAACGGGCTTGTAGGCAAATATAACGGTTTAAATATGTTATCTAGTATTAAATGACGGACAAAAAATACCTGAAATATTAAACAATTAACGTTAAAATTGACGTGAAAGACAAACAACGTACTGCTTTCTTTTTCAAACAAAATATTGAAGTGTAACTGTGTATCCCTATATCAGCACCATCTCTACTTTTTTTATTAATTGCCATTGTGCTGTTCTGATGAAACTCTTTCCTTAGGAAGTCTTTGAACTTCAACCACAAAGAAAAAAGAAAATTATCTGATTCAATATATTTTTGCTTCAATATTACTTTGATCTTTTTGTGTGATAATTTTCCATCTCAAGCAACTTGACTGTGAATGGTTAATTCTCAGTCGTGTAGAGTGAAAACACGATGAGGTCAAAGCATTAACATTGCCTATGAACATAGTGATACATAAAAGGATATATGGTCTTTCAACTCGCTAAAGGTTTTCAGCTACATTACATCTCAGTGCTATCGGACTTCGAAGAGATTATAGACGCGAAACTCCCTCTTATTTTCAAAACAATTGATGATCTGTAAATATTGCTTCGATGATTAAATAATCTCTCTTTTGCCATCTGTTACATTTATTTTTGTAGGCACCGGAATATGTTTCTGTACACGATACCAAGAAAGACAAAAAATATACCAATTATAAAATAAAAGAAGGAGTAAAGGAAAGTCAATTGTAGTCAGATGATAGATGACAAGGGAAGTAGTTATTTGCCGGAGTTATGTATCATTAAATCATTTAAATATGCAATTGTATGAATAAAACATGAACTGTAGTAATAGCTCTTTTGGTTATTTTTATTAACTTTTTAGTCATTTGATTGTCATTTTACAATTACTTCCGAACGATTTGAAATCTTTAAATATGTAACGAAAGTAAAAATCACTGAAATCATATAAAACCGGAAATACTTAGAGAGCACATCAATCATGGATGTCCATACAATACAATAATAAGTTTCCAATGCAGTAATCTCTGAATTTGCAAAAGACCAGAAATACGTTCACAACACCACATAAACGGTGCGACATAAAAGAAGCACTTCGTATAATGTAATATGCAACAAACATTTAAACAAGGCCTTTTTTTCAAAGAAGAGGATGAAAACAACTAAAGGTATCCATATCTATCATCTCTGACCAAATAAGGCACCCTCTCAGTGGTTGACATTCTCGATATCTTGAATGTTGACAAAAACAATGACTTTGTTGTTTTATTATGTTTGTTATTTTGATATCATGAAAGGTCGCTACTCATTGATTTTCTCATAGTAATACATACAAAATATCCTCATCAACTGCTATATTTTTCAATATTTGATAACATAATGTGCAATGAACTTTTGACAAAATAAATATAATATAAAATTGTAATCACTTCTTCTTCACACCATCTATTACATACCTACAAAAGCATTGAAATGAAAACGCTTCCCATCAACACTTTCTTCTTTTCTAATAAATTGATCGTATAAGTAATCAGTCGAACCGAGTCAACTTATTTTTTTCTTTCTGTATCTTGACTTTTATTCGATTATAAGATGTGCTATGATTCCATGATTGCTAAAGAAAATTTATTTCACCAGTCAGAGCAAAATGACGTAGATGTTCGCAACTATGATCACCATACGACCTTCAGCATTTACTAAAACTCTTACATGTTGTACAACATATCATGCTATAAAAGGCCCCGACATGTAAAATAAGTTAAACGAGAAAAACAGATGGCTTGATTAATGAATGTTACAGGTATTTTTTTAAGGCAAATAGAGCTTTAAATTGTCCTAAGCATTGTTATAGTATGTGGCGTGCCTCTATGTTGTCTCTACCAATAAGCATTGTTCACCAATCGGTGGCATGTTTCGTAGCTGGCGTACCAAATTATAAGCCTTGCATCTTTGATTATTTTTTTTTTTTTTTTTTTTGGCTAACTTCTTTTAAGTATGGATAAAGCAACGTGTCCTTGTGTGTAGGGATTTCGTCTCATATTGGAAATATTATCACATTCAATTAATATAAGCATTTCTGGTTGTACGTCACCATCTACAGATTCCATGAAGAAATATCTTCCTCTTTTCCCGAAGTAACTTCTCTGCTAGAACAGGTTGATAGAATGCTGTTTTCTCGATTTCTTCATGTCAAATTCTTAAATATTCTGGCTAGCTATAAGGAAATGTCAGTTTAAACTATTCTCAGCCAACTCATTCGAAGAAGAAGATTTTCACAAGGATATCATCCACTGGTGTGACATTTATACATGAGAACCTATAAAGATTGAGAACGCAATTGGGTATTGTGGACAGTAGTACCTCCAATGCAAAAAGAATATTTTTGTTGTTTTCAAAATGACGCTATACAATGAAAAACGTCCTTCTAATATCTATATCAGCATCAAAAACAGCAAACATAACAATATAAATACAATAACCATTGTGGTTTTTTTCTACTTTTTATATGACAAATAAAACAGAAAAATGTTATGTTATTTGTTAACACTACAAAAGTCAAAAAGTCTGAAAAGACCAGTTTTTGTCTGAATTTGCATGAATTTTTACTCGACATTCTTAATTTGTCTAAATAATTTTTAAAAATTCTTGACATAGTATGAATTTGTCTAAGAAGGTTCTTGATTTTTCTTGACAAGTGTCTTGACAGTATGAACATTGTCTTAAAATTTCTTGACACTTCCTGTATCATCTGATAAGAGTCTGGATTAGTCTCGACCAATTCTTGACTGTCTTAAATTTGTCTCGATCTGTCTTGACATATTCTTGACATTCTTAATAATGTCTGAATATGTCTCGACATATTCTTGACATTCTAAATAATGTCTGAATTTGTCTCGACACATTCTTGACAGTCTTTAAATATGTCTTGACACTATCTCAACAGTATAAATTTGGCCTGAAATGTGAACAGACTTATTCTGCACTGTTTATGACATTCTATTGCTGTTATTTACTCCTTTTTTATTATGGCTAAACTAAACTTTGAAGAATCAAGGATCAATTTGGTATAGTAAGATACCCTTTTGGTGCAACTAAGTTGGAATACCCTGAATAATTCCCCATGTAGTTTAATTTTGATTTATTTTAATTAAACATTTAATTAATTGTTTTCACTTGGAATATAAGTCAAAGTTACTAACATTTTTTGCCGTTCGCAAAACTGCCAGTCAAATTTGCTTTACTAAAATAGGTGTCTTATAGGCAGTTTTAAAATGTGACAATGTGTCTCTTTTGGACCCCACAATTCATCTTTTGGGTTTCATATAAAGAGAAATAAAGATTAAAGTTATATCATGAATATTGGTCAATATTTGTAAAACTCAGAACTGTCAAGTAGATTTAAGACACAATTCAAAATGTTCAGAATGTGTCAAGCCATACTGAGAAAAATAAGAATGTCGAGAATATGTCGAGAAATATCAAGACAGTATTCAAATGTCAAGAATTTGTCAAGAAATTTTAAGACCATATTCAGAATGTCGAGAATATGTCGAGTAAATTTCATACAAATTTAATATAAATGAGAATTTGTCAAGAAAAATTAAGACACGAGTCATACTTTTGGAGAATGTCGAGTAAAAGTTCATGCAAATCAAGACAAAAACTGGTCTTTTCAGACTTTTAGACTTTTGTAGTGTAAAGATTCGTGTAAATTGTTACTTTAGAAACAAAACCCTATGTTACAACAGAAGTACTTTCCGACTTAACCATCACAAATTCACCTCATTACTGGGTTAGTGCAATATTATTATACGGTTTAATTACCTTTAGGATGATCCGTGTCGGAAATTTTGAACATGTTATTTGTCACTTTGATTGACTTTATATCATGTCATAAAACTACATGAATTTTAGTTTGAACCGGGTATTCTGTTGTTAATATCTCAAAAGTCATTCAATAATGTTTAGTATTTTGGTCAATTTTCAGATTTATTCACTGCTGGATGTTCGGTACTGTCAAGACGCCTCGCTTGCAGTCATTTCAGTTCTGGAAACTATTTTCAAAATCATACCCAAAACGACAAATGAGATGAGAACAGCTTCCCAATTGTGAATCTTCCATGTCCTTGATAGAGGGTTGCTGTTCACAAGGAAGCTATTAAACCAAGTGTTCCAAAAGGTGAAATTAAAATGATCATTTCGAAAGTTTTACGGACGCCATGACGAGTTGATTGACCGTTATGGAATAATACTTTCAAAGATTACGACGGATATGTTTCATCGTATTAACCACAATCCTGTCCTCCTTTTCCAGGAATGTGACCTACCGAATTAGACTAATCACCGGTTTGTACCCAATTGAACAACACGACGGGTGTTACATGTAGAGCAGGACCTACCTACTCTTCCAGTCACATCCTGTTTTAGGTGGGTTTTGTGTTGTTCAATCTTTAGTTTTCAATGTTGTGTTTTGTATACTGTTGTTTGTCTTTTGGCTATGTCGTTGTCGTTTATTTTCGACTTATGAGTTTTAATGTCCATTTGGTATCTTTCGCCTTTCTTTTACTGATGTCTGTTCTCAAATGGAATTTTGTTTGCCCTTATTTGAAATCAAACGCCAGTCACACATTACACACATCAAGCACATTGACGAAACTACCACACTATCAATGGGTTGAAAGTAAATTGTCGTGCTTGCTCATACTATACGGACTATATGGGTATGCTCCTTGCATAAACTGCTCCAACAGAGTTATGAGTAAACACAACACTACATAAGTACACTTTGAATGAAAGTATAAAAAAAAATAATGTCAAACTGATATAACCATGGCTGAGTGACCGTTTTAAATAATTCATTATTTCATGTTTTTCAGGGACAACCATATCTAGTTTCCACATGTTCCATACTATACTCTGAAACAATAGACGGATGTTAACTCTGTTACTCAATTGTAGCGCCTGTGGCTGATAGAACATATACAAAATGAATCTGAAGAATACGTATCAGTGTAAAAGACCACATAACCCTCCAACTTCTGACTCAAATTATAAGAAAAACATAGAACAGCAATAAAAGCGCCGTTCCTTTGCTTTTTGTGTGTTTTTTGCTGTGCATGTACTGATTTTGTGTCATGGATGGATACCCAATATCCTTTCTTTTTCTATTATACACCACATAAAATGTAAACTTACATGTTAAATTAACGTTATGCATTTGCAATGGGTGATGGAACATGCTAAAAATAGATTATATACCCGTCAACAGAAACATACTCAATATAAAAAAAAACACTGCACGCATTTTATGCAAATGAAATGCATTATATGCATATGAAATAACCCAAACATTCAGCTAAAGTAAGATTTATGTTGTAAGTCTCTTCTAGGATATAAAGTTGTTTGAGGGATACATAACGCAGTCTTCCGATTTAATTAAAATAATACATGAACAACTACCTGATTATGTATTTATCTATAATTATAACCTGATCATTCTACCTACAAGAAGGATTGAGCACACATAACTGTCGTGTCGATACATACCCAACAGACAAGGACATGTCTTAATTGAACATATATTCCTGTTTCTAAATACAATCTGCCTAAAGTACATCTAGAATCTTAATTACAAAAACAGACTCATATACATGTGT
Organism: Mytilus coruscus; assembly: GCA_017311375.1. Classification (NCBI taxonomy): domain Eukaryota; kingdom Metazoa; phylum Mollusca; class Bivalvia; order Mytilida; family Mytilidae; genus Mytilus; species Mytilus coruscus. The sequence goes on along the minus strand of CM029608.1, from coordinate 50,618,112 downwards.
ATCTGTAATGAGTTTGTATAAAGACATACACACTGGATGATTTCATCATAGAAACCACTTTTTGTGGAGATTAATGCATAAGCGTTCTATCAATTTTTGCAGTATCATAAATAACAGGTAGGTTTTAATTTAATTATATTATTAATTTATAGTTAAGCATGTTATATTGTATTAAATATTGAAGCCTCTTGGATCTAGCCCTGTTTTTGTGGGGTTCGTGTTGTTTTTAATTTATATTTTGTAGAGTTTGGTTTATCTTTTATTGGATTTTTATTTTCCGCCATGGGTTCGACTTTCTCTCTCTAACTTATTATCTTTATTGTGAATTTTGGAATGTTCCAATTCATTTTTATACAAAACCTACATCTGTAATGAAAATGTTAATATTGTATATGTACTTATTGGAACTGTGATGAACAGATAAAAGTGGTAAATTTGTTCTTTTACCCAATCTATGTACGATTCGGCAAAAAGTCTAAAAAGATTGTAGGTATTTCAATGGGCATTAACTGCGTCCAATTTATAGCTAAATTGTTCCCGTAATGTTATGAATCACAGTGAATGACAAAAACAGTAAAGATCCGTGTAAATTCCATTTAAAGAAAACAAATGAATTACACTACAGTTTTTTTTTTTTTTTTTTTGCTTTAACTGTTCTTAAGAATCGTTAATAATACTGCACCAATTTTCCATAAGGATTTGATTGACACGTAAAACACACTGACATAATTTGTTTTGGAATTATGTCGGCTAAATTTGAAAGTTCTTTAAAGATCTTTCTATTTCATTTTCATTTTAAAACATGCAGATAACCAAAAACAACATCTTACAGGATGAATCATTTCAAAGAGTAATTGAAAAAAAAACTTCTGCCAACTACTCTTAGTATTCAAAAGAAGTCACCTAATTAAGAAACATACCTCTGATATGCATGTAAGATGAAACTGTGAACCAATTTTTTTTTCTTTTTACATTAGTGTGTGATGACCGCTGCTATTTGACTGTTTGTCTCTACATAACATGAATAGAGTGTCTGTGTGTTTGTATTGTAGAAATATAGATTCCACTACTGCATCAAGTGTGTTGCGATATTTCTCCACTCGAGACAGAGTGAAGATATATCAGTATACACGAGATATAGTGTTGGAATCTGTTTCTCTGATAATTTTAAGACGATATCTAAACAAGTTTATCCTTCCTTTCAAAGATTTGCAGAAAGTTGTGTACTTTATAAGTGACTTCATCAGGCATGGACGCCTTTTTTCATGATGTACAATAGAAAATGCAGAAGAAATCAAGAAAAGTTGACGTCATAATTGAAATTTCGACCAATCATTTGCCGAGAATAAAGTTTTCTCTAGAGATGAGAAATACTTATCCACACCTATCGAGACATCTGAAAATAGCATGAAAATTAGAGAAAATATTCTTATTTTTTTATAATTGATAACAACCAGATACTTATTAGCCATTATTGATTTGATTATGTCCTTTTGGCTGCACACAGATCCTTTCTAGCCATTATTGATTTGATTATGTCCTTTTGGCTGCAAACAGATCCTTTCTAGTTATTGATTTGATTATGTTCTTTTGCTGCAAACAGATCCTTTCTAGCAATTATTGATTTGACATACATGTGATGGATTGTGAAACTCAGATCAGGAGATTTTTATCGACATAAATTTGTCGTAAATGTAACCGTATGATGTAGAAATTGTCTTTTAAAGTGTTTTTCTTCAACCTGCCATCCAATGTAATGTGTTTATAGTACCTTTGTAGCCTTTTATTCGAATGATATCACATTGCTGAAAGAAATATTGAAAAGATTCTGTTTCTTGCTTTGTTTTTGATAATTGATTGTTGACTGCTTGTAAATAAAGCGCTATGACCTTTTCTTTGTGTATAGATTTGTATTCATGTCTCCATCTCCTTTTATTTGTATTTAATATCATTGGTATAGATAAATAAGAAAGAAATATGCTTTACATTTATAACATGATAAATAAATGTAAAAGATAACAAACAATAACAATAGCATAGTTTTTAAGCATTAAGAAAGTCATTTTTCTAGAAAACTTAAAGACTCAAACAGTGTAAAATATTTTACTATTTTGAGCTAAATCACTGTCTATATACCATTGACAAATATTATTTGATAACTAAATCACTGGTATTATGACACTGGGTCATGTAAGAAGTACAACTGTACAAGATGACTTGGCTGCTTTCAATAAACTTGACTCTGCACTAAATATATAAAGTTATCCTTTCCTGATAATAGTTTGTTGATTTTTAAACTGAGGATGGTGTGGATTGTCTTTGAGTCAATGTTTTCTGCTGTCAGTTTGGATCTTGTTGAGCAAGTTGAAAATCCTTTAATGTACGCATTGGAGTGCGAAATAGGTAGTTTTTTTGGTTTTTTAATGAATTGAAAGTTAATTAAATGTTGGTTTTTTTTCGGCTTCAAAACCTTCCAATATTGGCAATAATGTTTTGACAACACCATTCCACTTTTCAAATGTCTCTGAGCTGACACCTGTTTATTATGCAATCAAACTATTATCACTTGCTACATGTAATTAGCCGCCAGGTAAAAATCTACACGTGTTGTGTATAAATCAGGTAATGTCAGTTACACCGGATATGTTCGGTACTCTGGGGTTTTTTCGTCTTCAATAACAAACATTGTAAACATTGTAGTAAAAAAAATGGCGCCTAAAATTTTCATTCATCAAATATTTTATACACGGCACTTTTTTCTCTTCAACGGGAGGACGGGAGGAGATACTTATTAGCCATTATTGATTTGATTATGTCCTTTTGGCTGAAAACAGATCCTTTTTTAGCAGTTATTGATTTCATTATGTCTTTTGGTTGTAAACGTTAACAGTTCCTTTCTAACAATCATTGTTTTTATTATGTCCTTTTGGCTGAAAACAGATCCTTTCTTACTAGCAATTATTGTTTTGATTGTGTCCTTTCGGCTGCAAACAGATCCTTTCTTGCCATTATTGATTTGATTATGTCCTTTTGGCTACAAAGAAATCCTTTCTAGCCATTATTGATTTGATTATATCATTTTTGCTACAAAAAGATCTTTTCTAGCCATTATTGATTTGATTATGTCCTTTTTGCTGCAAACATATCCTTTCTAGCCATTATTGATTTGATTATGTCGTTTTGGCTACAAACAGATCCTTTCTAGCCATTATTGATTTGATTATGTCCTTTTGGCTGCAAACAGATCCTTTCTAGTCATTATTGATTTGATTATGTCCTTTTGGCTGCAAACAGATCCTTTCTAGCCATTATTGATTTGATTATGTCCTTTTGGCTGCAAACAGATCCTTTTTAGCAATTATTGATTTGATAATGTCCTTTTGGTTGTAAACAGATCCTTTTTAGCAATTATTGATTTGATTATGTCTTTTTGGCTGCAAACAGATCCTTTCTAGCCATTATTGATTTGATTATGTCCTTATGGCAGGAAACAGGTCCTTTCTAGCCATTATTGATTTGATTATGTCCTTTTGGCTGAAAACAGATCCTTTTTAGCAATTATTGATTTGATTATGTCCTTTTGACTGCAAACAGATCCTTTCTAGCCATTATTGATTTGATTATGTCCTTTTGGCTGCAAACAGATCCTTTCTAGCCATTATTGATTTGATTATGTCCTTTTGGCTGCAAACAGATCCTTTCTAGTCATTACTGATTTGATTATGTCCTTTTTGCTACAAACAGATCCTTTCTAGCAATTATAGATTTGAGTATGTCCTTTTGGTTTGTAATAGGTCCTTTTTAGCAATTATTGATTTGATTATGACCTTTTGGTTGTAAAAAATTCCTTTCTAGCAATCATTGTTTTTATTATGTCCTTTTGCCTAAAACAGATCCTTTCTAGCCATTATTGATTTGATTATGTCCTTTTGGCTACAAACAGATCCTTTCTAGCCATTATTGATTTGATTATATCATTTTGCTACAAAAGATCCTTTCTAGCCATTATTGATTATATTATGTCCTTTTGGCTGCAAACAGATCCTTTCTTGCCATTTTTGATTTAATTATGTCCTTTTGGCTGCACACAGGTCCATTCTAGCCATTATTGATTTGATTATGTCTTTTTGCTACAAACATATCTTTTCTAGCCATTATTGATTTGATTATGTCCTTTTGGCTGCAAACATATCCTTTCTAGCCATTTTCATTTGATTATGTCGCTTTGGCTACAAACAGATAATTTCTAGCCATTATTGATTTGATTATGTCCTTTTGGCTGCAAACATATCCTTTCTAGTCATTATTGATTAGATTATGTTCTTTGGCTGAAAACAGATCCTTTCTAGCCATTATTGATTTGAATATGACCTTTTGGCTGAAAACAGATCTTTTTTTAGCCATTATTGATTTGATGATGTCCTTTTGGTTGTAAACAGATCCTTTTTAGCAATTATTGATTTGATTATGAGTTTTTCGGCTGCAAACAGATCCTTTCTAGCCATTATTGATTTGATTATGTCCTTATGGCAGGAAACTGGTCCTTTCTAGCCATTTTTGATTTGATTATGTCCTTTTTGCTGCAAACAGATCCTTTCTAGCAATTATTGATTTAATTATGTTCTTTTGGTTGTGAACGTATTCATTCTAGCCATTATTGATTTGATTATGTCCTTTTGGTAGTGAACAGATCCTTTCTAGCAATTATTGATTTGATTATGTCCTTTTGGCTGAAAACAGATCTTTTCTAGTCATTACTGATTTGATAATGTCCTTTGGCTGCAAACAGATCCTTTCTATCAATTATTGATTTGATTATGTCCTTTTGCTACAAACAGATCCTTTCTAGCCATTTATGATTTGAAAATGTCCTTTGGCTGCAAACAGATCCTTTCTAGCTATTATTGATTTGACTATGTCCTTTTGGCTGCAAACAAATCCTTTCTAGCCATTATTGATTTGATTATGTCCTTTTGGTTGTTAACAGATCCTTTTAGCAATTATTGATTTCATTATGTCTTTTTGGTTGTAAACGTTAACAGTTCCTTTCTAACAATCATTGTTTTTATTATGTCCTTTTGGCTGAAAACAGATCCTTTCTTACTAGCAATTATTGTTTTGATTGTGTCCTTTCGGCTGCAAACAGATCCTTTCTTGCCATTATTGATTTGATTATGTCCTTTTGGCTACAGAGAAATCCTTTCTAGCCATTATTGATTTGATTATATCATTTTGCTACAAAAGATCTTGTCTAGCCATTATTGATTTGATTATGTCCTTTTGGCTGCAAACATATCCTTTCTAGCCATTTTCATTTGATTATGTCGCTTTGGCTACAAACAGATAATTTCTAGCCATTATTGATTTGATTATGTCCTTTTGGCTGCAAACAGATCCTTTCTAGTCATTATTGATTTGATTATGTTCTTTTGGCTGCAAACAGATCCTTTCTAGCCATTATTGATTTGAATATGTCCTTTTGGCTGAAAACAGATCTTTTTTTAGCCATTATTGATTTGATGATGTCCTTTTGGTTGTAAACAGATCCTTTTAGCAATTATTGATTTGATTATGTCTTTTCGGCTGCAAACAGATCCTTTCTAGCCATTATTGATTTGATTATGTCCTTATGGCAGCAAACAGGTCCTTTCTAGCCATTATTGATTTGATTATGTCCTTTTGGCTGCAAACAGATCCTTTTTAGCAATTATTGATTTGATTATGTCCTTTTGGCTGCAAACAGATCCTTTCTAGCCATTATTGATTTGATTTTGTCCTTTTGGCTGCAAACAGGTCCTTTCTAGCCGTTATTGATTTGATTATGTCGTTTTGGCTGCAAACAGATCCTTTCTAGTTATTGATTTGATTATGTCCTTTTTGCTACAAACAGATCCTTTCTAGCAATTATAGATTTGAGTATGTCCTTTTGGTTTGTAATAGGTCCTTTTTAGCAATTATTGATTTGATTATGACCTTTTGGTTGTAAAAAATTCCTTTCTAGCAATCATTGTTTTATTATGTCCTTTTGCCTAAAACAGATCCTTTCTAGCCATTATTGATTTGATTATGTCCTTTTGGCTACAAACAGATCCTTTCTAGCAATTATTGATTTGATTATATCATTTTTGCTACAAAAAGATCTTGTCTAGCCATTATTGATTTGATGATGTCCTTTTGGCTGCAAACAGATCCTTTCTAGCCATTATTGATTTGATTATGTCCTTTTGGCTACAAACAAATCCTTTCTAGCGATTATTGATTTGATTATGTCATTTTTGCTACAAACATATCTTTTCTAGCCATTATTGATTTGATTATGTCCTTTTGGCTGCAAACATATCCTTTCTAGCCATTTTCATTTGATTATGTCGCTTTGGCTACAAACAGATAATTTCTAGCCATTATTGATTTGATTATGTCCTTTTGGCTGCAAACATATCCTTTCTAGTCATTATTGATTTGATTATGTTCTTTTGGCTGAAAACAGATCCTTTCTAGCCATTATTGATTTGAATATGACCTTTGGCTGAAAACAGATCTTTTTTAGCCATTATTGATTTGATGATGTCCTTTTGGTTGTAAACAGATCCTTTTAGCAATTATTGATTTGATTATGACCTTTTGGCTGCAAACAGATCCTTTCTAGCCATTATTGATTTGATTATGTCCTTATGGCAGGAAACTGGTCCTTTCTAGCCATTTTTGATTTGATTATGTCCTTTTTGCTGCAAACAGATCCTTTCTAGCAATTATTGATTTAATTATGTTCTTTTGGTTGTGAACGTATTCATTCTAGCCATTATTGATTTGATTATGTCCTTTTGGTAGTGAACAGATCCTTTCTAGCAATTATTGATTTGATTATGTCCTTTTGGCTGAAAACAGATCTTTTCTAGTCATTACTGATTTGATAATGTCCTTTTGGCTGCAAACAGATCCTTTCTATCAATTATTGATTTGATTATGTCCTTTTGCTACAAACAGATCCTTTCTACCCATTTTTGATTTGAAAATGTCCTTTGGCTGCAAACAGATCCTTTCTAGCAATTATTGATTTGATTATGTCCTTTTGGCTGCAAACAGATCCTTTCTAGCCATTATTGATTTGATTATGTCCTTTTGGTTGTTAACAGATCCTTTTTAGCAATTATTGATTTCATTATGTCTTTTTGGTTGTAAACAGTTCCTTTCTAACAATCATTGTTTTTATTATGTCCTTTTGGCTGAAAACAGATCCTTTCTTACTAGCAATTATTGTTTTGATTGTGTCCTTTCGGCTGCAAACAGATCCTTTCTTGTCATTATTGATTTGATTATGTCCTTTTGGCTACAGAGAAATCCTTTCTAGCCATTATTGATTTGATTATATCATTTTGCTACAAAAGATCTTGTCTAGCCATTATTGATTTGATTATGTCCTTTTGGCTGCAAACATATCCTTTCTAGCCATTTTCATTTGATTATGTCGCTTTGGCTACAAACAGATAATTTCTAGCCATTATTGATTTGATTATGTCCTTTTGGCTGCAAACAGATCCTTTCTAGTCATTATTGATTTGATTATGTCCTTTTGGCTGCAAACAGATCCTTTCTAGTTATTGATTTGATTATGTCCTTTTGGCTGAAAACAGATAATTTTTTTTAGCAATTATTGATTTGATTATGTTCTTTTTGCTGCAAACAGATCCTTTCTAGCCATTATTGATTTGATTATGTCCTTTTGGCTGCAAACAGATCCTTTCTAGCCATTATTGATTTGATTATGTCCTTATGGCAGGAAACAGGTCCTTTCTAGCCATTATTGATTTGATTATGTCCTTTTGGCTGAAAACAGATCCTTTCTAGCAATTATTGATTTGATTATGTCCTTTTTACTGCAAACAGATCCTTTCTAGCCATTATTGATTTGATTATGTCCTTTTGGCTGCAAACAGATCCTTTCTAGCCATTATTGATTTGATTATGTCTTTTCGGCTGCAAACAGATGCTTTCCATGCATTACTGATTTGATCATGTCCTTTTTGCTACAAACAGATCCTTTCTAGCAATTATTGATTTGATTATGTCCATTTGCTTGTTAACAGATCCTTTTTAGCAATTATTGATTTGATTATGACCTTTTGGTTGTAAAAAATTCCTTTCTAGCAATCATTGTTTTTATTATGTCCTTTTGGCTGAAAACAGATCCTTTCTAGCCATTATTGATTTGATTATGTCCTTTTGGCTACAAACAAATCCTTTCTAGCCATTATTGATTTGATTATATCCTTTTGTCTACAAACAGATCCTTTCTAGTCATTATTGATTTGATTATGTCCTTTTGGCTGCAAACAGATCCTTTCTAGCCATTATTGATTTGATTATGTCCTTTTGGCTGCAAACAGATCCTTTCTAGCCATTATTGATTTGATTATGTCCTTTTTGCTACAAACATATCTTTTCTAGCCATTATTGATTTGATTATGTCCTTTTGGCTGCAAACATATCCTTTCTAGCCATTTTCATTTGATTATGTCGCTTTGGCTACAAACAGATAATTTCTAGCCATTATTGATTTGATTATGTCCTTTGGCTGCAAACATATCCTTTCTAGTCATTATTGATTAGATTATGTTCTTTTGGCTGAAAACAGATCCTTTCTAGCCATTATTGATTTGAATATGACCTTTTGGCTGAAAACAGATCTTTTTTTAGCCATTATTGATTTGATGATGTCCTTTTGGTTGTAAACAGATCCTTTTTAGCAATTATTGATTTGATTATGAGTTTTTCGGCTGCAAACAGATCCTTTCTAGCCATTATTGATTTGATTATGTCCTTATGGCAGGAAACTGGTCCTTTCTAGCCATTTTTGATTTGATTATGTCCTTTTTGCTGCAAACAGATCCTTTCTAGCAATTATTGATTTAATTATGTTCTTTTGGTTGTGAACGTATTCATTCTAGCCATTATTGATTTGATTATGTCCTTTTGGTAGTGAACAGATCCTTTCTAGCAATTATTGATTTGATTATGTCCTTTTGGCTGAAAACAGATCTTTTCTAGTCATTACTGATTTGATAATGTCCTTTTGGCTGCAAACAGATCCTTTCTATCAATTATTGATTTGATTATGTCCTTTTTGCTACAAACAGATCCTTTCTAGCCATTTATGATTTGAAAATGTCCTTTTGGCTGCAAACAGATCCTTTCTAGCTATTATTGATTTGACTATGTCCTTTTGGCTGCAAACAAATCCTTTCTAGCCATTATTGATTTGATTATGTCCTTTTGGTTGTTAACAGATCCTTTTAGCAATTATTGATTTCATTATGTCTTTTTGGTTGTAAACGTTAACAGTTCCTTTCTAACAATCATTGTTTTATTATGTCCTTTTGGCTGAAAACAGATCCTTTCTTACTAGCAATTATTGTTTTGATTGTGTCCTTTCGGCTGCAAACAGATCCTCTCTTGTCATTATTGATTTGATTATGTCCTTTTGGCTACAGAGAAATCCTTTCTAGCCATTATTGATTTGATTATATCATTTTGCTACAAAAGATCTTGTCTAGCCATTATTGATTTGATTATGTCCTTTTGGCTGCAAACATATCCTTTCTAGCCATTTTCATTTGATTATGTCCTTTTGGCTACAAACAGATCCTTTCTAGCCATTATTGATTTGATTATGTCCTTTTGGCTGCAAACAGATCCTTTCTAGCCATTATTGATTTGATTATGTCCTTTTGGCTGCAAACAGATCCTTTCTAGCCATTATTGATTTGAATATGTCCTTTTGGCTGAAAACAGATCTTTTTTTAGCCATTATTGATTTGATGATGTCCTTTTGGTTGTAAACAGATCCTTTTTAGCAATTATTGATTTGATTATGTCTTTTTTGGCTGCAAACAGATCCTTTCTAGCCATTATTGATTTGATTATGTCCTTATGGCAGCAAACAGGTCCTTTCTAGCCATTATTGATTTGATTATGTCCTTTTGGCTGCAAACAGATCCTTTTTAGCAGTTATTGATTTGATTATGTCCTTTTGGCTGCAAACAGATCCTTTCTAGCCATTATTGATTTGATTATGTTCTTTTTGCTGCAAACAGGTCCTTTCTAGCTATTATTGATTTGATTATGTCCTTTTGGCTGCAAACAGATCCTTTCTAGTCATTATTGATTTGATTATGTCCTTTTGCTGCAAACAGATCCTTTCTAGCAATTATAGATTTGAGTATGTCCTTTTGGTTTGTAATAGGTCCTTTTTAGCAATTATTGATTTGATTATGACCTTTTGGTTGTAAAAAATTCCTTTCTAGCAATCATTGTTTTTATTATGTCCTTTTGCCTAAAACAGATCCTTTCTAGCCATTATTGATTTGATTATGTCCTTTTTGCTACAAACAGATCCTTTCTAGCAATTATTGATTTGATTATGTCCTTTTGGCTACAAACAGATCCTTTCTAGCCATTATTGATTTGACTATGTCCTTTTGGCTCCAAACAGATCCTTTCTAGCCATTATTGATTTGATTATGTCCTTTTGGCTACAAACAGATCCTTTCTAGCCATTATTGATTTAATTATATCCTTTTGTCTACAAACAGATCCTTTCTAGCCATTATTGATTTGATTATGTCCTTTTGGCTGCAAACAGATCCTTTCTAGCCATTTTCATTTGATTATGTCGCTTTGGCTACAAACAGATAATTTCTAGCCATTATTGATTTGATTATGTCCTTTTGGCTGCAAACATATCCTTTCTAGTCATTATTGATTAGATTATGATCTTTTGGCTGAAAACAGATCCTTTCTAGCCATTATTGATTTGAATATGACCTTTTGGCTGAAAACAGATCTTTTTAGCCATTATTGATTTGATGATGTCCTTTTGGTTGTAAACAGATCCTTTTTAGCAATTATTGATTTGATTATGAGTTTTTCGGCTGCAAACAGATCCTTTCTAGCCATTATTGATCTGATTATGTCCTTATGGCAGGAAACTGGTCCTTTCTAACCATTTCTGATTTGATTATGTCCTTTTGCTGCAAACAGATCCTTTCTAGCAATTATTGATTTGATTATGTTCTTTTGGTTGTGAACGTATTCGTTCTAGCCATTATTGATTTGATTATGTCCTTTTGGTTGTGAACAGATCCTTTCTAGCAATTATTGATTTGATTATGTCCTTTTGGCTGAAAACAGATCCTTTCTAGTCTTTACTGATTTGATTATGTCCTTTTGGCTGCAAACAGATCCTTTCTATCAATAATTCATTTGATTATGTCCTTTTGGCTGCAAACAGATCCTTTCTAGCCATTTATGATTTGAAAATGTCACTTTGGCTGCAAACAGATCCTTTCTAGCTATTATTGATTTGACTATGTCCTTTTGGCTGCAAACAAATCCTTTCTAGCCATTATTGATTTGATTATGTCCTTTTGGTTGTTAACAGATCCTTTTTAGCAATTATTGATTTCATTATGTCTTTTTGGTTGTAAACAGTTCCTTTCTAACAATCATTGTTTTTATTATGTCCTTTTGGCTGAAAACAGATCCTTTCTTACTAGCAATTATTGTTTTGATTGTGTCCTTTCGGCTGCAAACAGATCCTTTCTTGCCATTATTGATTTGATTATGTCCTTTTGGCTACAAAGAAATCCTTTCTAGCCATTATTGATTTGATTATATCATTTTGCTACAAAAGATCTTGTCTAGCCATTATTGATTTGATTATGTCCTTTTGGCTGCAAACATATCCTTTCTAGCCATTTTCATTTGATTATGTCGCTTTGGCTACAAACAGATAATTTCTAGCCATTATTGATTTGATTATGTCCTTTTGGCTGCAAACATATCCTTTCTAGTCATTATTGATTTGATTATGTTCTTTTGGCTGAAAACAGATCCTTTCTAGCCATTATTGATTTGAATATGTCCTTTTGGCTGAAAACAGATCTTTTTTTAGCCATTATTGATTTGATGATGTCCTTTTGGTTGTAAACAGATCCCTTTTAGCAATTATTGATTTGATTATGTGTTTTTCGGCTGCAAACAGATCCTTTCTAGCCATTATTGATTTGATTATGTCCTTATGGCAGAAAACAGGTCCTTTCTAGCCATTTTTGATTTGATTATGTCCTTTTTGCAGCAAACAGATCCTTTCTAGCAATTATTGATTTAATTATGTTCTTTTGGTTGTGAACGTATTCATTCTAGCCATTATTGATTTGATTATGTCCTTTTGGTAGTGAACAGATCCTTTCTAGCAATTATTGATTTGATTATGTCCTTTTGGCTGAAAACAGATCTTTTCTAGTCATTACTGATTTGATAATGTCCTTTTGGCTGCAAACAGATCCTTTCTATCAATTATTGATTTGATTATGTCCTTTTGCTACAAACAGATCCTTTCTAGCCATTATTGATTTGAAAATGTCCTTTTGGCTGCAAACAGATCCTTTCTAGCTATTATTGATTTGACTATGTCCTTTTGGCTGCAAACAAATCCTTTCTAGCCATTATTGATTTGATTATGTCCTTTTGGTTGTTAACAGATCCTTTTTAGCAATTATTGATTTCATTATGTCTTTTTGGTTGTAAACAGTTCCTTTCTAACAATCATTGTTTTTATTATGTCCTTTTGGCTGAAAACAGATCCTTTCTTACTGGCAATTATTGTTTTGATTGTGTCCTTTCGGCTGCAAACAGATCCTTTCTAGTCATAATTGATTTGATTATGTCCTTTTGGCTGCAAACATATCCTTTCTAGCCATTATTCATATGATTATGTGGATTTGGCTACAAACAGATCCTTTCTAGCCATTATTGATTTGATTATGTCCTTTTGGCTGCAAACAGATCCTTTCTAGCCATTATTGATTTGATTATGTCCTTTTGGCTGCAAACAGATCCTTTCTAGCCATTATTGATTTGATTATGTCCTTTTGGCTGAAAACAGATCCTTTTTAGCAATTATTGATTTGATTATGTCCTTTTGGTTGTAAACAGATCCTTTTTAGCAATTATTGATTTGATTATGTCCTTTTGGCTGCAAACAGATCCTTTCTAGCCATTATTGATTTGATTATGTCCTTATGGCAGGAAACAGGTCCTTTCTAGCCATTATTGATTTGATTATGTCCTTTTGGCTGCAAACAGATCCTTTCTAGCAATTATTGATTTGATTATGTCCTTTTGGTTGTGAACGTGTTCTTTCTAGCCATTATTGATTTGATTATGTCCTTTTGGTTGTGAACAGATCCTTTCTAGCAATTATTTATTTGATTATGTCCTTTGGCTGCAAACAGATCCTTTCTAGTCATTACTGATTTGATTATGTCCTTTTGGCTGCAAACAGATCCTTTCTATCAATTATTGATTTGATTATGTCATTTTGGTTGTGAAGAACAGATCCTTTTTAGCAATTATTGATTTGATTATGTCCTTTTGGCTGCAAACAGATCCTTTCTAGCCATTATTGATTTGACTATGTCCTTTTGGCTGCAAACAAATCCTTTCTAGCCATTATTGATTTGATTATGTCCTTTTGGTTGTTAACAGATCCTTTTTAGCAATTATTGATTTCATTATGTCTTTTTGGTTGTAAACAGTTCCTTTCTAACAATCATTGTTTTTATTATGTCCTTTTGGCTGAAAACAGATCCTTTCTTACTAGCAATTATTGTTTTGATTGTGTCCTTTCGGCTGCAAACAGATCCTTTCTTGCCATTATTGATTTGATTATGTCCTTTTGGCTACAGAGAAATCCTTTCTAGCCATTATTGATTAGATTATATCATTTTTGCTACAAAAAGATCTTGTCTAGCCATTATTGATTTGATGATGTCCTTTTGGCTGCAAACAGATCCTTTCTAGCCATTATTGATTTGATTATGTCCTTTTGGCTACAAACAAATCCTTTCTAGCGATTATTGATTTGATTATGTCATTTTTGCTACAAACATATCTTTTCTAGCCATTATTGATTTGATTATGTCCTTTTGGCTGCAAACAGATCCTTTCTAGCTATTATTGATTTGATTATGTTTTTTTGGCTGCAAACAGATACTTTCTAGCCATTATTGATTTAATTATGTCCTTTCTGCTGCAAACAGATCCTTTCTAGCCATTATTGATTTGATTATGTTTTTTGGCTGCAAACAGATACTTTCTAGCCATTATTGATTTGATTATGTCCTTTTGGCTACAAACAGATCCTTTCTACACTACAAACCAGTAAAAGTCTGAAATGGCCTATATCTGTACTCGACTGTACTGATTTTTACTCGACCAGTCTGAACTGGTCTGAATTTTACTTAATATTACTCGACCCAGTCTAAACCATACTCGACTGTACTGATTTGTACTTGACCCTTATCTTTGTTATTGAAAATAGTCTCAACTATTACTCGACCAGTCTGAAACAGTCTTAACCCATTCTCGACCTGTTCTCGACCAATACTTGACCAGCTCTCGACCTATTTTTTCAGTCTGAACCGTACTCGACCAAAGGTCTGAACAATACTCGACCAGTCTGAACCATACTTGACCAAATAACCTCTCCTTTTTTTAATTTTGAATGTTAAAATAACTTTTTAACTGACATGACAACAGCCACAATAAAATAAAGATATTATATAAAAACAGATTTTTACATCCTTACATGATTTTCTTAGATTTATCAAATCGAGGTAGTTAAATTGTCTAATTTTAAAGTCTGAGTCTTGTTAAATAAAAAGACTTTCTTTTACCTGAAAACCACACCTATACTGAGGGTAATAAAACCTTACTAAGGTTCTTTTTGTTTGGCATGTGTTGTTTTTTTTTTTAAACAAAACCTGATTTTCCTAAATTCTTAAATAAAGACTACTTAGGTTTCATGGTTACAAACAATAATGAGGTAACAACAGCCAACAAAATCACTGACATTGTTGAACCTTATATCAGAAATATATCTATTCCTATTTATAATTTGGGATATATATAATTTAAAAAGGGATAAAAAATTAAAGAAATGATTAGGGTAAACTATAAAGTAATACATCCTGCTTGGGGCAGACTGATTAAAAAGATCAAACCTGGTCAGAGAGTAATAAATTTTAAATAACATCAATTGAAAATTACAACATCCTGTAAAACTTAAATAACAAGGCCTTTTGAATTCAATAGATAAGTAATACACGAGTTTAAGATAATTGGGTTTTCTTTTTACCTGTAAAACACACCTGTACTAAGGTAATTAAACCTTATTAAAGTGCTCCTTGTATGCCATGTCTTAAATTTTGACAAAACGTATTTAAATTTCATTAAAATAAATTTCTACTGCAACTTTGGAATGCATTTCCTTTTTTAAAAGGTTATCAAGGATTGCTAGGAAAGTTTTATTATTATTATTATATTAAATTCTTGGTTTTACAAAACAAAGGTGTCAATTTTAACATTTATTACTATTTTATATATATTTTGGTCTTTTCTTTTTAGCCATGGCGTTGTCAGTTTATTTTCGACTTATGAGTTTGAATGTCCATTTGGTATCTTTCGCCCCTCTTTTATAGATTGTAATTTTCATATATTTTTGTTGTAGGCATGATATTCCCAATAGCAAAATTACGTCGTTTAAGGCTGCAAACAATTGCTGTTATATGTTTCATTGTAATTTTCTGGAATGGGATTATGTTGTTTGTTAAACAAAATTACTACTTTGCTAAGAAACAAGAGCTGAAAACCTTACAGAAGACTAATATGATCAGAGACACATTGATTGAAAATCAAAATCCATATACACATCCTACGATTTCAGCTCTACAGAATAAAATCAACAATCACAAATCAAATCCATACAAACAAGCAGTCAGTTCCAACGTATATATGTATTCTGCAATTTTGATAGAAGATATAACACATGAATTTGATGGGAGAGGAAAAGTTGTAATAGTTAACGGATGGGAAAAGAAAGTGTTACTAGACAAGATTAATTTCACATGTTGTTTCTACAGAGAAGACAACACACAGTTTTACATTAACTCAACAAGGAAAAGAGCAACCTTTTTAAATACGGGACTACTTCATTCTGTTCAGTATATGTGTCCAGTGAATTTCTCCTCTATCAGGAAAGTGTCTGTATCTGAAGGATCACAACATTGTTCGGGACATGAGGAATATTACATAAAGGTTGAAATTCCGATGAAAAATGAATCAGGATTAGCTGTCTGTAGTAAAATTAGTTATGGGAACATGGATGCTAAGCTGATTTTGGAGTGGTTTGAGGTCCAACGGTTACTCGGTGTCGACAAAGTACTTACATACACATATAAACTAAATATGCAAGCAATGGCTGTTTTAGAATATTATGAGTCTATTGGTTATGCAGAAGTTATTCGAGACTTCGATTTTCCGCAAAAAGGTATTCTATCATCTTGTTGATATCAAAAGTATAAAAAAACATGCTTTCTTTACATTGTCCTGTTTATATGACATTTTTAAAAGGGCCAATTTGGTTTAATACCAACAAGCCGTTATAAGTCGTAGTTTATTCTGGTATGTATGTTGATATTTACGATAAAATGTATTCAAAACATCAATTAAAATTTCATTATATTCTCATAGATTAAAGTTTGTACGTTTGTCTTAGTTAAATATGTTTTTATCTATTTTGTTTTTCTATATTTAGACGAACAATTCAGCCACTGAATTGATTTCAACTGTTTTTGTTATGTTTATAAGTTATATTCGATTGTGTGTCACATTTTTAATTCATGTTAGCTTTCATGGTTTTTAACCTTTCTTGTAGAAGAAATCCCGCGAGACGCCGGAGACACATCGAACCCCGCCTGGGTTGATCTACAAGTTATTATGCACGACTGTCAGTCCCGTTTGTATGGCTACAAATCTGTTGCAGTACTTGACAAGGATGAATTTTTTGTACCAAATGCCACAAAGTATGGGTTCTCTTTGAAACAGATGTTAGTGAGTATATACCAAATATAATGGTACCTATTTTCGAAACGACGATACGTGTTTCATGAAGAGGTCTTGATGTAATTTCGACATTTAAAGCCAAAAATATTTAATTTTCTTAATCTTTCTGTTATAATTTTTTTCATGTGCCACTTATTGAAGAAAATATCATAACATAACAAATCATGACAGTTAAGTTAATTCTAAGATAGCAAATACAACCACTCCTTGTTATTGTTTCAGTATTATCCCATCTGCAGTTAAAAGCCCCAGTTTCTGAAAATGTTCTTTCTGCCTTTCAGCAATTTCTTTTGACACGCTTAAGTGTTTCTTTTAAATTTCTTGAATTCCTCGTGACAACCTGCTTTTTCGTAAAAATGGTAACAGCACTTTATGAATTTTAATGAAAGCTCATTATAAGGTCCTCTTCGCGGTCCGCTTTTAAACTATGTCGATTTCTTTGAAAAATTCAGACCTTTATTTTTATTGAAATAACTACAACTTTAAGTGACGGGTGAAAATTGCAGACTAAAACAATATATGTACATTGTTGGAAATCTAACATTTATTTTTACTCGCTTCAAAACAGCAGAAACTCTCGGCGAGCCTAACTTCCGTCCTGTTTCTAAAGCTCGTACAACAATTTACAAATCAATTTTATATTTTCCGACAATATGAAAATAAACAGATGCGGTAAGATTGCCAATGTGACAACTACCATTCAAAATTAAACGGAAGTGGATGTAATCAATTATAGGCAACATTACGGCCTTCAACAATGAGGGAAAAAATACCGTATAGTCGGCTATGAAAGACCCTGACATGATAAATATGAAACAATTCAATTGAGAAAAACTGAAGGCCTAATTTACAAATAAATAGTTTACGAAAAAACAATAATGAACAACATGAACCAACGACAACCTCTTATTTACAGGCTCCTGATTTGGGACAGGTACACATAGAATGTGGCGGGGTTAACACGTTTGAATGTACATTTATTGTATATTTATGCGTTCGATATGCCATCATCAGAAACACATAAAGCCAAATATTTGAAAGTCAAGGGTGTACAAGTACCGAAACACGTGATCCGTTATATGACCAACAGGAATCGTAATGTAATAGCCAAAAGCAATTCGCCTTTTCAGAATTTAATGCTCTCTGGGTAATATAACACCAAAACCTGAACAATGGAAAGTCAACAAATGACGTGACGTTATTTTCATTTTGAGGTACAAACATTTTTTTACAGTTGCACCCCCTTTAGAAAATCCGGGATCAATCCCTGATTTCTGATTTTGGTACAGACATTATTCAAATAAAATGAAGGGTTTAACCTGGTTATATAGCTAGCTTAACATCCCACTTGTATGACACTTGTTTATCGTTGTACTTTATCTTGACAAAAAAGCGTGCTCTCTGATACTTCCATGTCCTGATTAATTAAAGTAATTTTCGGGAAGACCCCTCGACGCAATTGTTTCTTGCGTGATAAACACATGCTCGTTTTTTAAATCATTTGTTAAGAAATGTATACTGATAAATAGATTAGCCACATTAAGTATCATTCTACTTAGATATGTTTCTTCATAAATCTCAAGATTGATTTTTTTTAAACAAGCTGATAAAAAAACGGATCACATTAATCTTAAAAAGACCATTTTCACAAAAATGATCTATGCCTTTGCTTCAAAATTCAAAAGCCTATCTTTTAAAATTGTATAATAGCATTATTCACATTAAACCAGTACTCAAAAGTGAATAAGGTTGTCTACAGAAAGCTTATTTATATGATTATTGAGAAAATAATGCATAAATATTGTAAAAAACATTAAGACATGATTAACTTTTTTACAATATTTTGTACTAGGCTACATATTTTTATTTTTGATAGGTTTTAAACAAAAGTTAACTGCAATAGTATGACCAAACACATTAATTCTATCACCCTGGTTTGGAGAGATAATACAGTTTGAAAATTCCCAATTTTAACATTTTTCCAACATGAAAATTTTTGATAATTTAGTTGTCATGGTAACCAAATTTCCTTGCTTGTATCCATCTTTTCAAATGTTATCTCTTTAAGTTGAACATTATAGATTGTAAGATCTAGTATATATTTTCTAAACATTCCATCATTATTATCTTATTTTGAATAGAAAAACACTACAAATTTATGGTTTTAAGGCCATTAAACACTTTGTTGCTAGGTAGAGCTTTTTCAAAAGCAATGAAAACTTTACACATTTGTAGTAACTCAATAGACAAAGGGTGCCATCTAAATGTTCTGCAGTTTTCTTTCATAATCATGAATAATATTGTTTACTAATATTAAAAGTGTAATGACGATCAAAGAAACAACATACATACGCAGTCTTTACATAAGTCTGTAGTCAACTTCTAATGAAATGGTTGGTTTAATAATGGCACGTGATATTAGTAGGAAATAACATAATAATGAGAAGTAATAAAATAATATTGGGAGATAATTTAGCACTTTCATTAACAGGATGTTTCTAAAAAAAGAAAAGAAAACGTGTATACCATTAGATATTTCGAAATAAAATTGTATGTCAGCACATCATGAAAGTCTTATTTCTTTATGACATCATTAATTTAGTAATTATTGAAATCATATGCATACAAATCTAAGCAAGAATTGAAGCTTGAAAACTCTGCATTCGTCAAACTCAGTATTTCGGAAAAGTTGAGAGATCCTACTCTCTCGCTTCCATCTTTGCTTTATAATAAAGAGACACCTTTAACAATGTTTAAGATGACTGACTGGTTTACTTCAATTTGTATGGGATATAAATTGAAAAACACAGTTTTTTGTTGTTGCTTTGAAACATGTCGCAACGGGGAGGCCAATACAAAACAAAGCTTTCCAGAAAATTTGATTCACCATTTGTTTCTCACGATACCACAACAACTATTTCTTTTAAGTTCCAAATTAAACTGAAGTGAAGCCAAATATGTTAAGCTACTTTAGACTATATACATGATAAGAGGCAAAAAGGTGAAAAGAGAATAAATATGAGCATGCATTGCGAAATTGTATAACATCCAATTTTGCTTTGATAAATATTATAATACAAAAAGGTCGATTTGCAGGCATTGAGAAATTGTATAAAATCCAATTTTGCTTTGATAAATATAATAATACAAACATGTTTTTATTCTGTAAGATTATAAGCCGAAAAATAATTAAAAAGATAGGAAAATGTGAAAGTGTTTTAAAATACATGTGATAAAAACTATATTCATAAATGTAGACAAATGTTAAATAATTACAATTGTAGACAAAATTCCTTTTCATCAAGTTTGACCCGTACCCATTTGAATTCCTCACGGTTAAAACAAATGACCAACATATTGGTTGTATATCGCATTCAAATGCAAATAATTCATCCTTTAGAAATTACATTATATACTACGTATATTTGACGGGGGTCATATTGTGCATATGTTAGTCGTAAGTTAGAGTGTGACACGAACATGAAAATAAAAATCTATTCCTGTAAACGGGGAAAAGGAATAAGATTAAGAAATGTAGGAGGACATTTACGAATACCACCATTAAACACAATTGATCGCTGTTTTAGTGGTTTGTGGAAGGTTTTATTCTAAATTGATTTTGCTTATGATTGATTGTTGGTGTTAACGCCATTTCCAGCACTATTGACTATATCGTAATGCCCAGTTTTCATTGGTGGATGAAGCCCTGATATAACCGCCGACCTTCGGCAGGAAAACTTGCAATAATAGTTATTAAGATTAAATTCGAATGTACCTGTCACGTGCAAGGATCGAACTTATAACTGTAGTGTTGACAGGCGATTGATATAGAAGATGAACTTCCTATAGCAGTCGGTCATCGATTTTGTTAGCTTATTACGAAAATTAATCATATCCCATGTAAAATGCAAGCGCAATTGAAATCACTGTTGTTGTATTTTGTTGTCATTCGCGTAGATTTTTGCGGTGGAGTTACACACGAAGGCTCACTCTTTATTGTTTTCAAACGCATTTGGTTTATGTTGTTAAAATGCTTGAAATTGTTTTATTTGCTTCTTTTATGTGGTGTTTGGTATCAAAAGTCATCCTTTCTCACGATTCATTAAGTTTCAATACTTCCATTAAGCTAGAAGTGCATTTTGTACGGGAAATCCGATTTTTGAAGTCTTTTTTTAAATATATCCATTAGAGACATGTACTAGTCGTGTTAGCGTTACTAAGAAATATTTATGGATTAAGCTTAAGATTACGTCGTGCGAATATTTTTTTCACAACAATGGTCAACAATTTAGTTATGTCAACATACAGACTATATATAGAGTGAATAATATCAATTAACACTTAATTTAATCTGCTTTCGGTAGATTTCATTGTTTAAAAACAACTTGTTTATTTTGTCACTTATTCTATTTTCATTGGTCCATCTTATATGTATTTATAAGGGTTCATTTTGGCAAAAAAAAAAGGGGGGAGAAAAAGAAAGAACCATGTAACGCACGGGTTCGCTCCGCACTCGATGTACGAGAAAATGCGGGTTAATGTATGGAGCTATGATTACTGTTCTGTAAATACGTTTTGTGCACTGATGGGAAAAAATGTATGTGAATGTTCATGTATTCAGTCTCTTGTATTGATATACGACAACTTCCTGGTGTGGACCCTTGTCATCTGAAATTGGGCCACGTCTGTTGAATTGTACAACACTATTATTTATCTATGATGGACTAGAGTTAACAAACTATCGAAAAATCAAATTTATAATAAAAAAATATCTAATCACGTCAGTAGAAATAAGTTAAGAGAGGTTAAGCTAACTATAACATGTATAAAACCAGATTTTATCCACCATTTTCTTGGAAAATGTCTTTCCCAAGTTAAAAAGGACAGTTGTTTTCCTTAGTTCCATTGGTTGAAAACGTTTGATTTCATGGACTTCCTTTTTGAATATACCTTACAGTTCTATGCGACTGTCATACAAGTGAGAGGTTTAGTTAGCTATATAACCTGGTTTGATCCACCATTTTTACATATGGAAATGCCTGTACCAAGTCAGGAATATGACAGTTGTTTTTTCATTCGTTTGATGTGTTTGAGCTTTTTTTTTTTTTTTTTTGCATTTGATAAAGGACTTTCCGTTTTGAATTTTCCTTTGAGTTCGGTATTTTGTTTTTTTTCAGTTTTTTCGATACTTTTGTAATTTTTTTTAAGAATTGTTCAGAAACGTTAATTTCGTATTGTTACATGTGTTTCAGGATAAAATCTTCGAAAATGATTTGGCAGGAGTAAAGCCTTTGGTCAGGATGCACATGACATCGTGGAAACCAAGCAATGAATCGAGTGAACTTTTTCTAGGGAAATATTTATTAAGCACAGCACCAGTGAACGACAGATTAAAATTTATACATATGCCAAGTCGAACAAAATATGGATCAGTTGAAGTCCACAAGATAATACCAGTCGGGAAATATAAAAGGTATGCAAAATATAGTGTGAGAATAAGCGAGTACGTTGAATCTGAAAGATTAATTTTGGTTGAGAGTGACATAAATTTCGATATTTAAGTCTAATAAAAGTTTGATCAGATAAAGTTCCTTCTTAGATATCACGTGCGAAGTATAAAGATTTACCTTCATCAGAAACGTTCAAAGTCGAATATTTGAAAGCCAAGTATGTGTGACAACCGAAACAGTTGAAGAGCTTTTTGATCAATAAGGATCTATTTAAACTAGTGGACTGTGAGGCCAAAAGAGTATTACAAGCCCAGTGACAATTACTTCGGTAGTAGCACCAAAATACGGTTATTGTGTCATTAATATTTGCTGTTAAAAAAAGTTGTAATTTATTTTAAATTAAGAAATGAATCTCCTCTTGCAAAGCTCTCATTCCTTGCCCGGATTTGGCTATACTTTTTTTTTTTTTTTTTGTTTATAAGCTCCTGGAGTTTTTGGATTTTCACTGAAGAGTCATTTATTGTCGAAATTTTCTCTGTTCACTGTGATAGGAATTCGATGTTTATCATATTTATTACATCTGTATAAAAAAATAAAAAATCGTCGCCACAATCCCCCCCCCTTTTTTTCTCCCCTTAAAAAGCAAAAAAAGAATCATTATGCACACACGCAACACAAAAATACCGGTGGGAACAGTTCTAACGTCGTTTTTGCACTGTAAAAAAAATCTGTCATAAAATTTTTTAACAATCTGTTATATAACTGTTCTAATCATTTATAGTACAGTTCTACCCTAGATCTATTCTAGGTTAGAACTGGTCTTGAGTAGAACTGATAGAATCAGTTCTAGGACGACATAACTGTCAGAATGCGCTCTAGGATAGAAATGTCGGAATCAGTTTTAAGGTAAAACTGTTCCAAAATATTTTTTTTAAAGTATATAATAATGCTTAACATACCTTGTTTTCCTCAATTATTGTCACAAACAATAGTAATCTATTCCCTTTAGACAGTCTTTTGTACAGGTCGAGTAGCATGTATTACAGCCATCGTGTGTGCGGTTTAGACGGTCATGACAGTTGCCATATTATTTTCTATTGGAGTTATTTTATATCAGCGATTACCTTACATTATACAATCTAATGTTTTGATGCATATGCTATTAAGTGTTTTCAAATAAATTTCGGTATGCTTTTATAGAAAGAACAGTTGAACAAGCTAAAACATAAGAAAATTAAAACATTAAAAGTACTGAATAAATAACCATGAAAAGTAATAATTGTAAACCAACAGATTTTGATATATGTTGGAAATAAATTTAAAAAAATAAATGAAAAAAAAAAATATATTAATAAATAAAAATATGGAATTAAGAAATAAATAAATAAAATAAAGCAACTTTTTTAATCATCAAATAAGTAATAAAATGAATTCAATATAATAAGAAACATGACTACATTAAAAGATAAAACTGTCTGGACATGTTCTAGAGTAGAACTGACAGTCAGTTCTATGGTAAAGATGATTTTTTTATAAGTTATTATTGGCTTTGAACTAGCTGTCAGTAACTGCAAGTACTCTCAGATCTGTACACTGTGTCATTTTTGTTGTGGGTTTGTATAAATACACTGCCACGTCCAGTCTATGTGTCTGTTAGATGTTTTTCTGCTTTGTATCGATCTGATGAGTTAAGGCCTTTTCATTTAGAGTTTGTTCTTATGTTGTACTGTTAAACCACTAGCCCGGGTTAGGGGAGAGATTTAGTGCCAGCAAACTAGTTTAACACCGCCACATTTTGTATGTGCCTGTCCCCTGTGAGGAACCTGTAATTCAGTGGTTTTCGTTTGTTGCTGTATATCATATCTGTTTTTCGTTCATTTTGTTTTGTACATAAACCCAGTTAGTTTTCTCGTTTGAATTGTTTTACATTAATTTGTCATTTCGATGCCTTTTATAGCTGACTATGCGGTATGGGTTTTGTTCATTGTTGAAGGTCGTACGGTGACCTATAGTTGTTAACTTCTCTGTCATTTGGTCTCTGGTGGAGGGTTGTCTCATTGGAAATCATACCACATCTTCTTATTTCTATAGTTAATCAGTTGTAAGGATGAAACTGTCATAACCCGTTATAGGGTAACAAGTGTCTAAATCTCTTCTAGGGAAGAACTTTCAGAATCTTTTCTAAATCTTCTCTACGATGAAACTACTTTTGTCGGAAACGGTTTTAAAACATTTCTCCTGACAGATCCTATAAGTTTCAAAACCCAACTGTATATGTTTAAAGTCATATGAAACGAGTTTCTTGTATCATAATGTTATGGGAATTATTGAACCAATGCATGCATATAAGCTAAACGGTATGTTTTTTTTTTTGTACATTTTGTAAACAAACAATACAGAATCAAAGACCACGTGAATGAGAAGTGAATTGATAGAGCGATGTTCATTTGTTTTTATATTTTCCATGCGTTCCCATTTGTAAACTAAACTTTTCCTTACCAGTTAAACAGTTATATGAATCGTTTAATATTTATTATTAAAATTGACCTTCCACTGCACGTTTGTATACACTCTTTCGTCACGGTTTTCTCTCGACCGTTTGCGCTGTGCGGTGGCGAAATTCTAACGAGAGGTCTCGTTGCCAAGGTCACTGCATATGGAGTAATGTCGGCGAATTAGAATACAGGGAGACACTAATTCAATAGCAGTATATTTTTGAAGATTTTGTAGATAAAGTATTTTCTTTTACAAGAATTTCAACGTACAATTTTATTTCAAAGTAAAACTTAGCCATTCAAGTATATAATACATATTAATTTTTTATTAAATCTTGAGTAACATATGACTTTAATCCTTGTGCATTTAAGATGTATGATTAACGTTATTCAGAGTTTCGGAAACCAGGAAATATCGCTTTATAGGGTTTGTACATTAAACTCCCGTGTATTGTTAAACTGAATTATTAGAAAATCATCAGAAGATAAAGACATACAACACTATCATGACTGTGCATAAAGGAAAAAAAAGAAAGAAAAAACTATGGTTTTCAGTATAATAGAAAGAAACTAAAACCGAGGATAAATCTGTTGCACCAGAAGGGTCAACAGTTCAACGTAATGTTTCACTTGTGTATCAGGCATTGATCAAGACGATTCAAAACCATCTGAACTCGCGCCCTTAAGACATACTTTTTTCAATTCTTTGGCTTTGTTTGTAGTAAACTGTAGATTTCAATATTGCATTTACTTTTGACATTGTATAATCAATTCTACGTTGCTCTTTTTGTTATTTATTCTGTCCTTTCTTTTTTCCTAAACGTCTCAATTGTTTAATTCTGTTTCTTTTTCAGCACAATAACTCCAGTGACACAACTTGTCCTTCATCACTATAGAAAGTGTAGAAAAGATTATGCATTCTCAAAGAATATCAATGCAAACGAGCGAAATATTCTATTTGAATATAATACTACAGATGACAAGTGTTTTGGGTTCAAAACATATTACCAAAAAGACATGGAACTTATTATAGGAAAAATAAGAACATTTGTGTTAGAATTACAGAGAAAACGTCTCTGTCTAAGAAAATAATGGCTTAGCAATTACAGAAACTAAAAATTTGAAGTTTCGTCTGGGAAAAAGTCTTGAAATTGCATGCATACAGTTTTTAATGGTGTATCACTTACACCGTCCGTCAAACACCATCAACCTTTACACCATACACTATTGTCTATACATCATGCATCCTACACTACTGCCCATACTCCATGTACTATACACTATTCTCCCTTACCTTTCCCGTTTCAAACATACAAGATACATTTTCATCATTACAAATGTCAACATATCTTTTATAAAGCAAACCATGTACCACACACTATTACATCAAACGAGTTTTATAGGTAAGTTTACACAATTAAATCGCTGTGATAAGTGAGAAATTGTCCCTTGAAAAATGATGTATGTTTTCACTTTTTCTAATTTAAGATATTTTCCTGACTTTCTGACATTCTATTGGTTTTAGTGACTAAAGCCCGGAAATAAATCCTTCGGCTTGATATTTAAATTGCATTACAATATTCAAAATTTATATATTGTGTTTTTAAGAACCTATTTCACGAATGACAAAAAAAAAAGAACACAGAAAATAAATTAATAATAAAAATTGCAATACATATTTCATTTTGACCTTAAAATACATTTAAGTCCATCACTCAAAACAAACCCAGTCATTTTCCATCAGACAAATATTTCGAGTACAATAAAGGCAACAGTAGTATACCGCTGTTCAATAGTCATAATTCGATTAAGCAAAAACAAATCCGGGTAACAAACTAAAACCGAGGGGAACGCATCAACAAAAGTGTTCAGCACTAGAGAAATATTTTTGCGGTCTTTACAAAAAAATCTTAAACATATTTTACTCATAAAGAGATGAAGAGGATTAAGCAACAGACACAGCCTATGAAAGCTGTCTTCATATTACATGTACAAGTGATCCATTATTTATTAACAACCGTATTCAAAAGTGTAGAAGTTCAGAGGGAAATACATGCTACTTCTGAGCATACACAAACGGATACATATTTACCGTGTTAATTACAAAGTGTTTATCATATCTAAGTGCGTAGATAATTGATCATCGCCATTTTTTTCAAGTACCCTGTGACATGTATATATCAGCACCATTTGAAAGACTGTAGAAATAAATAATAGATAAGGTTTGGAGGAAACAGCAAGCTTTCTAAGCGGAATAAACGAAATTAAAAAAAAAAAAAAAAAAAAAAAAACATTTATCAAACCAAACGAAGAATGTCACTGATATATTTCTAAACAGATTTTTAAAATAGAAATATTTCAATCGTATGAAAATAATCTATTTCCAAAAGTAATAAGTCAATATTCATTGTCAACATTCTAATCAACAATTCAGTGAATGGAATCATGTAAGATCTGTCTTACAGCATTATAATAAGGGCAAATAAAAAAGAAATGCTGGTTATCCACAAAAAGTGTTACCGTTTGAACAAAAATGTTCTTTGGTAAAAATAAAAAAAAAAGAAATGACGTTTAGGCTGCTAGCATTATTTCTAAGTTGACAATGACTAAAATTATTATTTCCTTATCATATAATTGAAAAGTTTAAATACTATATCAGTCTAATAGAATTTTTCTGGTTTATTTTTTAACATACCTAAACTTAGGGATTTTTTTCATACTTAGTTGAATATGTTTCCAAAGTCTTGCAGTGGAAGGAATGAACCATTCAAGTAAAAGCTAGTTCTAGCAAGTAGGGGAGGGGTTGACAAATAATATTTTTATTCCTCAAAGTATAAGGGGTTTGTCTCGGAAAATATGTATTCTTCACCTCCAATATAGGAGATCGAGGAAATCCTCATTTAACCCATAGCCCACATAAAATTACACACTACTGTACGCTTAACTTAAACGTGTTTACAGTTAAACATAGATGTTGAAATTCATCAGACTTTTCAGTTCTGGGAAACTTTGATAAGGACCAGAAAAAAATAAGTCTAGAGTATTTCAAATTTTACGCAACTACAGAATACGATGCATAGGACACGAGGACTGACAAATACAAGATATATCTCAAAAACTCTGTTAAAATGGGGGAGGGGGAGAAGGAAAATGAAAACTAAGAAAAATGAACCATTCCAAAGCTGACAATCCGTTACAAGATGGAGTATTTACAGCCATATATTACAAAGAATTATAAATACACTTTGAAAGTGACCATAGCTTGCTGTTCGGTGTGAGCCAATGCTCCGTGTTGAAGGCCGTACCTTGACCTATAATGGTTTACTTTTATCAATTGTTACTTGGATGGAGAGTTGTCTCATTGGCACTCATACCACATCTTCCTATATCTATTTACATTGGCCCAAAGTAAAATGAGATTTTATTATAAATCGTTTAAAATTCAAAAGTTTCTCAATAAGGGGTATATTAAAAAAAACTTAAATAATATCAACAAAAATAGATAGATAAAAAATTGAAAAAAAAAAAAAAAAAGGACCATGGAATTATAACGTATTGTAGTACCCTTTCACCTTCTCGACCTTATTGTTGTCAACATGTTAAATAAATTGGAAAAGTGAGAAATATGAACAGCATGTTATTGAAGTCAATTTACACTCATATCGTTTTTCTAGTTTTTTGGCTATGTCATCAAATATTTCAAATTGATGTCAATTACCTTCCTCGTCTCATCTATATACATGACTATTAAAATAACACGAACTCAAAATATTGTTATTTTGGTACAGCCTATTTAAGAGACCTTGGTTGAGGTTTGTAATAATATTACCAATTTTAACTTTCAGTGCTTTAGATTACCTTAGCTTTATTTGGCAAAACTTTTAGGAATTATGTGTCCTCAATGCTTTTCAACTTTGAACTTTATTTGACTTTTTTAACTTTTTTTATTCGAGTCTCACTGATGAGTCTTTTGTAGACGAAACGCGCGTCTGGCGTACAAAGTTTCAATCCTGGTATCTATGATAAGTTTATTGTTAATAATCGTCTTTTTACGCAAGTGTGTAGTTAAGATATCCATTATATTATGTCTGTTTGTTTTGCTCACAGATCGTTGGCAATATAATGGAATTTTATGTGTCTGTCATACAAGTGAGATGTTCAGCTAGCTTCATTCATATGAGGCTGACGTCATACAGGAACTTCTTAGGAAGAAAGAAAATAATTTAGCAGTATCCTTTAACTTTAATTTCCGCTATATAGATGATGTTTTCTCACTAAATAATTCAAAATTTGGTGACTATGTTGAACGCATCTATCCCATCGAACTTGAGATAAAGAATACAATAGATACAGTTAAGACTGCCTCATATCTTGACTTACATCTACAAATTGACAATGAGAGTCGATTGAACACAAAACTTAACGACAAAAGAGATGATGTCAGCTTCTTACTTTTTTTACTCTTTGAACATTTCATTTCTATCTAGCAACATTCCAGCAGCGCCTGCATAAGGAGTATATATCTTCCAGTTGATACGATATTCCATGGCTTGTATTTCCTATCATGATTTCCTTGATAGAGGTTTGCTGCTCACAAGGAAGCTATTAATCGAAGAGTTCCAAGTGGTGAAGTTGAAATCATCCCTTCGTAAGTTTTACGGACGCCATCACGAGTTGGTTCACCGTTATGGAATATCCGTTTTACAGAAGATAGCGAATATGTTCCTAATGTCGTACTTTCAATCCCGTCCCCTTTTCACGAATGTGAACTACCGAATTAGACTTATTACCGGGTTTGTACTAACATGAGCAACACGACAGGTGCCACATGTGGAACAGGATCTGCTTACTCTTCCGGAGCACCTGAGATCACCCCCAGTTTTGGTGGGGTTCGTGTTGCTCAGTCTTTAGTTTTGTAGGTTGTGTTTTGTGTACTATTTTTTGTTTGTTGGTCTTTTTCTTTTTTAGCCATGTCGTTGTCAGTTTATTTTCGACTTATGAGTTTGAATGTCCCTCTGGTATTTTTCACCTCTTCTATAAAACCAGGTTTAATCCACCATTTTCTTTATAAGGAAATGCCTGTACCAGGTCAGGAATACGACAGTTGTTTACCATACGTCTGAAGTGATTGAGCATTTGATTTTGCCATTTGATAAGGGACTTTCCGTGTTGAATTTTCTTTGGAGCTCATTTTTTGTTATTTTACATTTTTCTAAGAACTTTTATGAGGATTGGCCTTTTACTCCCATATTTCCCTGGTATTCTTAGCCTTGCAACAATTTCGGAAGATTTGATGTCTAGTTTTAACTTTGGTCTTCAGTTCGTTAAGAAGAGAATGTGGTAATTCTTCTTTTCGATTCTCTGCTAATAGGTATATTTTCACATTCTTTTTCCTTGAGTATTTAACGTTCAAGTTTTTTTTTTTTTTTTTTTACTTTCATCAACCACATTCCTCGTTTTCCTAAGATCAGATTGTAGACTAGTAATTTTTTCTAGAAGATTTTCGTTTTCAAACTCAATGGCGTTTAACTTATCATGTAGATGAGACATTTTGGTAATGCACTGGGTTATTGGTTAACCGACTTCTGACTTGACTTCTGACATTATATCTTTCTTATTTATTTATTTTTTTTTTATGTTTTCTGACAATCTCTGTCAGGTCCGACTTTTTATGTACACTTTTCAAGGACTCATAAATTGCATCAAGTTCATTTTCTAAACAGATTTATGGTCTGAGGAACTGGAGAAACAAGAGTGTAGGTGTTTGGCTTGATTTGTGATATTTTGTTTATCATCTTCTTTTTCTGTAAATGTTGATTCCTCGACATAACTTGTATTTTGGTTGATAGTTTATCGACTTTAGCAAATTAGAAAAAAACACTGGTTATGTGGTGTTACTTATTGACTCATAATCGTTGATGTGAATTAAACTGTATCTGTGATATTAAAGTTCACTTGATGTGTAATGCAAACATTAACTAATTACTACTCACTCGATTGTCAATTGTATAACTGGTACTTTAAATTACAATCTTAATAATTAAAATTCTGTTTTTTTGTAAATTATCAATACACATTATTTAGTTGCAATATAGATGTAACACAAAATAGTCAAAATATCTCTTTATGCATAAAAACACAAATCTCTCGCAACCTTTTTGATCTTTAGATACCGGTATAGTCGTCTGTTCTATAATTTTATTGAGTGTGTCCTATTCCCGATTGTGATATTTTGACTGAGTTGGAATTCGCATGGTAGGTAATTCACGCATAGCAAGAAACGCTTCCACTGTCTGTATTTGGGATAATCTTAGGTGCAGAAGGGTAAACAGATCCTGCTCCATATGTGGCATCCGTCGTATTGCTCAAGTTAGTACACAATCGGTGATAAGCCTAATTCGGTAGGTCATATTTGGGATGAAGGAGGATGGGATTGTGGTTATGACGATTGGAGCATATACGTCGTCATCTGTGAAACTTATACTCCATAACGGTCAACATACTCATGATGGCGTCCGTAAAATTTTCGAAAGGATAGAAGCTACACATATTGTATATTGAAGTAGTGCATCCCTTGTCGGAGGAGTAAAGTAAAATTACAGATTTATCTTTCGGTTAGATTATTTCGAACAGTTTAAGAAATTCGTCATCATCACAATTGTTGAGTATAATCAGAGACATATGTCTAATGTATAATAATGTGAACATGGTTCTAATAGTACCTTATGTCAATTTTCCTGTTCCGACATGCATAATATATATGCCACTGGACGTACATTAATGATCCCCAAAAGAATTTCTGAATAATAGGATCTATGATAGTTTGTATGAGTGTAACCACTGTAACCAATGTAACCATTATGTCAATGGGGTTACAAAACAAGGTAACTCAATTATGGTGCACATTTTGTGCCTTATATGCCTTTTCTGCTCTTTGGTCGGATTGTTGTCGGACACATTTTCTATTTCCATTCTCCATTTTATTCAATTGGTTGCATGCATTTTTGTTTTATCTCTCTCTGATGTTTTCGCAGAATTAATCTAAATATTTTAAAGAAGACATTTAACTCTTTCTTCTAAAACTTTTAGCATTAAAACCTAATTTGAAGAAATTGAATTAGTATATTATTATCAGTCTTATCACTTTTCGGATGAACTTTATAATATTGACCCAGGAAATGATTTTGACAGAATTTTATATATTGTAGAATTCGTTCTTTTATCGACACATTAATTGATTAAATGCTGTGCCATAAATGTTATTTTTGCGACATCAAACTGTGAAATATCGGAAAAAGATGCAGCTTTTCGAGATTTAACCATTAGCTTAAAAACGAGAACATGGACCCCCTCTTTTTAAAAATGGCGTTTGGCATGATACTGTATGATGACAGAGACATATAATACAATTCGGCGTTTTACGTTTCCGCATTAGAATTCTTACGTTTCCGCATTAAAATTCTTACGTTTCCGCATTTTTATAGTACTCTTTTCCGCATTGTTTTTACATTGATTTTATTAAAGGTTATTTACGTTTCCGCATTTAAATTTTTAATGTATGCCCCCTTACTCACCAACTGGGTGGAAGTAGATATATATTTTAAGCGTCAGTATACTATTATACAGTACACGTAGCACAGTTTAAAGCGGTAAACTTGTAGCCAACTGACTTTATAAAGTCTAACCTCGTATTCTATTCTCTACCATAATTGACAAACTGTTCGGATACGAATTCAGCATGTTCGCGATCACTTTTACGAACTGTGCTATTGCTGATAAAGACCGAATTTTGATGTAAGTTGTTGTTTGGATCTTCTGCAAAACGTCCATAAAATAAATATAATTGTGTGACATGCATAGAACTGGGAGAAACGATTCCGGCCCAGTTGTGGTTCTTTTGGTTTCTGTGTCGGGAGGAGATGACCATATTTGATAATAAAGTCTTATACCGATATATCATTATTACCATTTTTTACATGTGAAATACTGTAACAGGTAAAAATGCGGAAAAGTGGTATCTATTTATTTCGGAAAAGTAATGCACGAAAATGTGGAAACGTGAACTGAATGTTTGCTAAAAATGCGGAAACGTAATACCCCCATACAAATTACAATTACTATATGTCTCTGATGAAGATTATTCGTTCCAACTTTTATGAAGAAATAACCGACTTTTTTCAACTAGATAAATAAACGACAAAAATGCAGTTTTTTTTCTTCTAAAATAAATTTCTTTTAACAAATTGGATTTTTAATAAGGATTGTTACACAAATGTAGAGCCCAATTTTGTAACGAAGATATTCCTTATCTCTTTATCGAAATCCGCATATTTTATCTTTTGAAACAAAATTTAAGGAGACAGAAATGTGCAATCAACCGAAATTTTTAGTAAATGTCGAAAACTTCAAACCCATTTATCTTTAAAATTCAACACATGAAGATATAGATATAATTGTTATTACATATTCAAGTTGATTTTGTAAAAATTAGCTTGTATGTAAACTTTCGTTAAAAAAACACTGTGTTGTTGGTCGTTTGCCCATAATTGCCCTAAAGCTAAATGTCATCGTCAGATTATGAGGGTCTGAATGGGGATTAATTATTTCTGTATTCTATCATTTTAGGCAATTTTTTCTATCCGCTATACCTTTTGCTGATCATTCTTTATTCCATATATTCTAGTACCTTATCATTTTCTTTTCTATATATTTGTCTGGTTATTTTCTGTTTTCTTTATTCTTTTGTCAATAATTTTCATCCACAACATCATGTATAATGGAAGACGATAAATATTTTAGTATACATACCACCCGTTGTCAATTCTTCCTGACAAACAAACCACATGTAGTTATTTCTCACTTGGACACAGGACTTATATATATATATACAACTCGTCTAAACATCAACCCAACAATGTTAGATCTGTAAATTTGCTTTCGCAAATTTTTGTTCTTCCTCGCCGGGATTCGAACCCATGCTACTGAGATATCGTGATATATATATTACGTAATAGTAGAGAATGGAATTTTATCGCACTGGCTTGTTAAGTGTATTTTGATCTGACAACAAGAATACATTTGTTTGTCATAATTTTTACTTTATCTAAAATAAAGAATGGAAATGGGAATATGTAAAGAGACAACAACATGAAAATAGAAGGCCACCAATTATATTTGATCATGTTTTAGTTTCGAAAAGGCAAAACCATCGTATTTTCAAAAATCTCTTCAAGGATGATAAAAGTTTTAACGACCTTGGCTGGCTATACAGACTGAGCCCTCGCAGGGTTGGTATCTAAAAGTTGTCGAATTTAAGAAACTTTATCAAGAGATAGGCTTTACCTAGCTTTAGGCCCAGGTTTTAAAAATATCTATTTAGGAACCAAATTGTGACTTCTTTATATTTAATTTTGTCGAAGAGAACAATTACACAAAGAGCAACATGCGAGAAGAGGTTTCATTTTCGCTTACATTTTTTTTTTTTATTGAAGTAACTAATCTTTTGAGGTTACGCCACGGAAATATATTTCAAATGAAAAGGTGCGATTGGATGCATCCTAAAAAAAAAAAAAAAAAAAAAAATAGGGATAAAATTACGGCTATTCGTCAATCAAACAGCAATCCAACATAAACACAAGTAGGTTATCTGATATATAGAATAAAAGGTTAACTTTAAGCATAACCCGCGCTGATATCAACTTTCTATTTTCTGAGTAAAATTCAACATACATGTTGGACTCTGAAACGTAAAATATACGAAAGTTTTTGTTTTTTTTTAAGGTACGATACATGGAGAGTGCCATTCCTAAATACATACGAGTCCACAAACTTTTATAATGTAAGGGTAAATGAGGATCTCTTTAGAGGAACAAAGTAAAGATGCATGCTGAAGCAAGAATAATTTCCACACGAAGAACATCAAACAGGACGATCTCTCAATTAGTATGCAACTGTAACTAATACATCCATAGACATTAACACTAGTTAATGCTTTATATACTGACATTAAAAGTAATACACTGCTTATATAAAATTTGGCATTACTTTCCCGGAAAAAGAATACGTTTCCGCCATAAGTCTACGTTTCCGGAAATAAATACCTTCGGATTAATGATAGATACATGGGATGCTGTTCTGCTTGAGTGATTTACCTTACAAAAGGCGGACACTTTAAAGTTTAAAAGGACTTAACATCAGTTTGATTCTGTTTAACGGGGCGTGGCTAATTAGTTTGACGCAGTTTAACCACATCTCAAATTAACTTGAATGACCGCAAGGAATCTATTTGACTGGTATTAAATGATTTGATATAGATTGAAATGCATTAAAAATAATTTTAATTTTTGTCAATCTTTATTCAATTTTCATTAATCTTTTTTAAATGCCGTTAATGCGTTTTTGTCCGTTCAAGCTAAATTCGAGTTACTAGTGCCTATTCCCGATTGTGATATTTTGACTGAGTTGGAATTCGCATGGTAGGTAATTCACGCATAGCAAGAAACCCTTCCACTCTCTGTATTTGGGATAATCTTAGGTGCAGAAGGGTAAACAGATCCTGCTCCATATGTGGCATCCGTCGTATTGCTCAAGTTAGTACACAACCGGTGATAAGTCTCATTCGGTAGGTCATATTTGGGGTGAAGGAGGACGGGATTGTGGTTACGACGATTGGAACATATACGTCGTCATCTGTGAAACTTATACTCCATAACGGTCAACATACTCGTGATGGCGTCCGTAAAATTTTCGAAAGGATAGAAGCTACGCATATTGTATATTGAAGTAGTGCATCCCTTGTCGGAGAAATGTTGCCGATTGTTCTTTGTCTTCTCGGTGAACAAGTGTGCTCTTAAGTCATTTCCCGTATTAAATAAATTGACCAGTCCTACAGAGGCAGGATATACCATTTTATAACTTTCATTGCTTCTAATGTTTCCACCTCATTTTGGATTGAAAATAATCTGCATGAATGTTACAAAAAATTCCCCACCTACGCACCATGTGTCCCAAGCTGATTTAGGACCTTTCCTAGAGAAAGATGATAGTGTGTCACAGCCTGAGAAGGCATGAAACAATGGGAACACTTTTGATTTTTTAACTAAATTAGACTGTATCAAATGCTGAATATCTAGCATCTAAATCATTGATAACTTGAATATGATCTATAACAAGTATTATGGCAAATAGTTTTTTTTATGCGTCATTGTATTTTCGCACTTTTGAAAAAGAAATACTTGTTTTTTTTTTTTTTTAGGACTTAACTCATATTTGTTCATTGCAAGTAGATTGAAAGATTTTCTAAAGTCTTGTAAACATTAACTATAACTGTGAAACATTTCACCTTGTGAGACACTCCGTTTTGAATTGTATCGCCATTTTTATTTCATAGTTTATAAACAGTAAAAGAAAACAACCATTTAAAACAAGAAGTTGCATACAGGTCGTCGTGTGAGTCTTATTTTGTCCTATGTCCACTTTTGATAGAAAGGGAGATAACTATGTGTTTGATATCCAGATGCAATGGTCCATCTCCCTATACAAATATAACACGAGAGTTCCAGATTTCATCTAGCTGGAGAGCGAGAAGTTCAGAGAAAAATATTGTTATAGGTTGCATTTCTGTAAATATCAACAATGCAATTTCCCATAGGAACTCCTTACAAGGCTAAAACTGTACCACTTTTACTATGAAGTTTTGAAAAAAAATATATCCTAGAATGGAAAATTCATATGCACTACTATTTTTTTTTCAAAGGTCAAAATATAGGGCTGTGCGGCATATTTTCAACGTTTATATGCCCCGAACTTCTAAGAGTTTAAACTTACATTAAATTTCTATACTACCCTAACCTTGACTTAAGGATTTCCAAAGACTTCAACTTGATCACTATGAATATGTATATTTACTGGTAACATTCCCATCTTATGTCTCTAAGAGATGAAACATAGAGATAATATCCGGGAACTAGTACTTAAACAAAATTAGTTGTCTATGAATATTCTATATCTCCCCAAAAGAGGCGTGGTTGGAAAAACAGCTGTATTTACAAAGTGCAACCTATACTAACATTTATTCCAATAGAAAACTTTCTAAAAACACTTTTTCTCACAACAATACTTATATCTCAGAATTATAGCCTGAAAGAAATCACTGCATATACTCTAAGTTTTCTTTTAAAGTACATTTTATACCCCCACCCCTGTATCAATTTTTACAGAATTTGAAAACAAGACTTTACTTATTGCCAGCTTACCCTATGAGCATGTTTTCTGACATGAAATATCTAGAACCTGTTTGAAACTATTCTGATAACAAATTGAAAGCATTTCAGAACACTATAAATGTAATGTTTAGCAGCTAATCATTCCAACATTCAAGATTATATAAAGTGTCCAATTCTGCCTCTGTCTCCAGTCCACATCTTACTGTATGCCTATTTGTCAATGAAAGTTAACAGTTACTGCCTCAAATAGTCAGTTAAGAAATCTTGTCTCAATAGTATCATCTCTTACCATATATCTAACATGATTTAGCTAATATATGAACTAGAAGTGTTTAAACAAAGCCATATTTGCAAAAGTTGTATGAATGAAGATATCAGTCTGATGTATGAATTCTCTAAAAGTTTTATAGAAATGACTGCTTACATCTGATTTTGCATAACTTCCAAGTACAGTTATTGGTTTCTATACAAAAGACCTTTAAAATAATAAAGTCATAGCATTTACAAGTTAAATTATTTGTTTTATGACCCAGGGGTAGGCATTTTTCTCTGTTTTTTGCCCCTGGGGCCTCAAATTTCCTAAATTATTCTGCTGTTTCTAGCAATATGGAATATTTAGTGCATATTTATGATAGAACACACTATTGTTAGTTTTATCGAGGTATTTTTGTATTTCTAGCTTGTATTTTTTTATGCCGTGATCACAAAAAAGCACATTTAGGTGCTACGGCTTGCTTTTGGGTAATCGACAGGATAAAAACACCCCACCAATAATATTCAGGAAGGATCTATGAGTTTCATTGACTACGAAGAGTAAAGTTACGCACTTTTAAACAATTGAAATTACTAATATGCACATATAGTGAATTTATTTTGCATTCATGGCTTCAAGTAAACTATGCATACTGTAAACTGTGAATTTATGCTGAGTCATCATATTTAAAGCCCAGGATTTTCTCAATCTTCATGAAATATTTATAAAACTTCATATTTGAGTTAATTTCATTAAAATCTCTGAGATAAACCAGATTTGGTGAAATTCTGTATGTTCCCTTATTTTACCCAATATAGGTTGCATTTCTGTAAATATAAACAATGCAATTTCCCATAGGAACTCCTTTCAAGGCTAAAACTGTACCACTTTTACTATGAAGTTTTGAAAAAAAAATATATCCTAGAATGGAAAATTCGTATGCGCTACTATTTTTTTCAAAGGTCAAAATATAGGGCTGTGCGGCATATTTTCAACGTTTATATGCCCTGAACTTCTAAGAGTTTAAACTTACATTAGATTTCTATACAACCCAACCTTGACTTAAGGATTTCCACAGACTTCAACTTGATCACTATGAATATGTATATTTACTGGTAACATTCCCAAGTTATGTCTCTAAGAGATGAAACATAGAGATCATATCCGGGAACCAGTACGTAAACAAAATTAATTGTCTATGAATATTCTATATCTCCCCAAAAGAGGCGTGGTTTGAAAAACAGCTGTATTTACAAAGTGCAACCTATATTATAGCGTTGTATCTACACTATTTTTCAAGTATTTTCGCTGTAAACTAGCTGTTTTTAAAATTATCTTAGTACTATGCTTACATTCTTTGCATGGTTTGAACACAATCTATGAGTAATTATTAGCAAAATAAGCATTACAGATTTGGGGATATCACATAATTCCAAAATCCATGGTTTATCTCCAATATAAATATAGGGATTACTTTCTAAAGCAATATTGTTCAGTGTTTGTCGTGTAGTGTTACATCTCCAGAGAAGGAGGCGCTTTATTTATTTAAGGTGTTTGTCTATTCAAAAAATAATTGAACAAAGAGTTACTCTTCATGTCCATACATTCGATTCCTACATAACTTATTATATTTCAGTCAAAGATTTATGACATTGCGTTTTTAAAGTTCATATTCAATTTCTTAGCATTTAAAAAAAAGGAACTTAAATCATAATAACACTCACACGACGAGGTGTCAGAATACGGTCTACAAAAATAGACATTCGCTAGAAAATATAGAAAACTCTGAATCGATTAGGTATATATCTATACAGCAAGGGTTAATTTGTTTCTAAATAGATGGAATACATATACGTAGGCTCTTACATATCAGAACGATAACATCTTATTGGAAGATGGCTGCTGCAGGTATGGTATAGTATTTAGAATAATTGTCATCAAGTCGCGTTGAGCTTAAATATTTTATTTTGTTGAATGTTATACACACATACGTCGAGTTTGTAAAAATCCTTTTTTTTTTTTTTTTTTTTGTTACAAACATTGAAAGTGCTTTTTTTTTCTGATCGTCTTTCATTGTCAATTGTAAACATCAGTTGTGATTTTTATTTTAACAATGTAATTTTGAAAAAGAGACATATTGTTTAACGGGGAAAAAAAACGCAAACAAGTAAACCATTTTTAAACGTTCGTCGTCTTTCCTAAATGGTCATTTGATCATTTCTAAAGATAGAGGTTCAGACTTTTACTTTACTAATGTATCTGACCAACTTCAAATACAAATCATGTTTTTGTAATGTAATGTTTTTCATTATAAATATTCTGTCTGGTGAATGGGTGATAATCATATTTAAATTATGGTCAATAATCAAACATAAAGGCATTAATTTATACGTTGGATGCTTACGTAACTTAAGAGTATCTAGAGATTATATCGCAATATAAAGCTACAATGTAACAAGAAATGGTATAATTGCAAATGAGACAACTCTCCACAATATATTAAATGCCGTTGAAATATGCATCTATATGTCA
The DNA here is from genome assembly GCA_017311375.1 of Mytilus coruscus. Classification (NCBI taxonomy): domain Eukaryota; kingdom Metazoa; phylum Mollusca; class Bivalvia; order Mytilida; family Mytilidae; genus Mytilus; species Mytilus coruscus. The sequence continues at coordinate 50,578,196 of CM029608.1, read as the reverse complement.
TCGTGCGGCCTTCAACTATGAACAAAACCCATACCACCTAGCAAGATATAAAAGGTCCTGAAATGACAAATGTGAAACAATTCAAACGAGAAAACTCACGGCCTGATTTATGTACTTAACAATAAACGAAAAACAAATATGATATACAGCAACAAACGACAACCACTGAATGACAGGCTCCTGACTTTGGACAGGTATATACAGAATGTGGTTAAACATGCTAGCGGGCGAATAACTACCCCTTAACCCGGGACAGTAATGTAACAGCACAGCCCAAGAACATAGTATACAAAACAATAATTGAAAAACACATTTGATAAACAACAACAAAAGGCAACATTTCAATTACAAGCTCCTGACTTGGGAAAGGCACATATAGAATGAGGGTGGAGTTCATACATTTTATATTAAAGATGTATCAAACTTATTCCAGAGGAATGATGTAATCATCTATGATTTTAATTATTTCGACGATTTTTTTTCCATTCTTCACTTTTAAATGTATAAAAATGTAAAGTAGTTTTAACATGTTATGGTCAAATGTATGAACAGTGGGTAAAAAAAGAGAAAAAAATAGGTCATATTTAAAAATTAATTAGTAAAACAAAATACTTTCCCCGAACTTAACTTGGTAACAAGACAATTTAATTAGTCTCATTTATCACAAACAACAAACTTTTTTTTCTATTTGTGATAGATATTTCCATATAATACAAAAACAAAAATATTTCACTTTATTTTTTGGAAACATTCCAACTTCACTTAAATTGAAATTTTAAAAGATTTTATAATACAATACAGGCAGGTAATTTTATTCGTCTGATAATTCCGTTCATTTAATAGTATGTAATCGAAATGAACAAACTAACTGTGTTCTTTCAGAATCTACTTACGCTCCATTGTTCAAACACAACTTTACAGAAACTGAAGACGTTCCTATAGACGACGGATCATACATCGTATCTGACCTACAATTACTTTTGATTAGTATAGTTTCGTTTTGTGCATTTTTTGTGATACTGTTTGCATGTTTCTGTATGGTAAGGAAACTACCAGCAGACCATTTTACTTTGTCATGGATTTCTTCATACGTTTCTAATGTAAGTAAATTATTTTCTTTAGGCTTCGCAGTTTCATAATCTAAAGCATTGTGGGTAATATCATTTTTTGTACCCCAACATGATAATTTCCCAGAATTCAATAGATTCTGCAACGGCAAATTGTACATTTGTTCCTTGTATAAAATATTTGTTTTTATTATTTTCGTGTTAGATCCCTTTTAGTCAAATAAAGCCCTAATGTATTACGTTATTATTTCATCCTTTTTGGTCAGCAATATAAAGCAATTCAACTGTTTCGGTTTTTATACATCCTTGGCTTTTAAATATTCTGCTTTGAGCGTTCCAGGTGAAGGTAAATCCAGAATAAAGTGCTTCGAACGCATTCAATTTATGAAGTGTTGATTTAATTGTTTTTCGTCTTTTAAGTTAAAGGTAAATCAGGACAGCATTTTATACGAACAAAATAGATTGAGTTTTGTCTTCATTTACCGTCCTCCATTTTTATTTAAGGAAGCATTCATGAATATGTTCTGCAACTATTAAATCATGTTTTATGTTTATGCTAAATCTTCTGCAACTCATATATGTTTATAAATTCGAACGTGCGTGTTGGCAAATATAACGGTTAAAATATGTTATCTAGTATTAAATGACCTGAAATATTAAACAATTAACGTTAAAAGTGACGTGAAAGAAAAACAACAAACTGCTTTCTTTTTCAAACAAAATATTGAATTAAAACTGGGTATCCTTACATCAGCGCAACTTCTACTTTTTTTGGGGGGCCATTATGTTGTTCTGATGAAACTCTTTCTGGAAGGTTCTTTGAACTTCAACCACAAAGAAAAAAAGAAAATTATCTGATTCAAAATATTTTTGCTTCAATTTTGCTTTGATCTTTTTGTGTGATTATTTTCCATCTCAAGCAACTCGACTGTGAATGGTTAATTCTCAGTCGTATAGAGTGAAAACACGATGACGTCAAACATTAACATTGCCTATGAAAATAGTGATACATAAAAGTATATATGGTCTTTCAACTCGCTAAAGGTTCTCAGCTACATCACATCTCAGTGCTTTCGCACTTCGAAGAGATTATAGACGCGAACTCCGACTCATTTTCAAAACAATTGATAATCTGTAAATATTGCTTAGATGATTGAATAATTTCTCTTTTACCATCTGTTACATTTATTTTTGTAGGCACCGGAATATGTTTTTGTACACGATACCAAGAAAGACAAAAAATATACCAATTATAAAATAAAAGAAGGAGTAAAGGAAAGTCAGCTGTAGTCAGATGATAGATGACAATGGAAGTAGTTATTTGCTGGAGTTATGTATCATTACATCTTCTAAATATGCAATTGTATGAATAAATCATGAATTGTAGTAATAGCTCTTTGGATTATTTTTTATTAACTTTTAAGCCATTTGATTGTCATTTTTTTTACAATTGCTTCCGAACGATTTGAAATCTTTAAATATATAAAGAAAGTAGAAATCACTGCAATCCTATAAAACCGAAAATTGAGAGAGCACATCAATCAAGGATGTCAAAACAATACAATAATGAATTTTCACCGCAATGATCTCTGGATTTCCAAAAGACCAGAAATACGTTCACAACACAACATACATGGTGCGACAAAAAAGAAGCACTTCGTATAATGTCATATGCAACAAGCATTTAAAAAAGGTATTGTTTTTCAAACAAGAGGATAAAAAAAACTAAAGGTATCCATATCTATCATCTCTGACCAAATAAGACACCCTCTCAGTGGTTGGCATTTTCGATATCTTGAAAGTTGACAAAAACAATGACTTTGTTGTTTTATCATGTTTGTTATTTTGATTTCATGAAAGGTCGCTACTCATTGATTTTCTCATAGTAATGCATACAAAATATCCTCATCGACTGCTATATTTCTTCCATATTTGATAACATAATGTGCAATAAAATTGAGAATGGAAATGGGAATGTGTCAAAGAGACAACAACCCAACCACAGAACAGACAACAACAGAAGGTCACCAATAGGTCTTCAATGCAGCGAGAAATTCCGCACCCGGAGGCGTCCTTAAGCTGGCCCCTAAACAAATATATATACTAGTTCAGTGATAATGGACGTCATACTAAACTCAAATTATACAATGTATTTTGACAAAATAAATATAATATAAAATTGTTATCACTTCTTTTTCACACCATCTATCACATGCCTACAAAAGCATTGAAATGAAAACACTTTTCATCAACAATGTCTTCTTTTCTAATAAATTGATCGAACCGAGTCAACTTTTTTTTCTCTATATCTTGACTATTATATGAATATAAGATGTGGTATGATTCCATGATTGCTAAAAAAAATTTTCACCAGACCAAAATGACGTAGATGTTAGTAACTTTGGTCACCATACGACCTTCAACATTGACTAAACACTTAAATGTTGTACAAGATATCATGCTATAAAAGGTTCGGACATGTAAAATAAGTTAAACGAGAAAACAGATGGCTTGATTAATGAATGTTTTAGGTATTTTTTAAAGGCAAATAGAGCTTTGAATTGTCCTAAGCATTGTTAAAGGATGTGGCGTGCCTCTATGTTTTTTCTACCAATAAGCATTGTTCATCAATCGGTGTGTTTTTTAGATTTCTGTATGTCAAAGACTTAAATATGCTGGCTAGCTATAAGGAAATGTTTAAACTATTCTCAGCCAACTCATTCCAAGAAGATTTTCGCAAGGATATCATCCACTGGTGTGACATTTATACATGAGAACCTATAAAGATTGAGAACGCAATAGGAAAATGTGGACAGTAGTACCTCCAATGCAAAAAAAATGTATTTGTTTCAAAATGACGCTATACAACAAAAAACGTGCTAATAATATCTATATCAACATCAAAAACAGCAAACATAACAATATAAATACAATAACCATTGTGCTTTTTTTCTCTCTGCTTGTTAAATATGTTATGTTGTTTGTTAAAGATTCGTGTAAATCGCTACCTATGGAAACAAAACCTTATGTTACAACAAAAGTACTTTCCGACTTAATCATCACATATTCACCTCATGACCTTGTATAAGTTTGCAGTTAAATAAATAATAAAAAACACCTCTGTTTATGAAAGAAGCAAAATATGAATACGCACGTATGTAACGTATTAAATGTTAACGGGAAACGATGAGACTTTAACATTTTAGGGTTTACAGAAAACTGGGTTAGTGCAATATCAATATACGATTCAATTACCTTTAGGATGATCCGTGTCGGAACGTTTGAACATGTTATTTGTCACTTTGATTGACTTTATGTGATGTCACAAAAGTACATAAATTTTAGTTTGAACCAGGTATTCTGTTGTTAATATCATCTCAAAAGTCATTCAATAATGTTTAGTATTTTGGTCAATTTTCCGATTTATTCACTGCTGGATGTTCAGTACTGCCAAGACGTCTCGCTTGCAGGCATTCCAGTTCTGGAAACTATTTTCAAAATCATACCCAAAACGACAAATGAGATGATAACAGCTTCCCAATTGTGAATGTTCCATGTCCTTGATAAACGGTTGCTGTTCACAAGAAAGCTATTAAACCGATTGTTCCAAGTAGTGAAATTAAAATGATCCTTTCGAAAATTTTACGGACGCCATGACGAATTGATTGACCGTCATGGAATATTTATTTCAAAGATTACAAACGGATGTGTTTCAATCGTATTAACCACAATCCCGTCCTCCTTTTCCAGGAATGTGATCTATTGAATTACACTAATCACGGCACATCGACGAAACTACCACACATCAATGGGTTGAAAGTAAATTGTCGTGCTTGCTCACACTACACGGACTATATGGGTGTGCTCCTTGCACAAACTGCTCCAATAGAGTTATGAGTAAACACAACACTACATAAGTTTTACTGTTATAAGTACACATTGAATGAAAATATAAAAAAAAAATTATGTCAAACAGATCTAACCATGGCTGAGTAACCGTTTTAAATAATTCATTATTTCGTGTTTTTTCAGGAACAAACATATCTAGTTTCAATGCTAAACTCTGAAACAATATAAGGATGTTAACTCTGTTACTCAATTGTAGCGCCTGTAACTGATGTAACATACACAAAATGAATCTGAAGAATACTTATCAGTGTGAAAGACCACATAACCCTATAACATCTGACTCAAAATACAAGAAAGACATACACCACATAATATGTAAACGTACGTGTTAAATCAACGTTATGCATTTGCATGGGTGATGGAGCATCTCAATATTTAAAAAAAAGCAGTGTACGCATTGTATGCATATGAAATGCATTATCTGCATATGAAATAACCCAAACATGTAGCTTAAGTAAGATTTATGTCGCAAGTCTCTTCTAGGATATAAAGTTGAATGTGTGATACATAACACAGTCTTCCGATTTTGTTAAAAAAACTACATGCACAACTACCTGATATGTACTTATCTATAATTATAAACTGATCATTCTACGTGCAACAAGGGAACGAGCAAACATCACTGTCGTGTCGATATATACCCAACAGACCAGGACATATCTTAATTGAACATATATTCCTGTTTCTAAATATAATCTGCCTGAAGAACATCTTGACTTTTAATGACAAAAACAGACTCACATATATGTGTATATATAATGAGTATATATAAAGACATTCATACTGGATGATTTCATTATGGAAACCACCTTTGGTGGAGATTAATGCATAAACGTTCTATCAATTTTTGCAGTATCATAAAATAATGGTAGGTTCAATCTAATTGTATAATTAATTTATAGTTAAGCATGTTATATTGTATTAAATATTGAAGCCTCTTGGATCTAGCCCTGTTTTTGTGGGGTTCGTGTTGTTTTTAATTTATATTTTGTAGAGTTTGGTTTATCTTTTATTGAGTTTTTATTTACCACCATGGGTACTTCTTTTTCTCTCTAACTTATTATCTTTATTGTGAATTTTGGAATGTTCTAGTTCATTTTTATACAAAGCCTACATCTGTAATGAAACTGTTAATATTGTATATATACTTAATGGAACTGTGATGAACAGATAAAAGTGGTAAATTTGTTCTCTTACCCAATCTATGCACGATTCGGCAAAAAGTCTAAAAACAGATTGTAGGTATTCTAATGGGCATTAACTGCGTCTAAATTTATAGCTAAATTGTTCCTGTCATGTTATGAATCACAGTGAATGACAAAAACAGTAAAGATCCGTGTAAATTCCATTTAAAGAAAACAAATGAATCACACTATAGTTTTTTTTTTTTTTTTTGCTTTAACTGTTCTTAAGAATCGTTAATAATAATGCACCAATTTTCCATAAGGAATTGATTGACTTGTAAAACACACAGACATAATTTGTTTTGGAATTATGTCGGCTAAATTTTAAAGTTTTTTTTTGTATCTTTCTATTTCATTTTCATTTTAAAACATGCAGATAACCAAGAACAACATCTTACAGGATAAATCATTTCAAAGAGTAATTGAAAAAAAACTTCTGTCAACTACTCTTAGTATTCAAAACCAGTCACCAAATTAAGAAACATACATCTGATATTCATGTAAGATGAAACTGTGTACCAATCTTTTTTTTTACAATCAGTGTGTGATGACCGCTGCTTTTTGACTGTTCGTCTCTACATAACATGAATAGCGCGTATGTGTGTTTGCATTGTAGAAATATAGATTCCACCACTGCATCAAGTGTGTTACGATATTTCTCCACTCGAGACAGAGTGGAAATATTTCGGTATACACGAGATACAATGGTGGAATCTGTTTCTCTTATGATTTTAAGACGATATCTTAACACGTTTATCCTTCTTTTTCATAGATTTGCAGAAAGTTGTGTTCTTTATAAGTGACGTCATCAGGCATAGTCTTCTTTTTTATGACGTCACAATAGAAAATTCAGAAGAATTCAAGAAAATTTGACGTCATAATTGAAACTTTGACCAATCATTTGCCGAGAACAAAGTTTTCTCTAGACATGAGAAATATTTATCCACACGGATCGAGACATGTGAAAATAGCATGAAAATTACAAAAAATATTCCTATAAAGATTTGGTGGAAATTGTTTTTTATAATTGGTAACAACCAGATACTTATTAGCCATTATTGATTTTATTATGTCTTTTTGGCTGCAAACAGATCCTTACTAACAATTTTTGATTTGATTATGTCCTTTTGGTTGTAAGATTTTATGTGGATTGATTTTTAAACTTAGTACTAGGACTGACTCAAGACATTATATATGTTGCGGAGACTCATCACTGAAAATGACACCTACAAATTTCGTGCTTCCGAATACCTTTTCTGCATCGACCTTCAGCGGGCGTTCAACCGAATTGTAGTAGTGATTTCCTTGATAGAGGGTTGCTGCTTACAAGAAAGCTATTACACCAAGAGTTTCAATTAGTAAAGTTGGAGCCATTTCTTTGAAAGTTTTACGCTATAGAACATCTGTTTCACAGATGATGACGGAGATGTTCCAATTGCCGTAATCACAATTCCGTCCTCTTTTCCTCGAATATAAACTGCAAAATTAGACTTATCGCTGGGTTTGTACTCAACGAAGCCGCGTGTGGAGCAGGATTTGTTTATTCTTCCGGAACACCTGAGATCCCCTTGTTTTTAGTGGGGTTCATGTTGCTCAGTTTAGTTTTTCTATATTGTGGTTTGTAGATTGTTGACTGTCTTTCTGTCGTTTTCGTTTTTTGCCATAGCATTGCCAGTTCTTTTTCAATTGGTGAGGTTGATTATCCCTTCGGTATCTTACACCTCTCTTGTGCAGTGTTGTAAAATAATGTATAGCTTTGTATCCACGTTTAAACATTTTGTTTTCACAAACGACTGGTGTTTTGCATAATGAAGTCAAAATTGCAAGTTAATACATTGGATTTTATTTTTCAGAAGTCTTTATATCGAATCAGTTTTATTTCACTTTTCTTCCTGGCATTCGACACTTACTACTGTAGTGGAGGACTTGAAAATAAAAAATCCCCTCATGTAATTGGATACAATAGACGCATTTTTATACCAATACCAATAGCACGACCGGTTCGAATTCCTTTTAATCAAGAAGAGTTGAGACGTCCTGTGGTATTATCTTCTACGACAGCCGGCGATTTAAATGATGGGGCTTCAGGATTTCCCCTTGGATTACCCCTATGTATGTATATGCATTTTTATTAAAACTATAGAATAAATTGCGAAAACTTTATTGGAATGAAACAGAGCCATTTGTAAAAAATATGTATACCATAGATCAACAATGGACAATAAGATTGATAATTCGATATTGAATGTAAAAAATAATTCACCCTATTTGTTTTTACTTGAAAGCTTGCAACTGCAAATTACGCTGAAATTGCAAAACAACTGATACCTTCCGTACATAAATGACCAAAGTTTTGTCATACATTACTATTTCCCAGTATTCCATTGGGAATGCATGCAATGCCAAATGTTTGTATACTTTTTGATGATAATTTGACTGACCAATCAGATAACGGTAAGGAAAATCAAAAATATTTCTCGGCAAACAATATACTCAAAAGAAAAGGTCCCACATATTCTATATTGCTCCCCTGACAGTTTGCCAATGAATGTATACACTGGAACAACATAATTTTGGTCACAATGGGAGGTAGGTATATCTCGATATTTTTAGCATGCTTTGCCTCTGTATTGTGATTTGTAAGATATAATACAATTAATGTATTAGACACCTGTGTTCTTTTGTTCAGCCATTACTGCCATGTTTGCTGACAAAAACACGAAATTTATATTTGAGATTATTTTTAACTGTTAATATATTATACCTATATATTATTGATTTGGAGATAATAGACAAACACTAAAATAAGTCAAAAATCGTCATTTAAGGGCAATAACACCTTACTGGGTAATCCAATGGTTTCAGTCATTTTTTGTATTTAGTAGATCATGTATTGCCGACTAATTTTGCGTTTGCAGTTTTTACCTAACTTATACAGTTTATGAGATGATAGGCAAAAACATGAAAATTAGTTTTTAAAAACCTCATATACTGACGATAAACCCCTAAGGAGTAATACATTTGATAATTTTGGTGAAAATAGGCAGTAGGTATATCTTTAGTTTGATCCTAACATTGGCGGCCATAGTTTAATGACTGACAGAAAAAAAATACAAACTTTGCATATGTGTTGATGGTAATAATTTTCTATTATTTGTCATTTTACAATGTACGATTTTGATTGCCATTTTGCTATCTTTTCAAACTTTGTGTGTCATGGTGTTCAATTCTGTTTGGCCAAAATAGATAATTGTTTTGTACATCCACTAAAGATCAACTTTACCGATGAAAAATTGCAAAAAAATTGTATTCAACTTTTAGTTTTAAAAAAAAGGACTTTCCAATTTAAAATTTGAATTGATATGATTATGCAAATATGATGTTGTAGATATTATTACTCAGTATTTTTGTTATTTTACTTTTTATGTCATATGCATTATAATAAAATTCTTCGTCTTATAAGTTGTATATAGATTGCAATAAATTGTGATTTTCGAACTTCAACACCAATTTTTGAGCAGGAAAATATCTCTCTGTCCAAGCTTATGGTACTATTAAATGTTAGCGATTTCGTAAATACGAATTAACTCTTCTCTGATAGTTGCACTGACAGAGACATAGGCAAAATTGATTTCCACATGTTTACCCATTCGCGTTTATTGCTTGATTTTTGATTTTCTCACTATCTAATCATCAATTCGCATGGCGGGTGATGAACGCATACCTAGAAACTCTTACCCTGTCGATACACTTAGTTTAGCCATTTTGTGAGTTCACGCGATTTCCTCAGGTTTCGTAACTTCTTGATAAATTACTGCTCCATTAGTTTAGTCTCTCGACATAAAAAAGTAGATAAACTCATAAAGTGGTAAAACAGAGTTTCTTAACAGTACTAAATTGCAAATTTTCTATACAATATATTTTATAAATGAAAGAGACGTGAGGTATACGTCTATTAGACAGCTACCAAACGAAAGAAAAAAAGCATAATATCAGTTAGACTTTTAATATCTGAAATTTATTAATAATTTTATAAGTAGGAATTGTACTGTTTGTCAAAATCGTTCATATTATTTTGTAACTACTTGAATAATATACTTCTGAAACTATACATCTCGAAAAGGTTAAATAATATCGAAAAGAAAGATGTTTATTGATATTTATATTTTCAGTTCAACCTACGACAACTAGTGTAACAATTCTTTTAACATATTTGAAGATTATTTTGAGATATAAAAAGTGATCCATTAAACAAAGCATTAGAATAGAAATTATTTTACAATAATACTTACGGGTATTAGTTATTTCAAGAAACTGCATGTACATTATTAGTGGCTTTTCTTTTTATGATAAGTTGTGGCATTATGCAATCTAATGGAAAGAATATGTAATAAAAAGGAAAATTTGAATATTCATGATTATATCACTTTTTATGTGGTTATTTTAGTTGCATCTCAAATTACATCAGCAATGCCAATCATGCCAATGGCGTTAATGACGATGGCAATATTCATGATGCCGATGATAATGCCGATGATTATGCAGATGACGGCGATGACGGCGATGACGGCGACGACTACCACTACAAGTACTACATCAACATCATCATCATCAACTCTTACAATAGGACCTACTACTACAGAAGAAGTTACTACTAAAAAAGACTGGTCTTCGAAGTAGACATATGTTTTGTTTATTTGGCACCAGAGATCAAACTGCTCAAATCAAATACATCAAAATAAAATTCTGCAATTGCTTTATGTGTTTTTCTCTCGGCAATTTACCTCCCTTTTGAGCTAATGAGTCGTTAATCTGGTTAGTCTGGTTATATTTATTTTTAAAAGGTTATTTTACGTTTATTTATTTTTTTTTTTTTTCAAAAGAAAATGATGACATTCAATCTGTTTAAATTTGATTTAAAGGATGATTTAGTTTGTTTTGATACATAACTTTACAAATGTTTTCTATATAGTTATGAGTGTATATTGTGGCGTTACTCGAATATCCTTCAAATGCATAAACATGCACATATTTGTGCTTAAATATTTGTTCGAATATGCCTGGTTTGGTAAATTGCGGGAAATTTTACAGATTCATTCAATAAAAGTTAAATAATGTAAACTGATAGTGCATTCGATAATTTAAATCCCTTACCTATATATGTCTACTTAATGGTTATCTCTTGGTATCCTTCAAGTCGTTTAGAGTATTTTTGAACTCACTGATAATAGTGTCTTATAATAACAATTTTGAAATTTTGAAAGAATGTCACATCAAAGATTTAAAGAAAAACACAATAGATAAACGTTTAAACAATAAACAGAAAGTTTTCGACTTCCATTAAATAGTTGCTAAATAAAAAACAAATAATGACAGGTTCTTATTGCAAAATATCTTTATCACACAAGATAAGAAAGAAAAAAAGAAAAGAAAAACCAGAAAGAGAGATTCTAACTATGTCGTAAACTCTTCAACTCACCCTACCCCTGTGACTACCAGCCTTTACTACACACACGTCTATTGAAATGTGTATGAATATAAAAGCGCAAGTCCTATACATATATTGTACAGTATTGTAATTATGTTGATTTATATGAAATTGACTTATTTTAGTGTTAGAAATATGATTTTAATTTTAGTGGTTATAGACTTTGAAATATATTTTAGTAACTGCGAGTACTACATGTATTTGATCTGGAATGGGGGTCTTGTGTGATTTTGTTAGTTGTTTTTTTCTGTTCTTTATATTGTGTTGATCGGATGATTTAAGCCTTGTTCAGCTGATTTTTATAGTTTATTCCATGTTGTACTATAACACTACTATCCCAGGTCAGAGGGGAGGTTGGGCGTCCGCAAACATGTGTGTATCCGCAAAATTTTATACGTCTCTGTCTCAAGTCAAAACACGTAAATGTATGTGATCTCGGAGGACTATCTAATGCGGAAAAACAACAGGCATGCTCTCATTTTATTGTAGAAATAAATAATTATTTACAACAATGATTTCGAATCTCAAACTTTGTAAATAACTGTGAACTGAATTTGAACAAAACGATCCAATGTATTTATTCAAAGGGGTTGAGATGAATGAGCCTGGGCTCTCGGTCATAAAACCTTACTCAGTACTCGGAGTACAAAATTTGTGCTCGAAACAACAAATCCAGTGTTTTGATTGGTTGATTTCTGAGTCTGAGTACAATTATCGTACTCGAAAGTTTTATGACCGCAAGGCCTGGTCTTTTGATTATTGTTTTGAACATAAATCAGGCTGTTTGTTTTCTCGTTTGCATTCTTTTACATTTGTCATCTCGGGGACTGATATAACTTGCTATTCGGTATGGGTTTTGCTCATTGTTGAAGGCTTATGGTGATCTTTAGTGATTATTTCTACGTCATTTGGTCTCTGGTGGAACGTTGTCTCCTTGGCAATCATACCACATCGTCTAATTTTTATGTTAATTAATTTTGAAGGGTAATGGGATAAAGTAGTTTCATGTTTAACCATTGTTACCGAGTTATTTGACACAATTTAGTTGCACAAAAATGTTCATTTCTCAAATCGCATTTTAAAATTGTTACGTGCATCTTATTTCTTATATTGATTTATAAAAATGTAAGTAATATATCGCACTTGATGGATTATAATCCCGCGGATAAGTTCGACATCAAATTCTGCGGATAAGTTCGACAGCAAAGTGTAATGACCTGGTTGTAAAGCCGACTATACGGTATGGGTTTTCTCATTGTTGAAGGCCGTACGGTAATGACCTGGTAGTGATAGATTAAGGTTGAACATTTAGGAAAAGTATATGTACGTTCTTAAACACTCTCATTTGAATTGGTACCGTTCATATTATTATCTCTTTAATATACACTTTATTTTCTACACTCGTTTGCAATTACTTCAATTAAGGTAACACGATACCAAATGACGTTACGTTATGAGTTATCGTTCCTGACGTTATTAAACAACGTTCATAGATACCCGTCAATGGAGCAGGTTTCGTCGTGTTTCTGGCGGTTGAAATTATTTTGCAAATTTACGCTTTGGTTTTCGGGGATGGGTGTGTTTGTTTGTGTTTGGCTTTGGACATGATGTATAAGTACAGATGATGAAAAAGCACCATTTCACAAAGATAAGAGACAAAACAACTTACAGACGATTAACACAGCTGCCTTTTTGTGGGAAGGGCATATTGCTCACATAGGCGTAGGTAAAAATCCGAAGGTTTTCGCAGTCTTATCAGGAGTTTTTATAACAAGTATACAAGTATGTATGAAAAAAGTGTTGGTATTTCTTTAAACTTCTTGCATTTCAAGAGAATACTCAAACCATTATAAAATAAGGATCTGTGGTATGATTGACAATTAGGAAAATTACGAAACCCGACAGTGGAAATGAAAATAAAATAACAAACATTCAGATCCCGTCACATTTCAATATCTCTGAGTAAACATAACGTGATTCTGCATTCTTAAATACTAAACGTTTCCTGTTGAATTCTAAGCGTGTCAATCAACTTTGAAGCAATTTATCTAAAAAAAAACAAGGATGGTGACATATGTGTTTCTATACATGCATGAATTCAGTATACAATCCTTGATATTATTAGTTTTTAGTATTTCTGCGTATATAAGAACATAGCCATCCATTGAAAAATCTAAAAGAATAAGTACAAAAAAAGGCATTTTCCCTATATAGCTATGTAAATTTGTCGCCACAATTGACGTTTTCTTATGAAAATTACAAAAAAGGTTACCCCCAATTTTTTATTTCATATTCCGATGTAACTCGAATCAAAGTACAAGTGTGCCAAAAATTTTAGAAATCGGGAGATTACCATTTAGTATTGTGTTACCTTAAAGAAAGGTTCATTGATTGCCGGTTGCGTGGCAACATTTTTATCCCTATTCAATATACCCTGATTAACCCATGGCAGTTTAAATATTTCATACCTTCATCCCGGACGGTCTCTATTACAAGACCTACCTATTGTCTTTATAGTTAATTTGTTCTCGTTCTAAACATGCATGAGATATTTGCCACTGGACGTTAAGCAACCAACAATCAAAGAATTAATCAATAATTATAGAACGTTTGAAATTGAAAAAGAGGAAATTAAATCGCAGAGAATGACAAATATAAATATTTTCATTTTTCAATTTAACTCATGACAACTATTGCAAAGATCCTTTAAAATATTTTGAGACTGTTTTTAGCTCTTATATAAGTGATTGTTTAAACAAAACTTAGGATGAGAAGTCACTTAGCAATAATACTTTGCCATATAAGGTAAGATAACTCAGATAATCTTTGTCGTTTCATATTTTATCTTAAATTATATTGTTTAGTTTTCTTTCTATCACACATAATATATGACAAATCTGAAACATTTCACAAACTGTACCTTGCAAAATGATCCGTGACCCTTATGTTTTTCATAAGCATGATATAAACTACGTTTTGGCAAATTATTAAAGATTTCTAACCATTTTAATTCTGTTCCCCGATCTATATTAATGGTATTTGTGATTTTTTATCAAAATTGCAGGTAAAAATGTAGGTGTCTTATCACTCAGTGCTTAATTGTGTATGTGTGGCATCTAATTAAAAGTATATTACACATTCTTGCTGATCTACAGGTCGATATTTTGTAAACAGGATTTTTATTTGGGATTGTATAAATTTTTAATCGTTATTTGGACTTTTACACAGTTAAAATGATTGGATATATTTGAGGAAGGCTCTAGATTATTTTTTGTTCATGCATTCGTTCGTGCATAATTCGTTTGAACAGATGAAATATTGATGACGAGTAGGGGCTCTTTCGCCATCTTGAATATATTATGTGTACACGAACATTGACTTAGAATATAAAAAAATAATATAAAAAATACATCGCAAACATTATAGGAACATTATGTAGCAGCGTTTTCCGCAACAAAAGCGTTTACGATTATTTTTATTTATATTTTCTTTAAACATCGTTTGTGTTTTAACTATAATCCATAACATCGCAGAAACTGTCGAATGTCGGAATTTATACCAGCTTCATCGGAAGTTGCTTCGATTGTCGTTCTCATTTGACTACATATTGACATTTTACATGTTTACATGTACTTATGGTTTTGAAACTAGTACACAGCTTTATTTCACGTCTCACTCGAGCTTCAACAAACGACATAAATGTTACACTCTGGATTTATTTAGCGCAATATAGTGTGAGTTGTATAGCATGGTTGGAGTCACAGTGGACAAACTGCAAAACAATGCAGCACGAGATTTAAATACCCACTTTATGCAGTTTTAGCTCTTGGTTAGCAACTTCAGAAATCAGCCTCCTTTTAAAAGAGCTTAAGAAAGGGTCAATAACTCTATAAAACAGATAATTTATTGTGCCATTTGTGGATGCTTGTATTATACTACAAATGATATACAGGATGATATTATAACCTTTATTTATAACATCAGGTAATTTAAAATTTTAGTCGTGAAATTAGAACAAAAAAGACGTTTGATAGTTGATGGTTTTTTGGGAAGAAAGGTACGACGTCTGAAAAAAAAACTTCAAAAAAATCGCCAAAAAATGAAATCTTCCAAAATGTACCGGAATTGTTTATGTATTCAAAGTCCATTGATGCTTATGAAAAACAAAACATGTTTTCAGCCATATTGCTGTGTGTTAACGTGTGAAAAGGTTTTTTTAAATTCAAGAATAATAGTTTGTTCCCCTACAACTATATTCATTCCTTAAATTATTTTACTATTAATGAAATTTTTAACAAACATATTGATATTGAGTACGATTAATTAATACAAACGCATTATAAATCCCAATAATGGCAGGATTTTAAATACAATAAAAAGGGGAGGGCAACAGACACCCTTGAGCTGTTCCATGTATGAATTGAGATAATTTGTATAAACAAGTAGTATAATGAGTTAATGAGAGTATTTGTATGAAGCAATTTATTTTAATCCATTCATGCAATATCTTTTTCAGTCTTTCTTTTAAAGAATTTAATTGTATTGAGCCTGAGGGTCACACACAAATTATATCAATAATTACTATTCAAAGCAATCATCAGTCTTGTATGGTAATTACTCTTAAAATGTATGATCAATGCTTCTAGCTTGTGCAGACAGATAAACATGATAAAATAACTTTGAAATACAGAAATCTTAAAAATGACATGATTTATCCAATCAATTATTAAGATTGTAACAAATAACTGTTTTTTTGTAAATGAAATGTGGTTTCAGTGATCCCTGTCCAGTGGCTGATCCAGGGGGTTCGGGGGGTTGGAACCCCCCTTTTTTATGTTAAATGTATTTGAATGGGGACATATGGTTGGACCCCCCTTTATCCCGTGGGTTGGGAACCCCCCTTTTCAAAATGCCTGTCTGTGTCACATTTAATATATGTATGCAAAATAATGTTCATTGTACATTCCACTTTCATGACTTTAATCGTACACACTGTATCTGTTAAGCTCTTGAACATGTATTTAAAAATTGAAATATTTTTACTTTTGAATTTGCATACATGTGTACATGTATGTTACACCTGTTAATGGTTTAAAGGAGATTTGTTTTTTTTTTCACCTTTTATTTAGACAGCAACGTAACAGTAACAAAAATAGTTACAGATACCAATTTTGACACATATGTAACAATAATAATGAAGATACAAATGTGATTACCAATGAGATAACTCTCTAAAGAGACTGCTTTCTATTGATTGCTGTAGAAAGTGGTAGATTAACTTCTTATAGCACTCCAACACAAAGCAATGAACAGTGACAAACTATACGTACTAGACACATTCTATATGCAAACATAGTAAGTGTCTGTCCCAAGTTAGGCCATAAGTTTTCTCGTTTTAATTGTTTTACATTTGTTATTTCGGGCCTTTATAGCTGACTATGCGGTATGGGCTTTCCTCATTTTTGAAGGCTGTACGGTGACTTATAGTTGTTAATTTCTGTGTCATTTGTTCTTTTGTAGAGAGTTGTTTCATTGGCAATCATACCACATCTTCTTTTTTATATATAATTTATTCAATTTAGAGAAGATTACAATGTACAAATGTATATATATATATAACCTCTTAAAATAGACAGGCGTCACATACATACGATTGAAACCCAAACCTTGCTGAACATTAAGGTCAGTCAGTCTTTATATTATTTGACATATCATATCATATCATATATATATAGTTTATTTGACATATCATATCATATCATATATATATAGTTTATATCAGTTTTATACCCCCAAAAACTTTTTTTAATTTGTTTATGCCCCACTTTTGGACATTATGTCTTTCGGTCTGTGAGTTCGTCCTTCGTCAGTTTGTGCCCCTTCAGGTTATAGTTTTTGGTCAAGGTAGTTTTTGATGAAGTTGAAGTTCAATCAACTTGAAACTTAGTACACATGTTTCCCATTATATGCTCTCTATAATTTTAATGCCAAATTAAAAGTTTTTACCTCCACAGAACATAGAAAATGATAATGCGAGTGTGGCATCATTGTACTATGGACCCATTCTTGTTTTTTTTTTTTTTTTTTTGGGGGGATTGGTGATAGGGATGTATATAGTAATCTCTCTGTCCGTCTTTTGTCAAATACTATCTGTCTGTCAATATTCCTTGTAAGCACATGTACAACTTCTTAAATCATACTTAAAAAAAAAGTTAATGACAAATAAAATTATTTTTATATTTTTATATTTTTTTTTTTTGTCATTTGTTTATGCTTTTTCTGTTAATATGAAGTTAAAAACTTTTTATTTAGTTTCAGATATTAATTTCAGAAACAGACTATAGTTGACTTTGATTAAATGATTGCCAGAAAGTGATGAAAATAAACAAGAGTTACCTCTCTTTGATAAGTTTTTTTTGGGGGGAAATGCCTTTTGTTACTATATTTCAAACCTTTAATATATGGCTTAAAATACTCTCAAATCAAAAAGCACTATTCTAGCATTTGAAATGAAGGACCCCTGGTGGCTATTTCGTAGTGGAAGTTAAGTTTAAATAAAATAGATTTTTTTTTCTGAAGTTACTATCTTGGTGATAATTTTGCAAATATTAGGCAAAGACGGTTTAAGGGAAACAAGGTGTCCAATCCCCTGATGGAGCTACACATATGACAAATGAATGGGCTTTTGTACAAGTAACAATCCAAACGGTGGTTTACAGTGGACCCTATCCTCTTTTTTCAAAATCCGGATCTGCACCTGGGGTGAAAAGACCTGTTTGATGTAAGCTTAAAACCAGATACATTATCATACTATTGTGTTGATTTGATGTGAGTTTTTCAAAGGAATCATAATGTTGTAAATGTTGTTGTTTGTATGGGAACACGACAACTGGTACCGTGGACAACTTGTATTCAACCAACCCGTACTTTTACCAACTCGTACTTCTACCAATCCTACTTTTACACACTCGATCCTATTTTTGTAACATTGTTATGTATCATTTCATTAGATATATTGTACAATTTACAATGATTAATGGTAAATTTGTGTTCTATACATGTAATTGATATTATCCAAGACATGTATGATGGTCTGCATTGGGTTTACAGAAGAGAGGATGATGATAAACATTTGTTTTGGAAACATTTTCAACTTATGAACAGATCGTTATCAATCTTTGCTGCAGAAGAAATACACTTATCAGCATTGGGAATTAGAAATACAAATGTATTATAAAAATCTTTGCCTTGCCATACTGTACATTGTACATGTAAATGTATGTTAAGGATTTTAAAATGTAGAGTAATTTGTTTTATTCGTTTGATGTGTTTGAGCTTTTGATTTTGCCATTTGATTAGGGACTTTCCTTTTTGAATTTTCCTCGGAGTTCAGTATTTTTGAGATTTTACTTTTTTCAACTAATATACAAGTTATTATGTCCAACACTTGCATGACCAGAAAATGATACGTGTAATAAAGATAATTCTGCAGTTTGCAAATTGTGTCTTATCTTTATTTGCATATCATGCATATACTAATATAAATAAACACGTGTACAATAGACACAAGTGCAAGTGACAAATTCTTCAGCTACATGTATTTTGTCACAAAAAAAAGAGACACAATTTTTCAGTTTACATTATAAATAAATAAAAATATAAAATAAAGACCATGTATTTGGCCTATCACTGCCTATAACAAGTTTAATTCATATACATGTACCTATTTAAATATTTGTAAAGTTCATGTACATTTGTATTTGAAACCGATAGTACTTGTACATATATGTACACTTAAAGTCCCATGTACATTTACTCCATATCCTTTCATTTTGTATGTACACTTAAAGAGCATTTGAACCATGCATAGATACATTTATACCATGTTTTTGATAAATGGTATTTACATTTAAAATAGATCATATATTTGGTCAAGAAAATTGCAAATTAACCGTGTCATGCATGTAATCGCTCAATAAAATTTGTTGTTTGAAACGCATTGTATAAAAGGACCTGCAAAAAAGAGAAAGACACAATTATTCAGTTTACATAAATAAATATTATATAAAGAAAAAATATTATAAAAAATATTATACAATTATAGCCTTTGTATGAGGTCGATACGAGGTTATATCGACCTAAGAGAAGCATATGGACTGAGGACGAAGTCCGAGGTCGATATGCTTCTGTGGGTCGATATAACATCGTATTGACCTCAACCAAAGGCTACAATTGTTATATTATTAATCAACAACTATAGCATGAACAATTTAAAAGTGGGGATTTTCAGAATCTATGTTTTGTAACATGCTGTATGCCCTGTGCAATATGCTGTTTTTGACCTACGAAAAGCTAAACACAACAGTATTGGCGTGCAAACTGAGCAAATACAGTGGAGATCACTTCTAACCTCTCATTAGAACTGTCAGAATAATCTGTCATAGAACTGTTCTAACCTGTCCTAGAACAGTTCTACCTAGAACAGTTCTACCCTAGAACTGTTCTTAGTAGAACTGTCAGAATCAGTTCTAGGTAGAACTGACTAAATCAGTTCTAGGTAGAACTGACTAAATCAGTTCTAGGTAGAACTGTCAGGATCAGTTCTAGGGTAGAACTGTCTAAAACTGTTCTAGGTAGAACTGTCCAAATCAGTTCTAACCGTAGAACTGTCAGCAGAACTGACTAAATCAGTCAGGACTGTAGAACAGTTCTAAATGACGTCACTGCAGTAAGGGCACTTTAGAATTTAGAAGAAAAAAATCAGTTCCAATTACTTTACTATATAATAGCAGATTTTCTATATTTTTTACTGATCAAACGTTACATGTACAAATATCGAAGTGGATAGAAAGGTTATCCAACTCATCGGAGAAATATTTTTATAAGATTGCATATAAACATCATTGTTTACGTTTCTTCGTTCCCCGTTTTTAACAGGTTCTTCCTAAATATAACTCTGCATTAAATTCATGGAATTTTAATCGTAATTTACCTTGTTTGCCTTGGATTTACATTCATGATTTAAGATTCTGTTTTGACAAATGTTCAAACAAAAATTGTACAGTGGATGAATTATGGGATATTAATGAAAAAAGTGTTGTATAACGTAAAAAAAATATGTACATTTGCACCATCTCGTCAATTTAGCCAGACTTATCCGTAACGATTATAAATGATATCTGGGAGTCTGGAACGTCAGAAAAATATACTCGATCTGAACATGAATGAAACATTTGCCCCTGGACGTTAGGCTACAAACAAAATCAATCATTTTTCTTTTCCTGCTTCAAATTATATTAACAGTCATGACAGTATACTATTCCAAGAAGAGGACTTCTCATACATGTACTTTTCATTTTAACATAAAGTATAGGAATCAGTCATGTGAGTGTTGGATGATACCGTTTAATAGTTTTGTTTAAAAAACAAACCATCACGAACTACTGACTTAAACAGTCACTCTAGTGACGGTTCATTATTATGGATACAGAGAGGAAATAATGGCTCGCTAAATTGATGTGGACAAAATTTTTAGATATGGTATACATTGTGTTTCAAAGTTGGTGTCATCTTTATCATACGATCTGTCCTGACATAGAAATATTATTGGTTTACAATGAGGCCATATATATTTATTTGATAAAGTGTAAATTTATATGTTCAGTTTTGGTTGATGCGGTCAAATAATTTTGTTAAAGCGAATCAGTCTGATATATTGAAACTACTGAAATTTGTTTACGATTCAATATTTTGAATAAAAAGAGGACATGCTGGTACTCTAAATTGATGTGGAAATTTTTCCAATATTGCTGTCATTTGAATTATACAATCCATCGTGATATGTAACTATAAGTGATTTACTATGCGGCTATATATATATATATATATATATTAAGATTTACATAATAAAGAGTAAATATGGTCAGTTTTGGTTGATGCTGTCACATATGGTCAGTTTTGGTTGATGCTGTCAAATATGGTCAGTTTTGGTTGATGCGGACAAATAATTTTGTTATATGAGTCAGTCTGAGATATCAAAACTACAGAAATTAGTTTACGATTCAAAATTTTGAATAAAAAGAGGACTTGCTGGCACTATAAACTGATGCGAGCATAATTTTGTAGTCATTGTTTTCCAATATTGCTTTCATTTATATTAAACAATCCATCCTGATATAAAAATATAAGTAATTTACTTTGCGGCTATTAAGATTTACATCATGAACATAATAAAGTGCAAATATGGTCAGTTTTGGTTGATGCGGACAAATAATTTTGTTATTCCAGTCAGTCTGAGCATGCTGAGGTATGAAAACTACTGATATTTGTTTATGATGCAATATTTTGAATAAAAAGAGGACATGCTGGCACTCTAAATTGATGCAAACGAAATTAGGTAGCATTGTGTTTCAATATTTCTATCATTTGTATTATACAATCCATCCTTGCATAAAAATATTACAGATTTACTATGCGACTATAAGAGTTACATAAAAAAGTGCAAATATGGTCAGTTTTGGTTGATGCGGTCAAATATGGTCAGTTTTGGTTGATACTGCCAAATACGGTCAGTTTTGATTGATGCAGACAAATAATTTTGTTAAATGAGTCAGTCTGAGATATGAAAACTACTGATATTTGTTTCTGATGCGATATTTTGAATAAAAATAGGAAATGCTGGCACTCTCAATTGATGCGAAAAAAAATTTGTGGTCATTGATTTCCAATATTGCAGTTATTTGTATGCTACAGTCCTCTTGACCTAAAATTATAACTGAATTACTGTGCAGCTATATAGATTTACATAAAAAAAAGCAAATGTGGTCAGTTTTGGTTGATGCGGTCAAAAGATTTTATTACACGACTCAGTCTGAAGTATGAAAACTACTGATATTTGTTTACGATTCAATATTTTGAATAAAAAGAGGACATGCTGGCACTATAAATTGATGCGAACAAAATTTTGTGGTCATTGTTTTCCAATATTGCTGTAACTTGTAGTATATTACAGTCCCTCTTGACCTAAAATTATAACTCAATTACTGTGCAGCTATATAGGTTTGCAGAAAAAAAGAGCAAATAATGCCAGTTTAGATTGATGCGGTCAAAAGATTTGTGTTAAACAGGTCCTTCCGAGGTATGAAAACTACTCGTAAACAAATATCGCATTTGTTTACAATTCAATATTTTGAATAAAAAGAGGACATGCAAGTACTATAAATTGAGTGCAAAAAAAATTTTGAAGTCATTGTTTTCCAATATAATTGCTGTCATTTGTACAATACATCCTTGCCTAAAAATATAACTGGATTACTGCAGTGTGCGGCTAAATGTATATAGATTTACATGAAGAAGAGCAAATATGGTCAGTTTAAGTTTAATTTAAAAACATATTTATTTATAATACATGTAATAGGTGGATTGGGAAACAAGTTATTATATTTGGTTAATGAGGTCAGATAAATTTGTTATGTGAAACGAGCCATCCTGACTCCCGGAATGACAAATTTAAAACAATTCAAATAATAATGCCCCCCTCCCCCTCCCCTAATACGAAAAACAAATAATTTATGTAACACACCAACAAAAGAATATCACTGAAATACAGGCTCCTGACTTGGAACAGGCACATACATGCAGAATATGGCGGGGTTAAACATGTTCTCTTGATTAAAAATCTGAAATAAAACCGTCAAAATAGCAAAACTCTATATAATATTAATCGCTATTTTGCCGAAGCCTTTATATTTAGACAAAGAGTTCTTAAAACTTATAAATCAATTCTAGCCGTAGCATTTATAAATCAATTCTAACCGTATAATTTATAAATCAATTCTAGCCGTAGAATTTCTATTTGTAATCAATTCTACCGTAGAACTGTCTAAAACTGTTATAGGGTAGAACTGTCAGGATCAGTTCTAGGTAGAACTGTCCAAATCAGTTCTAGGTAGAACTGACCAAATCAGTTCTAGGTTAGAACTGTTCTAGCTAGAACTGACTAAAAGGTGTCAGGCTGACAGTTCTACGTACTGTCCTAGAACAGTTCTCCTGACAGATTCTGACATGAGAGGTTAGAAGTGATCTCCACTGTACAAATGTACATGTGATCAAGTTTTAACGAATCACAAATCCTTAAAAATATTCGATTAAAAATAAATAAATATATATATGTGTGTAATTAAAAAATGATGATAATAATGATAATGCATAATTATAAACAATATTGCAAAACAATATGAGGCAAGCATGACATTCATGGTTAACATGTATTTCAAACATATTTTATGAGCCAATATCCTAATTTAAAATGAACTGAAAGGTATATTAAGACCAAAGACCATGTATTTGGTATATATCACAAGTTTAGTTCATATGTTTATTTAAGTATTCATCAGCAATGTTTTACAGTCAAACCATGTATTTTGCACAAATCATACGTGTACATACATGTACATATTCAGAACTTTTGAACCATGTATAGACAGTTAGGGTATGGCTTGGGTAAGTTGTTGGAGAGGAGTAGCATACATGTGTTATTACAGATACTTTTATGAGTTGTCTACTCTTTTTTCTTAATCTGTAGTAACATATGTTTGTTATTAGTCAAATATATCATAAATATTTTTATTTTTAATGGGCACTTGGGAATTTTTGAAACTTTGCGAAGTAACTTAATACATAACCTTGATAACTAATTTTCTAATTCAATTAATACATTTTTTATCAACCATGGTAAATCAATGTAACAAGACTTTTAAGTGATAACTTAGCTGTAATAACAAGGCTTAGTTATTACAGGCATTTAACTTATATTATGAGACACTTTGGAATTACTTGGAATCTTGCGCAGAACCTCATTACATGCTCTGATCATTATTTCTTACAATAAATTAAAATACATTGTGATATATGCCTGAGCAAAGGCATTGAAGTGATGTAAAGAAGCTGTAATAACACCCTTTAGTTGTTATAGGCATATATTTTCTGTAATAACATAGGTGTACTAAGCATGATTGACATACTATGAACTGTTATGTCTTTCTAAGGTTTAGTATACACAAAGACAATGATAATATTAATAGAACTTGTATGCAATTTAACAAAATAAAGGATATATATTGCTCCTTTGAAACATGTAGTATACATATGTTATCACAGTTTTTTTTAATTTTTTAGTCCACAATAACTGATTAACAAATGTATGTTGCTTTTCTCTAATACCTTATTTGAGTTACCATGTATTTGGTCAATAAATGTTTGTAACAGACCATGTATTTGGTCATTAGATGTTACTTATAAACCATATTTTTGGTCAATAAATTTTGGTTATCAGGTTATAGACTATGTATTTAGGCTATAAATGTTACTTATAGACCATGTGTTTGGTTTTTGTTCAATTGAATTTGATAATTAGATATACATTGTATATAGACCATGATTTGGTCGGTTGATACAAGTTATTAAAATATTCTTTTTTAATCAAAAAGGGTGTATTTAATTTTAAAAATGTACTTTTTTATGCACAAGATATGAATGAGTCATAGCAAAATGCTAATGCTTGGGCCGTTAAGTCTTTATTTCAAATGTATGCTTAAATTGGCCTCTTACCCATACATTTGTTAATATTTCTTGCTCCTCAATTTCGTTTTATTTATATATGAAAGCAGCTTTTTATTGAGGTTAATATTATTATAATGTTGTGGTAAAAAGTGTCGGCAAGACCTGTCTTTATGTTTATTTTGCAGTACTTGCTTGGGCTGGTACTTACAACTTATCAAATATTATTCGTCATATTCAGTATTTTCACTGTATGTTTGTTTTATTTATTTGAAAACAGCATATTATTGAAGGTGAATATGAGATATGATTGCTGTATAAATAGTTGACATGGAAATTGTCTTAATGTTTATTTTGTAGTACTTGCTTGGGCTGGTATTGTATCACTACTTAGAACTTTTTTCAATATTATTCAACACATTCAATAATTTCACTGTTTGTTTGTTTTATTTATTTGAACACAGCTTTTTATTGAAGGCTAATATTGTAATAAAGTTGCTGTAAAAATTGTTATCAAGGACATTATCTTAATGTGTATTTTGTAGTACTTGCTTGGTCTGGTATTGAATCACTTCTTAGAACTGTCCAAATATCATTTGCCACATTCAGTATTTTCACAGTTAGTTTAGACATAGATCGAACTTGAACTAATATAGCTAATATAGCAAATCGTACACTTTGTTTTAGCATAAATCTCTTTTGAACAGCAGTTATGACTGTTGTTTACCATATGGGTATGCATTAAACTCATTTTTTTTTTTGCCAAGTGCTTGGCCTTTGTGGGGTAGGAAAAATTGACTTCATTACATCTTTACTGGTGACTTAGTTGACCCCTTCCTAGGCCAAGCTATTGTATTCTGTATTATTGTATTATCGTTTCGTGTATTTCATTCATTATTATCTTGTTGTACAAATGTATATGTACAATATATATATTGTTTATTTTTATATGAAAACAATTTTTACTCTGAATAAGTAAAAATTTCGCAATTCACCTTCTTGTTTCTTTTTTCATTTATGTCTTTCCTAATAGAATGTAAAATACATGAGCTACTTGCTGACTCATACAAGTTAATGTTAAACCTCTGGTGGTTTGTTTGGGTTGAAGGAGGAAAACATAAATATAAATAATTATTATTATTTCAATTAATTGTTGTTATTTCAGTTGCATCTCAAAATTGCACCAAATATGACAATGGCGATAGCGATTATCATGATGCAATTTGATTTACTTTTTGAAGTAGTGCAATTATTGCCATAGGGTCCACAATATCGTAATCTTTATTTAGATCTAAAACTACACAACCAATTAAATTATTGTTATCAGTATTTGCTAACCAATTGCCTCTCTAATGAGTCAGTATAGTATGGCGTGAATACTGCCTAATGTGATTTGCTTACTAATTTATATTTTGACGTACATATATATATATAATATAATTTAGAGGGAACAGAAAAGTGAGGCGAAATATACCAAAGGGACAATCAAACTCATAAGTAGAAAATAAACTGACATCGCCATGAATGAAAAGGAAAAAGACAAACAGACAAACAGAACAGGTGTCTCAAACAAATTAAATAGCGTGGTCGATACTTAAGGGAGGGGTTATGGTTTTTTTTTTCTAAAAAGATATTCTGATCCCAAATTTGATGAAAAAAAAAATATTGTGGTCAAGCAGATGACAAAAAAAATTATTCCGAATCCAGATTTTCCCCATACCTTATAGTGTTAAATATTGAAAAAATAATTTAATTGATAGCGTTGAAAAACTAATTTCTGACTCAGACAAAATAACCCCCCCCCCCCCTTCTTTTGAAGTTAAATGGTTGCTCCCTTAGGTTTTAAAAAGAGGCTGAAGATACCAAAGTAAGTATCAAAACTCGTAGCTTGAAGGAAGACCGACAAACTCGTGTCAAAAAAAGAAAAAAAAAGAACAACGAAAAGACAAACAACAGCCTATAAAAGACTACATACAATAAACAGCTGCTCCACGAATGCATGATACGCCTGTCGTCTTGTGTGTGAGGTTTTATGCAATATAATTAAGAAGTGTATAAAGTTTTAAGCAATAATCATAAATCGTTTTTGAGATACGGCGCGACATGTGACCCCCTTTTTTTACAAAAACTCAATAACTCCAAAATAAGATTTTGAAACATCACCATAAGTATACAGATCTTTAGATTAATATAACTAAGAAGTGTGTAAAGTTTTAAGCAATAATCATAAATCGTTTTTGAGATACGGCGCGACATGTGAAAAAACACCCCCCTGTTTTAGTTACAAAGTACCGTAACTCAAACAGTTTTAATCTTATTTTCACCAAAAAGTATTCAGATCTTTTGACCATCATAGTCGTTCTCAAGTTACGGTGCGACATGTGGACGCCGGACAGACGGACAGACAGACAGACGGACGCTGGACATTTGTATACCATAAAACGTCCCGTCAAAATTTTGACGGGCGTATAAAAACACCCCCCTGTTTTAGTTACAAAGTCCAGTAACTCAAAACGTTTTAATCTTATTTTCACCAAAAAGTATACAGATCGTTTGACCATCATAAGAAACAACTATGTTAAGTTTCATGAAATTTGGATAAGTCGTTCTCAAGTAACGGTGCGACATGTGGACGCCGGACAGACGGACGCCGTTCATTTGTAAACCATAATACGTCCCGTCAAAATTTTTGACGAGCGTATAAAAACTAAGAACCCCAATACAAACCGAAAGCGATATCAGGTGCTCCGGAAAAGAAAACACTTCCTGCTCCTCATTATAATATATAGTACATTAAACTATTGTTTCTGTATACAACTTTACAAATAGAACCAAATGATATCCATGAAGCAAAGATTTTGCCTTATCGATTTTTATAAGAGGTTTTAACATACGGGTTTTAAGTGCTAAAGTCGAAATAATTTCTTTAGCAGTTAAACAGAGTTGTTTGATCCTGATCTGGAATATCTGTGTAACAGATATGGTCCCATTATATTAAACGTCCAGAGCGTGGATTTAAATGTAATAAAGTTGTATTTAAAATCATCAATATTGAATTTTATATGAATATAAAAAATAAAAACTGTAATATTTTAAGACTTTATTGAAAGGATTTTTTACAGACTGACCAAACATCCAGAAAGTTTATTCTAACATTACATGTATGTATGTAGAAAGGTCTTTTACCAAATTCCCCCCATTTCTTCATTCTTACTTGATCTCCTTTTTTGAGCTTCGAAACAACGTCCTGAGTGTGGATTTTTTTTTTTTTTCACATTTCGACTGAAAAGTCATATAAAGGTCATAGAAGTAATAATATCCAACGTCCTGAGCGTTGATTTTTTCTGATGTCCCCTAAGTCATATTTTTTATTCATAGAAAGTATGCATATCCAACGTCCTGAGTGTGGTTTTTTTTTTTCTGATTTCCACTGAAAAGTCATATTATGGTCATAGAAGGTATGCACATCCAACGTCCTGAGCGTGGATTTATTTTTATATCGACTGAAAAGTCATATTATGGTCATAGAAGGTATGCATATCCAACGTCCTGAGCATGGATTTATTCGGATGTACAATGAAAAGTCAATTAGTGGTCGAAGAAGGTATGCATATCTAACGTCCACTATAAAGTCAATTAAACGTCCGGAGCGTGGATTTAAATGTAATAAAGTTGTATTTAAAATCATCAATATTGAATTTCATATGAATATAAAAAATAAAAACTGCAATATTTTAAGACTTTATTGAAAGCGGTTTTTACAGACTGACCAAACATCAAGAAAATTTATTCTAACATTACATGTATGTATGTAGAAAGGTCTTTTACCAAATTCCTCCCATTTCTTCATTCTTACTTGATCTCCTTTTTTGAGCTTCGAAACAGCAGAGTTCATACCTGTGTTCACTAGTACCGATTCCCATGCGTCCGCATATATATACATTATAAATGTGCAATCGTTATATCAAATAGATACAAAGCAAAAAGACAGACCGGCCGTGACAGGATATTTATGCATATTTTTGATGTTATGGAACATATTTATCATATGCAACATATAAATAAGCCATTGATACTAAAGAAAAGCAGGCTGTTAAATGTAACAGAAACTGAATTGCTGTAATATATATTGTCATTTCATTAGGATCGGATAGAAAGTACTTTTCAAATGTTATGGTTTTATATGCAAATTATAAAATTAAAGCAATTTTAACAAAAGAATGTAGTTTATTTTTTAGTTTCACTAATAGTTAACGATAGTGAACGAGATGAGATAACGATCGTTAACTAAGTGCACGTACAGATACATTGTAAAGGTGCTTAATTGGAAGAAAACGACCGTTAACTACTGAATAAATGGACACAAAGTTAACGTGCGTTTACTGGGGTAGACATTAAAAATTTCCATTTATACCGCGTTAACGTATTGTAGTACACACGTGTTTACTAGAAAACGCGGAAATTGGAGTAAACAACTGAAAGAGGTACACGCGGCATTAAAGTGCGTTTATTTTATGTTATGCTTGGTCCTCATCCAACTGTGAGATGTATCAAATGATTCTATTGATATTTACGGTTACGTTTTAAAAAGAAAAGGTAAGATACGAGAGAAATACAAAATAAATAAAGAGAGGAATAGCTGCTCATATTCACAATTCATCAAATCACAAAAGAAGGTAAAATCTTGAGATAAGTGATATAGAATTTATATGGATCCAAATTGAGTTTCAGAACATGCAATCTTTTCCATAGTCATGGAAAAGTTTCCATTTTGTGTTTATTTTTTCAGATGTATACTTATTTACTATATAGTTCCAGCAGTTAATTTTGAATCCATATTGAATCATAGAAAAATGGGTTTGAACCCACTTCCAAACGATCTATGATTCTGTAATGAGGAGTACCCAAATTGCAACCATGCTTAAATTCACATCCGTAAAAATTGAATAACTGTTGTTTTGTTTTATTTCTCCGAATATTTAGAACAATTTGACAATAGTCCATGCTTAGTATTCATTTTTTAGGAAATGGATGCCTGTAACATATTATGATTGCTCATTTTTAAAAGTTGACTTTTTGTGGACGTCGCATGGCGACGTTTCCGTAGATTTTACTTTTTCCAGTGGATACTTCAACTTGTTATGTATAGACTGTGAACGTTTTGTGTAGATTTAAATATATTTAGCTATGTTGAAAGACGTTCATATTGTCAAATCATAAAAATACCAATTGTTTAGTCTGTACGAAATCTTGTAAGATTCCTGCTGCTGGTTTGCTAAATGGGTGCAATTTGGGTACTCAGTGCAATTTGGGTACTGTGACGTTAGAAAGATTGTTTTCTATAAAATAGAAACTTTTATCAAAATTCAAATTAAGAGTTTTTCGATATTACAATATTTATCATGTTAGTAATTTCTGTAAACAAACAAAATTTTCTCCCCTCTCCCCCCCAAACCACCTCTACCTCCCAAATTCGCTAATTTAAAAATTTAATGCTTCCCTCAATTGTTTTGTTTGTTCGTTGCGTATATTATGTATATTTTTTTTTTTAAATAGTATTTATGATTTGTTTCTGCAAAAGTAATATATAATTGCAAACTATCAAGATGATGGTAGGCGAGATAACTCAACCTATAACCACGACGATAAATTTATTTATAGTAGAAAATCATAAATTTCTTTATTGAATAATGTAAATCACGGGCCAATCAAATAATGTTTAAATGAACGTGCCAGTCGTGGACGTACTATCCGTTGACTGTCCTGATCGGAGATGATTAGGCTGTTGACCAATTCTCAAAAATTGATGAATTGAAAGCAATACGTTTTTCTTGATATCATAATTTTCGATTTAAGAATTTATATATATCTATAAAATTAAGAATGGAAATGGAGAATGTGTCAAAGAGACAACAACCCGACCAAAGAGCATAAAATAGTCCAAGGCCACCAATGGGTCTTCAACACAGTGAGAAAAATTCCGCACCCGGAGGCGGGCTTCAGCTGGCCCCTACACAAAAATTTGTCAAAAATGTATATACATATATAAAAATATCAATTCTTATTTAGTTCATCAACAACTCAATTGAAATTATTGACAACTCTTCCTAGTGAATCCCTTTTTCATGCATGTCAATGCTTATTCCTTCAACAGAAAGGTCTTCAACAGTTGATTTTTTTCTAAACTCACGCACGTAGACAGAAAACAATTGAAACACACAAGTTCACCCACAACAACAACAGGAGGGTCTGGATGGGTATTACATTATAGATGATAATTCACCATAAAATAAAGAATAGAAACTGGTGGTATAAAGTTCGATGTATGTACAAAACTATACGACTCTTAAGTAAAACATATTCTTACGTATGGTTCTAGTTTATAGGGAATTAATATGCATAATTGTATAAATAGTTTGCAAAGCAATGCTTTTAAATTTTTCCTAGGCTTGAGCAAAAGAAGCAGCAATTTAGCTGCTAGAGGTAATAAGGGATTTTAATCATGTGATGCTCTATCAAAAGTTCAACTTTTCAAATATGGAATCGTCTTAAATGCGACAATACTAGTATAATATGTAAAAAAAAGTTCATACTGTGGGCGGTTAGAAGAAAATCTTCATTGGATCATAGAGTGTTACAGTCACATGTAGGTCTTAAACATAAGTAGAAGATGGTGTTAATTTGAGTAATTTATGAGATTCTATACAAACTTTTGAAAAAGAATCTTGGTATCAGGAGTTATGGAATGATAACTAATGTGTCAATAGTAATACTTTAAGATTTTATATATTGTTTAACATCTTGTATTGCTACTGAGTCTAATGTAAAATTTGTAAGTATTTGATGCCATCGACGTATTTTGTCTCTATTCAGACCTGGTTCGTTATAAATTAAAGTGGAAACAGGTCGATTTGCTAGACAACCAGAATCCCTACAAGACCGTTTGTGTATTGTTTGCGATAGTGGACATTTTGAAGATGAGAAGCACTTTCGTTTTGATTAATGTTTTTACTCTGATATCAGACATGAATTATATGCCAAAACAATCTATAACCAAGTTATCTTATAATGTATGTGTAATAAAAATATGGTTCCTCTTTTAGCTAGTTGCCTTTATCATATATTTTATCGAAGAAACCATATCGTATTCTAGAAGTAATTTATATTTTTTTATTTACGAAATACTTTTTACATATAGAATATTGTCTTGTTGTTTATGAATTAGATATCTGTTTTAATGATAGTGTTTCATAAGTCGTTTTCGGCTGGAATCCTTTTACTTGATGTGGAGTTTTTATGACTTTGTATTTACATATAGATAACATAATGGATGGTGAAACTTTAATATAGTAAAGTATCTATCAATTTGTAAGGCGCCTTTGGGGCAAACATGAATTTAGACAAATTAAAACTAATACAAATGTATATAAATGTTTGTTTTACCTACCACAATCTACGACTATTATTACCTACCTGTATCAATAGGTATGTTTCAAACTATATAATCTTTCAAAAGTGGTATAAAATTGAGAATGGAAACTTGGAATGTGTCAAAGAGACAACAACCCGACCAAAGAGCAGAAAACAGTCCAAGGACACCAATGAGTCTTCAACACAGCGAGAAAATCCCGCACCTGGAGGCGGGCTTTAGCTGGCCCCTAATCAAAAATGTGTACTAGTTCAGAGAAAAATGGACGTCACACTAAACTCCGAAACGTATAGATGAACCAAAATTTTAAAAGACATACAAGACTAACAAAGGCCAGAGGTTCCTACTCTAACATTTGAATGAGTCACACCGAAATTTTAAAAGCAACTTTAATATTTCAGTTCATGTACTTAGCACACAAGTTCCAGGATGTTTTACTCTCCTTCCTGTGAGACTGATCCCATATCTGCAAGAAGAAGGAAACAAAGGATTTAATGGTTCAAATGTTATATAAGTTTACAAGACAAAACTTCTCAATTTTCTTTTTATCTTATCGAACACCTTCAAAGGTACATTTGTATAGATCAATAATCAGCTACTTTTGATTCGAGAATCTGAATGAATGCCCATGTTCTCATTTATTATTTTTATCTGTTGCTACGCAATTTATTCTAACTTTTGTACATAATTTGTTCTTGCATTATGTGTTACAGAATTTGCATTGTCTTCCTGTCTTGGGAAAAATCATTTATGTTCATCTCTTACCAGGTCTGGATATTCATTTTCATACCCTAGCCCAGAAAATCAAATAATTGTTCCCTCATACAGATTTTGCTCTCCTGTCTTTCATTTTGAAATGAATGTATTAAATATAACACTAATACAAACATACATGTACGTCTTAAATAAATTTAGTATTACAGTTACACCTGATGTTTTGTTTTTGTTAATACAACTAATAGATCATTTAACTTCAGGCCAAATGTAAATTTAACATATATAGGTCTACATGTACTCAGGTATTAATTATAAATCATCGGCTTTCTAGTGTTTGGATTTGAGCATTCATATTGAAGGTAATATAAAAAGTGCTTTAGACGCACAACATTTAATAAGTGTTATTTGCATGTACACTTTATCAAACGACAAGTGTTGAATGGGGTTTAGTCATATTATTATCTCTCGATATATCGTGTACGACAGTAAAACCCTTGCTGAAAAAGAGGGGGGAGCTCCAAACAGAATGGGAACGTTAAATTCAATGGCTCGTGTACGAAGAGTGCCACGCTCCATGTGGGTTAAAAAGTCATCCAAAAACTCACTGGGGAACCCTATTTCAACAATACTCTCAATTTCTATTGAAAGTCCAAATTCGCGGCCCTCCATCCCTGTCAACATTCCTTGCAGAGTCTACCTAGTATTGTTTTAATCTTTAAGTTGTTCTCTTCCTTAATTTGCATTAAACTATTTACCATTTGACGTTAAATCTATTGCTGAAGGCCGTACGATTGCCTATAATTGCTTACATTCACTTCATTTTAACTTTGGTTGATAGTTGTCTCATTGGCAATCATACAACATCTCTTTACTCATTGTTGAAGGCCGTACGGTTGCCTATAATTGCTTACATTCACTTCATTTTAACTTTGGTTGATAGTTGTCTCATTGGCAATCATTCCACATCTCCTTATCTTTATAAGAATCAATCATCTCAAAAAAAATATATCGAACTTAGCTTTGCATCGGTCCTTAAG
The DNA here is from genome assembly GCA_017311375.1 of Mytilus coruscus. Lineage (NCBI taxonomy): Eukaryota > Metazoa > Mollusca > Bivalvia > Mytilida > Mytilidae > Mytilus > Mytilus coruscus. The sequence goes on along the minus strand of CM029608.1, from coordinate 50,543,808 downwards.
GTTCATGAGGACTCTGGCTAAAATGGCTGCGTTTTTACCTCAAAATGTAAACCGAGTACAGACTAACCTGTTCATCTGGAACAGTTTTAAGGCATAGCATGCCCTAGATAAATAAAATTCATATGCATTTTATGTTTTAGAAAATTTAAAACGTAACTGGATTTTGCTGTGCACTTTTTTCGTCCCTGCAGAAGATGATAAAATTAACAAACAGTTGAGTTTCACTTGATATGGTCCAATCAGGTACACAGTTTTAATCACCAATTATTGTTAGGTATCTATTGTCCCTCTACTGTCCATGTCAATCAATACAGTTCACTTCAGTTATTATCTGTAGGAAGTTCTCAAACCTCTTTCCCAACTTTGTTTATTTTGGCACCTTCTGGAGGAATGAAAAAAAGTTCACCGCAAAATCCAGTTAAATTTTTTATTTTCTTAAAGAGAAAATGTATTTGAACTTCATTTATCTAGAGCATGCTATGCCTTAAAATTTATCCAGATGCTCATGTTTGTCTGTACTCAGAGTAAATTTTGAGGTGAAAATGCAGCCATTTTAGTCAAAGGGTCCACATGAGCCTTAAACTCTTTTGAAGATGACCAGCCGATCCATAAATTTCCGTAAGGACCTTTGTGACATTAATCATTAAGTAAATAATAGCTGCATAGGTTATGATAAAAAACGATTACCATAGATACAAACTGTTACCAAAGATATAATAAAGAAAACAAGAATAAAATGGTTTAACGTATCATAGTTCTGAATATTACCCTAGTCTACATGTAACACAGTTTCGAATAAATCTAACAATTACACAATTAACAAACTGTAACTCATACCGTGTATCCTAACAAGGTTAATTTTCAGAGTATAATGTTTGTTCTAATTTTTGACATGAAGTCAGGATTAATTCTATTGTAGATATTTAAATAAAAAAAAAATACTAAGTTTATAAAAAATCCTAACATTTTGGCAAAGTAGTATCAGTTGATTAGCTTCCATTAATTTGAAAAAAAATATATCGTATTATTAGAGGAAGAGTAGCCGTTAAAATCATTTTTATAATCAGTTGAAGAATAATTTTATTTCTCGCTGGCTTTCAGTAACCATATCTATTTTGAGTTAATGTTTGAGGTATTTATTACATTGACAAAATCCATTCATTGCGTTAGGTTCATATGGTTTAGTTATGTAGAAACATGGCTATATGGACTCCAGAAGATAATTTAGGCAAGTGTTAAGGTAAAAAATAATGCAACAATTTAATGCGATATACATTCTTATATATTGGCATTTAATCAATATTCCGAAAAGGTTTTGATAAAAGGTTGTACTATCTGTAAGTAAGAGATACAACGACACTTCTCTGAAATTCCGGAGGTGACATGCCATTTAATAAACCCAAACTTATAATTACTGTATTACATTAGCCTTAAATATTCTATTTCATTTACAGTCAAAATTACCCAACAATTATCCGGGTCCGGGAAAAAACCTACTAAAGTAGAAAGATACCAAGGGAGCAATTAAAATCCATAAGACGAAGAAAAACAGGCATAACCAAGGCCAAATGAAAAACAGATATTCAACAGTTATCAGAAAAGCAGGTGATTCAGATAGGTCTGAACTTTCTGCTCCACTAATGACACTGATATGATACCGTGCTCGCGTTGAGTGTAGGAGTGGGTTTGATGCCCGTCCTGGTCAAACAAAAAACTCGAAATTTGGTATTTTCTGTCTCTCTGCTATTAACGCAAGCGATATTTAGAAGTAATTGTTATGCCAGAAAATCGCCTTTTAATTGTAGCCAACAAAAGACACAAATCAATAATAAAATTTAACAAGATTTATTATACCCTAGTTTACAAAAAGTATTACACAAAAGAAATGTCAACTTAACTGTCAAAATATGAGTCCAATCTTTTATCTTTTCTTTATCCGGAAATCTTCACGGAATCCACAGAATATTATATCCAATTGATCACAATCTAGTATGATGTAGTTTGTAAATAAAAGTGTCAATCCAACTGTTGAGAATGTTGATGTCTATCGATGTCTAAGTCTATCTATGTCTATTTCTAAATCTCTATATTCAACTAACTTTTGGGTCTGCATTTAAATACTCAAACAGAAATTTCTAGACAACGCTAGAAATATAAATTACGCATCTTTTGTTATGATCATTCTGGAAACGTTATGTAAGTGAAATAGAAAGTTCTAATCATTCCATGAGTATCAATGAATGTTCCAGTGAATTCTAAACTGCATAGTTGTAACACAATGTATATTTATTTTGTACACAATGTAAACATGTATAATAGTCCACACAAAACAAATTAGGCCAACTAAATAGATATGTTAGTTACAATATCATAACACCTCCCCTTAAAAAAGTTTGAGTGTAACAAAACTTTTCATGAATAATATGTACAAAAATACATAGTATATACACAGTGTTTTAATACGTTCTAGATAAAGCATCTGCTATTACATTATCTTTACCTTTAATATGTTTTACAATAACATCATATTCCTGTAACAATAAACTCCACCTAGTCAATCTCTGGTTCTTGTTTCTCATTTTATGTATGAAGGTGAGAGGATTATGATCAGTATAAACAAGAATAGGATGCACAGTGGGATTTAAATATACATCAAAATGTTGAAGTGCAGACAACAGTGCAAAACACTCTTTTTCAATAGTTGAATAATTTTTCTGATGTTTATCTAATTTCTTAGAAAAATATGATATAGGTTTCTCAACATTATCATCTGTTTCCTGATATAAAACAGCTCCAACTCCTACATCGCTTGCATCAACGGCAAGTTTAAATTGTTTTTCAAAGTCTGGAGTGATCAGAACTGGACTATTAATTAAAAGTGATTTGCTATTTTCAAAAGCGTTTTGACAATTTTCACTCCAGATGAATTTATAATCTTTCCGTAAAAGATGAGTCAATGGTTGAACAACAGTAGCAAAATTTGAACAAAATTTTCTGTAAAAACCAATCATGCCTAAATATCTCATGAGTTGTTTTTTATTTGTAGGAGGAGGAAATTTAGTAATTGCATCCACTTTAGCCGTAATAGGTTTCACTTGACCCTGGCCAACGGTATGCCCTAAATAATCAACAGTGGCCTGGCAAAATTCACTTTTACCAAGATTTACAGTCAAATTTGATTGTGACAATCTATCAAAAGTATCATATAAATGTGTTAAATGTTCTTCCCAGCTATCACTACATACAATAAGATCATCAATATAAGCATAACAACAGTCTAAATCTTTTATAACATTATTGATCATTCTTTGAAATGTAGCTGGAGCACTTTTCATGCCAAACGGCATTACAGTATATTGAAATAAGCCGTCTGGTGTGACAAAAGCTGATATTTCTCGAGCTCTCTGTGTCAATGGGACTTGCCAGTAACCCTTCAATAAATCAAATTTGCTCACAAATTTTGCTTTTCCAATATTATCAATGCAATCGTCTATCCTTGGAATCGGATAGGAATCAGATTTTGAAACAGAATTTACTTTTCTGAAATCAGTTACGAAACGAAAAGTTTTATCTGGTTTGGGCACAAGCAGACAAGGAGAGCTCCATTCACTGTTACTCGGCTCAATAATATCATTGTCAAGCATATATTTAATTTCTTGTCTCATAAATTCAAGTTTGAGTGGATTGAGCCGGTAAGGATGTTGCTTAATTGGAGAAGCATCACCAACATCGACATCATGACAAACAGCAGTGGTTTTGTTTGGCACATCTGGAAAAAGATTTTAAAAGAAAATACCAAAGCTTTTAATTTTCTCTACGATCAAAAGACAGATGTGCAAGTTTTGAATCTAAATTTGACAAAATTTCTGAATTTTCAATCTAACTGTCTCTTCCATAGTTTTAGAACTAAAAGGAGGTTCAATTATATCTGGTTTGTCATGATTGTTCTCCAATTTAACCATGGCTAAAGTGGCAACTGGTTTACTCTCACCTTCATTAGTACGCTCAAAATATGGTTTTAACATATTGATGTGACACACTCTATTTTGTTTACGCCGACCTGGTGTTTTACAATATAATTCAAATCATTGATTTTACTCTCAATGGTATAAGGACCACAATATTTAGCTTGTAATGGATGTCCAGGGACTGGCAAAATACAAGTACCTTATCACCTGGCTCAAAACTCTGTCCCTGGCATCTTTATCATACCATATTTTCATCTTATTCTGAACAGTTTTAAATTGTTCTGAGCAATTTGACAAGCAGTATACAATTTTCTTTAAATCTAGATACATATTCTAGAAGATTCAAGTCAGTGTGTTCAGTAAGCCACTTTTCCTTTATCAATTTTAAAGGTCCCCTTACAGTATGACCAAATACCAACTCAAAGGACTAAAACCAAGGATTCTTGAACAGCCTCTCGGACCGCAAAAGTAAAAGTGAACACCATCATCCCAATCCCTGTCAAATTGAAGACAAAAGTTCTAATCATGTTCTTCAATGTTTGATGAAAACGTTCTAAGGCACCTTGAGATTCGGGATGATAAGCACTTGACCTATACTGAGCAATCCCTAACTGGTACACGACTTGCTGAAATAAACCTGACATGAAATTTGAACCCTGGTCGGACTGTATAGACTTTGGAAGTCCTACTAGCGTGAAAAATTTGATCAGAGCTTTGACAATAGTAGGTGTCTTGATATTCCTTAACGGAATAGCCTCAGGAAAACGAGTGGAGGTACACATGATCGTCAGTAAATACGCATTTCCGGTCTTGGTCTTCGGTAAAGGTCCAACGCAATCAATGAGTACTCGGCTGAAAGGTTCTTCAAAGGCTGGAATAGGCAGAAGTGGTGCTGGTGGTATTTTCTGGTTAGGCTTACCAACAACCTGGCATATATGGCATGATTTGCAGTATTCTGCGACATCATTTCTAAGTCTTGGCCAGTAGAAATGCTGCAAGATTTTAAGGCAAGTCTTCTTTATACCTAAGTGTCCAGCCAAGGGGTGTCATGGGCAAGACCAATAATTTCTTGCCTATAAATTTTCGGCACCACCACTTGGTATACCACTCTCCATTCCTCCTCTGGGGTAGCATCAGGGGGCCTCCACTTTCTCATTAAAATGCCGTCTTGATGGTAATAGCATTCGGCCACTTTGTCTGCTTCCTCCTGTGGTTGAGCCCTCTTGCTGAGCTGAAGAACTTCAGGGTCTTTATTTTGTTCTTCGACAAATTTCCTTCGGTCTAATGAATGGCTGTTTACGTCTGGCCATGGCATAATTACATTCTTGCTAATACTAGGTGGTCTTATTACGGCCTTCTCTGAGCTACCGGGACCTTCAATGTCGGCTAGAAAGGTGTCAGAAAGGTCCATGTAATCAAACTGGTCTTCTTGCAAATCCTCATTTTGTTGTTTTCTAGCCATCGCCCTAGTAACGACACAAGCTGGATACAGTTCAGCATCATCTTCAGGTGATTTAACATCCACCACCGGTTCACTGGTAACAATTGGTTCAGCAACCACTTTGTTCCTAGCTAGATCATTTCCTAGCAATAATGAAACACCCTCAACAGGGAGATTAGGACGAACACCCACAACAACTGGTCCAGTTATCAAATCTGACTTCAGATAAATACGATGGAGGAACATCTATACAACCTAACTCCACACCTTGTAACAAAACGGAGGCACCAACAGAAGTCTCCTCGGACAAAGGCAACACACCTTCTAACAATAAAGACTGAGAAGCTCCAGTGTCCCGTAAAATCTTAATAGGCTGAGGAGTAGTATTATCAACAATAGAAACAAACCCATCAGACATAAAAGGTTTATAATCCTCCATGTAATCACAAAAACTGGACTTAAAAGCCTGACTCGCAGGACATTCCAACGTATTGGTAACACGGGGTGTCGTACAAGCACTGGTCTTGGGCTTATGATCTCTTTCATTCTTCTTCTGGAGTCTGAAACAATCAGCCATCAGGTGACCATTCTTCTTACAATAAGCACAAGTCAGTGACTTCTTCTCAAAAGTATCAAATTTCGGACTAGACATATTATAACTAGACTGACTCTTATTCTGTGCAACAGGCTTACTATCAGTACGCTCAGTGCTTTGATTCTTGTAATTTCCACTGAAGTATTAAAATTTTGACCTTTGAAACTTCTTTTATGTGAAAGGGTATAATTATCGGAAATAACAGCTGCATCTTGTAATGTCTCAACAGTTTTGTCATCTAAATGTGTTTTAAGTCTAAATGAACACATTGCTTGAACTCTTCTAATAACATCAGTTGTCTTAGGTTCTTAAAATTGTTATCTATTTTCTTTGACGTAAGCCATTTATCAAAAGATCTTCTTTTTCCTAGCAAATTCAACATAGGTTTGTGAATCAAACTTTTATAAGACCTAAATTTCTGTCTATATGCTTCTGGCACTAGCTCATAAGCTTTCAAAACTTCTTTTTAACCTTGTCATAATCAGAACTATTTTCTGATGAAAGTGCTGAGTAAATTTCAGCGGCCTTGCCCTCAAAAACACTTTGCAGCATTGTAGTCCAAAAGGCTTCGGCCTTTTCAAATTTTGAGCAATTTTCTCAAACTGTGAAAAAATTTATCAACTGTTTTTCACAAAATTTGGGAACCAAACGTATGTTTTTGCTGCATCAAAATTATAATGTTCTGATTTTGATTGGAATTTAGTGTTGCTTTCTTCTTTGCCATTTCAATTTTCATTTCTCAATCTCTAACCTTTCCTTCATTTCAAGTTCTGCCTGTCTTTCTTCTTTTCTTTTCCAATTGTTTTAATTTAACTTCGTTTTCCAATTGTTTTAATTTAAATTCATCTTCCTTTTCTAATTGTTTTAATTTAAGTTCGTGTTCTAATTCCAGCTGTTTTAATTTGAAAGCATCAACATTTTCTACCTTGAGTTCAAGAGCCTCTTCACCAAAAATTTCTGCGTCAACTAATTTGTCTATTACCAAATTTTTATAATTTGTTTTCTCATAGATACTCTAAAGTCTAATTTCAGATGTTTAGCAAGCAACACTAATTCCTCTTTCTTTAAATTATCAAACCCTTCCAGGTCTGGCGTTTTCAAAATTTGCCGGCATCAAATGCCATATTGTAGAATTTTGTTGGCTAGTTCTAATAAAATACTGAAAAATCTTTATTAAGATATTAACGTGCTCCCGGACTTGAGCCCCAATTTCTGTTATGCCAGAAAATCGCCTTTTAATTGTAGCCAACAAAAGACACAAATCAATAATAAAATTTAACAAGATTTATTATACCCTAGTTTACAAAAGTATTACACAAAAGAAATGTCAACTCAACTGTCAAAATATGAGTCCAATCTTTTATCTTTTCTTTATCCGGAAATCTTCACGGAATCCACAGAATATTATATCCAATTGATCACAATCTAGTATGATGTAGTTTGTAAATAAAAGTGTCAATCCAACTGTTGAGAATGTTGATGTCTATCGATGTCTAAGTCTATCTATGTCTATTTCTAAATCTCTATATTCAACTAACTTTTGGGTCTGCATTTAAATACTCAAACAGAAATTTCTAGACAACGCTAGAAATATAAATTACGCATCTTTTGTTATGATCATTCTGGAAACGTTATGTAAGTGAAATAGAAAGTTCTAATCATTCCATGAGTATCAATGAATGTTCCAGTGAATTCTAAACTGCATAGTTGTAACACAATGTATATTTATTTTGTACACAATGTAAACATGTATAATAGTCCACACAAAACAAATTAGGCCAACTAAATAGATATGTTAGTTACAATATCATAACATAATAGATATGAGACTGGTCAGCTCGAGGTCAGAACAATATGTATGGGTAAGGCGACATGTTAGCTATTGCTTTGTATGCTATCTGTGCATGTCAGTTTAGTACAACGCAAAATCTATTTTCAAATCACATTAATATGTCCTCAACAAAATATGCATGTAATATTGCTACTCGACGTAAAACAGCAATCCATCATCATCATCGTCATCATTATTATAATAGTAAACATGATTTTTGAAAATGAATCTGAATTGAAATTTACTTCTGTATCTTTGCAAACGAACCAGGTGAATATAACCCATGAAATACGTGTCATCCGCTCGGAAAGCAGTTTGACACTTTTTGTCCGCCTTACATGTCTGTCCATATCCATAATATCCGGTCCAACTGTGCAGCAAAGTATCAGAGACACGTTTGCCTACTGGATTCAACTTCTTACATGTCATCGGCTTTCTTATTGAAAACAAAATACTTACGATTGTCTCTCTTTCTCTTGTATTTTTAGATAACAATAACGGACTCATGAATAAGAAGAAAGTCAAGTTTGAAAAAATAGATTGAAGAGCCTTTTACGAAACCACTGAATTAGTGATTTTTTTTTCGAGAACCACCATGTTTTTAAGGATAATCAAACACAGAACACATCGCCTCAGCATAACAGATGAACATCACACAGGTACAGACCGGACAGAAGACAAAATGACCATCCGAAAGGAGCACGTGTTGAAATACATGATCTACTTAGTTATGATATTCATCTTTATATTATTGTTGCATGTATATATACGGTAACTTTGTCTATGTCCAGGATTAACACTGCATCGTTTTGTAAATATGTTTTATGGATGGAGAGTTGTCTCATTGGCACTCATACCACATCTTCTTATTTCTAATTAAGAACTAATTTATAATACTCGTGTTTGTCATATTTTTTTTTGAATAAACGGAAAGTTTGTCCGTAAAGGAAATCAGTTTGTTTCTTCCGTAAAATGGATGTTGGGCAACGTCAGTTAGGCAGCAACCCAACAAAACAAAATATGCCAATTGATGGAACATCAAAAGCTCAATAAAGTCTTCTTGTAAATACATCTAATACCATTTTGGAACACATGCAGCCGAAAATCTAATTAATAAATTAAGATTTGTAACGAAGAATTCCAAAACTCAGGAACTATTTTCACTATATACATCTATGAGCGTCAATCGTTAAATCGTAAAAAATAAAAAAAAACAAAAAAACAAAAAAAAGAAAGGAGGCAAAATGATTTCTGATCATTGTATTACAGATTACAGTTACAATTTTACAGTAATACTAATATGGGATTATGATATATTTCCATTTAATGTCATCTATTTGCAAACGGACTCGGTTTTTGCGTGTTACTTTGATGTGTTTCTTTGTGGATTTATGAGATCCAGGATGCGAAGCGAAGAAAGGGGGCGAAATTACCCGTAAGGTCAAAACATAGCGACAAACGAAAAAAAGAAACTAATTTACAAGCAACAAACAACAACCACTGAATTACAGCCTCCCGACTTAGGGCAGGTACATAAAAAATGTGGCGGGGTTAAACATGAAGGCCTCAAATTGACTGGTTATTATTTACAGACTCATTCTTTGTGTTATGGTGGACATATGTCTCATTGGCAGTCAGACCATATGCCCGTACTTTCATATACCAACAGTGCACACGCCGAAATTTCTCGCCTGCTTTTCTTAGCCTGATTAAGTTGCATACCATACACTTAATACAGTTAGTCTATAATTACTTATCGTATCTGAAAAAAACAGACTTATTACAGAAATTGAACATTTTGAATTAAGAGTTAAGTTACTGTTAGTACTCTTAGATCGGTACTTTGTCAGTCTTTTGGTTGTTATTTTGGTGCTTTGTGTCAATCTGATCATAGAAGTATTATATTGACTTTCGTTTTACTTCCATGATCTGATGAATAAGATCTTTTCGTCTGATTTGTATAGGGGCCTCGGTGGCCGAGTGGTCTAAGTAGTTACTACTGTAATCACTAGCCAGTCAACACTGAGGTTGTGAGTTCGAACCCCGCTCGAGCGGGTGCACTTGATTCCAATCTTAATTGACTAGGATTGTCAGTGTTCCTATCGAAGGTCGGTGGTTTTCTCCGGGCACTCCGGCTTCCTCCACCAATAAAAACTGGCCGCCACGAAATAGCCCAAAAGCGGTGCTTAAAAGTGGCGAAAACACCAAAAAATCAAATCAAAATCAATCTGATTTTTATAGACTGTCCCTGGGGAGGGTTGATCGCTCGCAAACATGTTTAGCCACTTCCCAATTTACCCACATTCTGTATGTACCTGTCTGTAGTCTGGAGGCTGTGATTTAGTGGTTTCAATTTTACAATGTCTATCATTTTTTTTTTTTTTATTATTGTTTTGTACATAAATCAGGCCGCTAGTTTTCTTGTCGGAAAATGTTATGTGGTTTACTCATTGTAAAAGGTCGTACGGTGACCTCTACGTCATTTGATCTATGGTGAATAGTTGTTTCATTTGCAATCATACCACATTTCCGTATTTTTATATTGAACATTAAGGATGAGACGCAGAGTAAAAGATCATATCAATGTGTCTAATGTTGATAAGGTAACAAATGACTACATATAATAAACACAAACAGAAACAAAACCAAAGATAAAACAAGAAAAAAATTATACATGCATAAAAAGCGAATAAAACAAACACAAAAATGATGTCAAAACGGAAACGGACATAGCTGACTATGCGGTATGGGCTTTGCTCATTGTTTGTTGAAGGCCGTACGGTGAACTATATCTGTTAATTTCTGTGTCATTTGGTCTCATGTGGAGAGTTGTCTCATTGGCAATCATACCACATCTTCTTATTTTTATAATCATTCGGTTATGTCACAATCGAAGAAAAAGAGTACGACATTGTGGTTACGACAATTTGAACATATTTGTGATCATAAAAAAGTATAATAAAATACCGAACTCCTAGGCAAATTCAAAGATGCGAAGTGCATAAAAACTGACAAAATCACATGTGACACAAAAATTCCATACGGTCTACCAACTGGTGATGACGTCCATAAATCTTTAGAAAAGATGGTTTCAACTAGCTTTGCTCATTGTTTGTTGAAGGCTGTACGGTGACCTATGTCTGTTAATTTCTGTGTCATTTGGTCTCTTGTGGAGAGTTGTCTCATTGGCAATCATACCACATCTTCTTATTTTTATAATCATTCGGTTATGTCATAATCGAAGAAAAAGAGTATGACATTGTGGTTACGACAATTTGAACATATTCGTGATCATAAAAAAGTATAATAAAATACCGAACTCCTAGGCAAATTCAAAAATGCGAAGTGCATAAAAACTGACAAAATCACATGTGACACAAAATTTCATACGGTCAATCAACTGGTGATGACGTCCATAAATCTTTAGAAAAGATGGTTTCAACTAGCTTCCAATTAAGCATCAGCCCCCTATCAAAAGAAATCGTGAGAGCAAAGGTAAGCGATCAAATTCTTGTACTGTAATACAGAAAGAGAGCAGGGAACAAGGTCTCTATTATGCTCAAATTGACAAATAGAAAAAAATGATATTTGATATTATCGCTATTTTACGAATTTTTCCTTTGATCTTGCTGACTGATAATTTCCTTTCTCAGCAGAGTCGAGTGATATGAAAACGGAGTCGAGTAATATGAAAATTATCGCTAGAAACTAAGGGAACACGTGCCGTTGTCAAGGAAATTAACAACGTCTTCATAGGTAAAATAGCGATAAACAGATTATCATTGGTCATCTCAACTCGATTGCTTTTCTCGCTTTCGCCGTACCGGCTCAAGCGAGAAAATCAATCTCGTTGAGATAACCAACGATAATCTATAATTCTTAATCATAATTCAGCTGCGACCATTACATTGAGTCCTTGTGTGTTGAGATAAAAATGCGAGAGAAGACCACAAGTCATTAATAACAATATTGTTTTCTTTACTCAATTCTTACTTATATATTACGATTGATGCAAAACATTTGATTTCGAAATTCATGAGACGAATATTAATGATTATTTTTAAACGCGTAACTTCTTTTAAAAAAAATAAAGATGCAAGTTAAATCAAAATTATAACAGTTTTTTTTCTTTTCTGCGATCGGTATTCAATGATCTATCGTTAACAGGAACACTCAACAATAATAATTCTACCACCCAAAATTGATAAATACGATTGAGTTTTGTAACCCAAAGATATCTAAAAAATGTAAGCACGAATTATATCCTTGGACGTCCATCAAGCAGCGATGGTATCGACACCAGTCTTGTTTGTAATAAAAGTAGGGTGCAACGTTTCCTTTGCATTCGTTGCGACTATTGTGATGTCATTTATTACCATGCAGTGGTCGCATTTAGGATTTTTTTAAATATGTGCCTCCTAAAACAAATCATATTGAGAATGGAAACGGGGTATGCGTCAAAGAAATAAGAACGCGACCAAAGAGCATAAAACAGGCCAAGGCCACCAATGGGTCTTCAACAGAGCGAGAAAATCCCGCATCCGGAGGCGGGCTTCAGCTGGCCCCTAAACAATAATGTATACTAGTTCAGCCAAAATGAACCTCAAGCACAATCCCTCCCGTTAGGGGTTTAGTATCATACCATCATAAAATATACGAGAACATTACCCGTATCATGCCAAAAACTGGTTTTAGAATAAATGTGTTTATTTCCGATGCAAAGACCCTATGAGTGAATCAGTATTAATTCCAACAAATGCCATCTTTAATGACCTGACAACAGTATCGTTACTATATCCCTTCTAATTAATTCTGTTTAAAGGTTTGGTTAGCTTTTGAGATAAATGACGACATTTTGGTGCTTTGTATAGAATATTACCATAAAAGATGGGATGTGAAATACCTGAACGTATAAGATGTCTGCACGTTGATTTATATTTACGAATGATATCCTTGTACCGATGATAAAATTTAGTAAATGTTTTGATAAGTTTATGCTATGGAATGTTCGGCCATCTAGTCCACCCCCACCTCCGAATCCCATTTTTAAACTACTCTAAACTCTTACCATGAACTTGTCTTACTCTGACCTTCTGTCGTCATTAATACGGTAAAAACAATCATGTAACAATTTACTCTCCTGAATAATTCGTATATTACTGTCTCAAACTTCCAAATCGCAGTTTACTATATTTTACTCTCATGATTCAATAGTTGACTATATCCAAAGGGACGAGTCAGTTAGTACATTTAAATGAAATGATCACCGAAGACAACTTCACAGTCCATGGTTAACACTGATCTATAGACAATGTAATCGATATGTACTCGATTGTCTGATTAACCTAAATGAACAGTATATTGGCTCTGTTAAACATGACAGATTGAAAAAATAAAATTGTTGGTTTTTTCAAAAAAATTCTAACAAGAAAAATCACTAGTTAAACACATGATTAATTCAGTTTTATTTACGATGAATTATAAGGGAAAGTAGGAATGAAAATAAAAGTACGATAAAGGCCAATTAGACCAACACCACAAACATACCAACAAAATGATGTCTTTTAATATAAAAACGTGTCTATACTTTATAGAAAACTCTAAATCATCTTATGTCTAGACAAGGTGCGATACAATCTACATGAGGGTATGGATGGGTGTCCTACTTTTATGTATTCTTTATTTTTTTCGCTCATGATTCTTTATCTTTAAAAATAATTGCTGTTCTGTAGTTACTTGATAACTGTATTCTGGAAATTGTTCTTTTCTGTAATCAGTCTACTTTTACCCAATTCTTTCATTTTTGCAGTTATATAAACTTTATATCTAAGCACCCAATCATTCTCTATTCTTTTTTTTTGCCCATTTTTCTCTATTCTTTTTGTTTTTGCCCATTATTCTTTATTCTGTAAACCCCATCCACACCCTCCTACCTCCTAGATTATATAAAATAACTGTTTTAAAGAACAGAATATAAGGATGACAACAATTGGATTGTTTTCTAAAACACGACAAGTGAATATTTACATTTGTACATTCTTGTTTCCTCAGTGAGTAGGATCTATCTTTCCAATACGTTTGACCCATATCATTTCCATTACCAGAAATACTCTTTTACTCTGATTTCTCACGTCATTCAAACGATTTATGACTAACTGGATCTCTGCATCTTTGAATTGAAAAAGCAGATGTGACTGCTTGGCATTTTTCAAACACCCGTCTTTTTATTTTGTACATAATCCAACCCTGCCTAAAGAAATATTTTAATTTTATCATTTAAAAACAGTTATCGAAGCAGTCATACTTAAAAGGAAGTTATCCCCATTAGAATATTCATCCCTTAGCTCAACGTACTGACGTAGATGTTATGCCCAACAAACGCACAAATGACGTCAAATAATGTCACCTAAAAGCCAAACACTTTGACGGAAAGATAACGATTGGAATCAAGCGTATTTTAAACAGAAGAGCTTCGAGGGATTAATGTTTTTTTTCTTTTTTTTCTGCAAACGTAATAGAGTCATGAACATTTATAAGCACATTATAATTCCACCACAATACTCGTATGAATACACTCGGCAGATGTTCATTAATCATTATAATTTTGATCTATGCATGTTTTTAAACAATACTAGAACACACTGGCGACATCGCGGATCCATGACTTGTGGGGATGGTGGGGGTGGTGATGTGGTGTGTGTGTGTGTGTGGGGGGATCGGGTCTTTATTTCTATATCTTTTTTATTTCTTTTTTACTATTTCTGTCTACTCTTTGATCTGCCAATCATTCTCTATTTTTTATATATCTTCACACATTTAATCTGATTTCTATATATTTGGCGCCCATTTTTCTTCTTCTAATCTTTACTTTTTGACCATTATTCTAATCTGTAAACCCCATTTATACCCTCATACATGGTAATTGATACAAGTAAAACATACTTATGTTACTGTATTATGATATAAAGTAGGTCTATAAAAGTAAAATTTATAAATGATTATAGTATAAGGCACTGATCATTCATATTTTGTGGAGAGGGAACGTATTATTATTAAAACAAGTTATTGGTTTCCATTTAAAATAAGGGAAAAGAAACACGACATTCAGTTTTAAAAAATAAATGTTTCTGTATGTTAATGATAAATGTAGTTTGTTGTTTAATAAAGTCCGAGAAAGATATATTCCCCAGAAACCGTATACAATCCGAGTGTTTGGTAATAAAGGCACATCTCATATCGATACCAACATTCTTGACACTGAACATCTATTTGTACCTATTCTTTAAAGACCGAGTTGATGGTAATTTCTTTCCTGATCAGAAGATTTCATTTGTTAATCAAACCATGGAAGTATTCCTTTAACTTCCATGATCAAACTTAATCCCACTGCTTAATCCTGTAATATATTGTATTAGAAACCAATAAAAATATTCGTATTTCAATCAGCATGTACATGTAATTTACATAAATGCTTTTGGATATAGGCAATACACGTAGCTAGGTGTCAATATTTACACACCCATCGATAAGTTGTCATAAATCACGCATGTTGAAGGTGGGGTTAATTAACGGCAAGTTGAGGAAGTCAAATCAAGCTGTGACTTAATTTCCGACCTAGATAAGAAGATTCAGTAGGAATAAAATTATGTTTGAAAATTTTTTAGTGAACACGACTGGGAGGGGGGGGGCACGGGCCCCCGTGCCCCCGGTAAATCCGCCACTGGGTTTAAATAGTATTCAATTACGGTTTTTACATATTTTAAGGACAATAATATTTTATGAAGGAATGTACATACCCTTTTTGTTTGAGTATTTTGATTCTTAATTTTTGATTTTTAAATAAGTAGTATAACAATTAAGGACTATTATCGTGTGACACGGGTGCTCCGATAACGGAGGAATTTACTAAGAGAAGAAGAAGACATATATATTATTGGTATCGGTATCAGATTCGACCCGGAACTTGTTAGTTATTGGAAATAAAAAGCTTGCCGTTTTATAGCTTTTTACGTTGAAAATCGATTTTTTGATTTGTAGTATAAGCCATCCAAAATATTACTCTGCATATAAACTGTATTGGGGTAAATAAAAGTTAAACATTGGAAAGGACAATATGGTTTTTTTAAAAGAGTTACAATTTTCTTTTTGTGCGTGGCAATTTTTACCCGCGGAAGGAGCTTAATTTCTAAATCACTTTCGTTTATGCCTGTACTAATTTGGTTAAGCTTTTAATGAATGAATTTTTCAAAAGACATGTCATTTATTTACTGTCTTCTTTATTTGTTTATGTTTGAGAAAAATCCTGTGTGATAAATCAACCAAAACGTTTTTAGAGTCCACTGAATCTTTATCATATAGGAACTAATTGTCCCTATATCCTACTTGAGCAGGTTTCATTAGTTTGTAAGGGTACATGATAGTTCCTGCGAAAAATGTTTATGGAGTAAAAAATCGGTTTAAAGTCGGTTATATAAGTCTTCTTGTTATTTTTTATTTTATTATTTCCTTTTAAAGTTTGTATCAATCTGATGACTCAACCCCTTTTCAACTGGTTTTTACACTAAGTTCCTACATAATAGAAAAGAAAGGATAAAGGGTATCCATCCATGACACAAAGTCAGTTCATGCACAGCAAAAACACAAAAAACAAACTTTATGAACAGCGCGTGTATGATGTATGTTCCGCTTTAACACCAGCATCCAAGATTGTGCGCCCGCAAAGTATTATTAACATGGTTATTTATGTGCCACATTCTGTATGTGCCTGTCCCAAGTCAGAAGCCTCTTATTCAATTGTTGTCGTTTGTTGCTGTGTAACATATTTGTTTTTGTTGTTTGACATTTTTTACATTTGTCATGTCGGATACTTTTATAGCTTGCAATGCAGTATCGGTTTTTTCTGATTGTTGAATGTCGTAGGTTGACGTATGTTTTATAACATCTACGTCATCTTGTCTCTGGTGGATATCTATCTCATTGGTAATCAAACCATATCTTATTTTGTTGTTGTTATAAATATATGACTGTCTAATTTTCTGGACCATGGCAAAACGATATTTACTAAAACTATGGGTTCCATTATTGGCAAGAACTATTCACATACATCGATCAGAGTTTAACTATATATTATTTGTTGTCAGAATATTATAATAAAACATGTAAATGAAGCTATGATTATTGTTTTCTCAGATGTTAGCAAACGGAGTTCGGTCCTGCTCATTGCCTTAAGGTCTCCTAAATTTGTATATTTTAATTTTACTATATAAGGAATTTTGTGTTGATTGCATATTTTTGGAAGTCTTTGTTAAATTATCCTTTTTTTTTTTTAAATTTAGAGCTTGAAATGTTGAAAAGACATGTATCCATTGAGGAAACCAGAGTGTTGACCTTGTTAAGCTTTGGCATTAATTTGGTTGCTGTTCATAATACACCTTCTATTTACACAAATAACTCTTGCAACGCTTTATTATTTTTTTTTTTTTTTTTTTTTTACATGTTTATATATAAACCTACTTTCAAAACACCTTACGGGACTGAGCAAAACAAGCCACCGAACCTGAACTCTTGCATTTGTGTTTAATATACCCATCCATTCCCGAAAAATTTACCAGTATTAATCGTATCAAGTCTTATTATTTTTTCTTTTGGAAGTTTACCTTAGAATCATACTTCTAAAGTCAACTCAAATTAGAATTCTAAGGTCAACTTCCAAAGGGAAAAAAAGACTTGATACGATTAATGATACGAGTAATTTTTTTCGGAAAGGGAGGTTTATTTGTTTTGATATCAGAATTTTACTACATACCGTGCTGGACGTTAGCGTGATAAGCAATTCGACGCATGTCTTTACATCAATCCACCCTCTTCTATACTATCCTAGCTATAGACATGGGATAAAAGAACATTATAATTAATAGAAATTAAGTCATTTTAATAAACCTGTTTTCAGACTTGTTTATGCTTTTGATTTATATTAGTTAATAGGTACATATCTCTGGCATGGGACCAGTATATCTATGATCCTGCTTATATTTAATTTGTGTTTACTACAGACAGAGGCATACGCAATCCTTAATATATTTACATGTTTTTATGAACGTAACATTTGTAAATGCCTCTCCACAAACGCGACAGCGACTGTGTGGTATACTCGATATAGCGTTAATTAGTTAAATCATAATGTGTGCATTTTATACACCTTAAAACACTATTTATAGATATGTGTGTAATATAATTATCCTGTATAACGATACGCATGAGTGATTAAGTGTAACTTTATTGATGATTTGTAAATCAGAAATCGAAACTGATATAAAATACACTAACAAATTAGTTATGAATACAAAAGTAGAAATAATATTTATATCTCAGTGCTGCAAACACAATAAGATAATAAAGACAGAACAAAACTCAATAAATTTGAATCACTTTTTCGTTTGACATTGCGTCATTAAAATATTGATTCAACACTTCACTATTAACTTGCATGAACACTTCATTGTCATTTTCATGACATACTATCATGATTCCTTTCCGGCCTCACTTACGGATACGCTCACTTATAATAGATGCAACTCAATAATAACCAACCAGACGGTAAGACAGTCTTTACTTCATCACATGATCTTCCGGAACAAGCTAATATTTACCAATGAGAATCCCTTAACCGATTTATCCCAATGTGACATGCCCCGTATGACAAATTAGACCGAGTCTAATGTCACTCGGTAATTAATTATGTGGAAAACAAAAGGGCCTGTAATGGTGTAATTTTTAACTAACACCATTGTCCTGTATTATTTATATATAAAGTAATGAATTCTTCGATTCTCGTATTTACGTCGTGCCGGCTAACAAATTCGACCTCGACATTTTAGTAGTATAGGTAATTCGGAGGGAAACTTAAAATTTGTGGTCTGTTGCAAGGCAATATTAACATGCATCTTTAATTCTCCAGTGACAATTTAAAGTTGCCGACATTTATCCTAGCCAAACCGCTTTGTAGAGCCTACCTTTTAAGTCTTATTGTCCTGATTTCGTACTAATTATGAATTTAATATTCGCCACTGGACGCATTTGGAAACACGATTTTGATAAAAGACTTGCTCCTGGGTTGGTATGAATCACAGTTTGTGGCAGAGCTTTGTCGGAATTTACATTTACCGTTGCCTTGGTTGAATTTTTGATTTGGATGGTCAAGAGTTCTTTGTTATGCTGAAGTGAACTCGCTTTCAGTGAATCTAGTGTTGACAGCAGTGGTTGTCTTTTTCTAGGTCTGAGCGTTAGGGGTTTTACACGGGAGAATTGGAGTAGGAATTAGCTACGGGCAAAACAGATTTTTGGCACGTGGTGTCACTTTAGCCCTTGTTGCGGTGTGTGTGTTTACCAGCTCTGTCGCTGTCCTCGTGTCTGTGGCGACGTTTTAGTTTCAATGAACGTGGTCTGAATATGATATGAATAAGGGTCTGGATGATATTTACTGAATAGAGAATAGTGGACAAATAGTGCAGAATACATGTAAAAAATATAAAAGGATAGAGAAAAATAGGGTGCTGACATATAAAGAATAGAGAATAATAGGCAAAATGTAAAAAATAGGGAAAAAAGACCTAAAAATATACAGAAAAGAGAACAATAGGCAAAACAAAAAAGAATAGAAAATAATATGGTGCTAGAATATAAAGAATAGGAAATAATGGATTTTGTGTCATCGATGGATACCCCCATAGCCTTTGTTTTTCCATTAATATATATAATGAATAGAGAAAAAAAGACCTTAAAATATAAAGAATACAGAAATGAAGACCCCCTCCCCCGTCCCAATCCAGACACTCGTGTATGGCAGGTAAATTGTTTGGTGAGAGATTTCATTACCGTAACTTGCTTGGGACTTTAGTTGGACCATTTCATAGATGCAGGGATATGGTTTTGAGGTTTGACTTTCCTGTCGGACGAGAAATGTCACATCCTAATTTTTGTAGGGCTGTTGTTTATCAAGCCGGTAGATTAGTATCCGACCCATGTCGGGTCATTGGTATTTGATTACACCTATTTTTGGAGGGTGTCAATTTAAGACCGTGGTAAGATCTTTGGATGTTGCTTTTTTTCTGTACGGATATCGGTTTATTGTCTGTAATATTTGTTTTTAATTTATTGTTTTTTCATAAATCAGGCCGTTACTTTTTTCATACGAATTGTTTCGCATTTTGTCATGTAAGGGCCTATTATAGCTGGCTATACGGTATTGGTTTTCTCATTGTTGAAGAACGTACGATGATCTTTAGTTCCTTAAAACCGCTTAGTTGTTTGGATAGTTATCTCATTGGCAATTATTTTATATTTACAAAAAGTAAAGTTAGCTGTTGCCAATTGTTGTTTACAAAAAGTAGAAAATGGCTATTGCCAATATGTATTGCTACGACAAGTCCTTGTTTTGCGTAGGCTAATCCCAAAGATTATTATGAGGACAAAAAGTAGCCCTTGCTATTTTTGTATTGAAAGTTTGTTGAAATCTTATTGAAACCCCATACTAGTAGATGTTTTACACGCGATTCTGTTAAGTAAGTATATAGACGTCCAAAACAGATCGTGTTGCATCGAAGTTAAAATAGAAAAATAACATTCCATTAATATGTAATTTCATAGTTTTGATAAAAGATAGCCCGAGTTATAATAGCATATATCAATACACAAAAATTTACCTTACAAAACAGATTTCGAATCTTAAAAAACATTTAGATTATCTCGAAATTCTATGTTTTTTTTTTTTTTTTTTGTACTACCAGGAATTTCTGTGCGTAATTTTAAACAGCGTGATGCTATGGTCCAGATATCGTGATGTTTCCAAAGTTATGCTAACTGTCCAATGTGTTTTTCGCTATTATTTGTCTTTATCTGTATGTCTCTTTGTCAGAGGAGTCGGATGTTGGTGTATAGGGTGGTCTGTTGCACTGAGTGGTATATTTGGCGATTCTTTATTTCCCTTTTTATGTATAATTTATTGAATTTGCCATTCCGTGATTTAGGTCGTAAATTTGTCTAACTTGTGAGCCCTTCATGAATTCAATTTCTTCATCAATAGAACAAAACTTATAGCTAATAACGTAAATGTGCACTAGGGAAAACTGGTTATATAAGATTTCGGTCTTCGAATATACAAAATAAAGTTATGAATAGCACAGTAAATAAATTGTCTGCAGATAACTGTGAAAAGCAATTATGACAATTTTCTTTAAGTTTTAAATTTCCCTGTGTTCTGCCGTTTCCTGGAAAGGAATTGAGTAAAATCATATCTAAAGTCTGCGCACTATTTTGTCTGCCCATTACAATGTGTCCGAACAATTCTACACACAAATCTAGTGTTTTTGATTTTCATATTTCGTTAAGAATTTATAATTTTTGTTTTCATCTATGCATCCATTAAAGTCTACAGCAAAGAAGGATTAAACTTAAACAGACATACTCAATTCGAATAAAGAGGTGACACTTAATATTGTTTTTTTAACATCGAAAATGCACATAGTTTTTAATAGATTTCTTACAGTTTTAAGATGATTTTTCATATTTTCTTAATTTGCTTAGGTTAATAAATCGAAAAAAAAAAAGAAAACAGACAAATATATCAAGTTAAGGTCCCACAATTCGAATTTGTCAAGGATACATCCATTTATTACTGATTAATCGAATCAATGTTAGAAGTTTGGAATGGCAAAGACACAAAACACTAGGAAATATGAAAGTAAATACACACATATAGTTGAATATAGCACACATTGCTATTCTGGACAAGTGGACTATCTTTTTAATTGATCAAATTCTTTTATGTGGTTTTTATTTTAAGTCATTTTAAGTCATATATATATGCTTATTATATTTTTACTTGAACACTGCAAAGGGGGGTTCGTAAGAACACCCCTCGTAGTATTTTTAGAAAATTCTGAATCCGATCATTTACTTAACAATCTAAAAAACAGGAAGGGCTTTGTAACGTCTGTTTAGATATAGCAGACGTAAATGAAACATGCCAACGATTAATATTCTTACTTATTGAATGTTTACAGTATTTGCAAAGCATTGATTTGGCTTGATGTACTGACGAAGGTCCTAAAATAATATAACAGACTCTTAACCACACTTTTCTGGTACTTTAATGCATTGCACAATGATACTAGAACCGTTTTAATTAGATGTGCGTTCACTACTAACAAAACCATCTGTTTAAAACCATTGAATGGCATGTAAGAAGGTTTGGATGGGGTATACAGAATAAATAATAGTGGGCAAAGGTGCAGAAAAGGGACAACAAAATAAAGAATATAGAAAATGGACAAAACAACTATAGAAAAGAGAATGATGGGATGGAAAAATATAAAGAATAGAAAATATATAATGGGTGAAAAATAAAGAAAAATGGTCTAAACAATTAAAGAATATAATGAAGGATCTACATCCAAACCCTCGTGTTAATAATATGGACTTATTGCCTTGCTTCGTTTAATATTTATCTGCGCACATGTCTCAAAGTTCTTAATTATTTTTGCAAATTTCTGGTTGTGTATTATGTCAGTGCCATGCTTTTCTTGGTCTGTTCCGTTTGTTCTGTTTGTTTTGTTTTTTATTATTTGTTATTTTCGTTCTATTTGTATACCATCTTCTGTTTACAGTATATTGATCAATAGTTTTTTAATTATTTGTTATTTTCGTTCTATCTGTATACCATCCTCTGTTTACAGTATATTGATCAATAGTTTTTTTTTTATTATTATTTGTTATTCTCGTTCTATCTGTATACCATCTTCTGTTTACAGTATATTGATCAAGAGTTTTTTAAACAAGTTGTCTTCCTATTCATTCCTTTGATGTAGTACATCAAAAGCGATTGTTTGTTCACTTTTGTACTTTAAGTATATATTCACAGATTACTGGATCTTTAGAACAATTAAACAAGGAGAATACAAATCATCATCTTCTTCTATTGGAAAACATTCATTCTTTATTGAATGTTTAGTTATTATGCTATTTAATTGCTAGACTCAAGCTAGCAGCCACTCGCGAGCAGCCACTCCGCTAGCAGTCAGTTTTCAGATATGTCTATAAACCCAAAAGTTGCATTTAACTTCAATTTAGCCGTCGAAAACACTATTCAATGAATTTGGAAATTTCATTTCCTGCTCAATATTTTATAAACAATAGTATGTGCTTTTAACATCGTGCAGGTGCTGCACGCTTTAAGACTTCACTTCAACTGTCAAAAATGACATTATTTAAATGTTATTTAATGCATTGATTTCGTTTGATGTACTTCCCAATATCATACAAAATCACGATCTAAATTGCCTAAGTAGTATTTACAATTACAGTGCTATTAACCTTTTAAAATTCATTTCAATAAAGCTGGTTCTTAGAACATACTCACCCATTCTCGTCCAATGGAAACTCAGCATTTTCCCTTCTATTTTTTATAGTACATGGCTTTCCATGCACTATAAAATGCTACACATGAAAGACTTTTCATTGTAGATTAATTATGAAAGTGAACTCTTTAAATTTGCACTAATGAAGTGTACAACCCCCAAGGCAATGTCCAAGGAAAAAGAGATTTATATAATATTTTGTGCTTTTAAAATGAAGGAATTTTAGATATATAAGAATAAATTGTACCTGAAGCAGAAGAAATCTCCATTTTTGAATAATTTATCCTTTTATGTTATCACAACACTATCTCATTGCTCTTTCACTCCATCTGTCGAAATAACCATTAAATGATTTACATCCCTTTTACTAAATATATTAACAATTAAAGTGAGCTAATATCAAAGTTTGATTATTACAATGAGAGGCTAATTTTG
Source organism: Mytilus coruscus (assembly GCA_017311375.1). Classification (NCBI taxonomy): domain Eukaryota; kingdom Metazoa; phylum Mollusca; class Bivalvia; order Mytilida; family Mytilidae; genus Mytilus; species Mytilus coruscus. Next base: position 50,520,125 of record CM029608.1, on the reverse strand, counting down.
TTATGTCACTCGAAGGTGTGAATATGTTCTAAATTGGTCAGACAATACTTGGTCATGTTTTATGAACATTTAAAACCCTCGGCTACGCCTCGAGCTTTAAATATTCATAAAACATGAACAAGTATTATCTAACATATAATTAGAAAATGTAAGAGAATGATAATCCTTTTCTTCATGATTAAGTATGAGCGTTAGCGAGTACTTACTATGCAGAAAGGGATTATCATTCTCATCAAACTTAGAATATTACAAAGTGCTCAAGGCTCAAATGATCTCTTAATTGGTTGTATTCAAAAATGGTAGGAATTGAATATGTTTCCTGATTGTGAGTATGAATGAAAATCATGTAATATTTAAGTGAGGAATTATCTTTTTGTTTTGTTTTACTTTTCAATTTAAATAAACTAAAAAACTTGAGTTAAAGCTAAATTTTATTTCACGGCTATTTATTTTTTGGTCCAGCTATTTACATCAAATACTACTTCATTATGTCAGAATAATATTCAAATAAAATGCCTCTATAAGTTTTAAAATATTTTTAAAATATTTAAACTAAAGATTTAGGTAATATTTAATTTTAAAACTTTTTTTTCTTTTTTTTTTTTTTTGCATTGCTTTGATATTGTTTTATTTGAAATTATTAATATTCTCATAATAACATTACCGGTACCAATTTTACTACACCAGTCAACTTCAACTTATTTTGATTTTTTTGTTTGTTTCAAAATTCAACTTTTAGTCAGTTTCAATCACAAATCCTTTTAATCTAATAAATGTGCTTCGGGGCAGTTGTAACTCATTTATAGAAAATCTTTGTTTTGAACTGTAAATAGGTCTAAACAATAGGATAATCCTTACTAAGAACATGATTTACATTCATTCATTACAATTAAGAAACACCAAATCCCACAATTTCATTGGTCGAGAGCGCTTTACTATAGTCTTAACATAATCTTTTACAACTATAAAAGAGAGACGAAAGATACCAAAGGGACATTCAAACTCACAAGTCGAAAACAAACTGTCAATAGCATGAAAAAAAAAGAAAAAAAAGAAAAACAAACAGCACACAAAACGCAGCATAGAAAACCAAAGACTGAGCTACACAAACCCCACAAAAACGGGGATGATTTCAGGTGCTCCAGAAAGGTAAGAAGAGATCCTGATCCACATGTGGCAACCGTATAAGCGTCTATGTAAATCATACTATCGGTATGTTTCTCTGCTTTATTTTTCAAATATGTTGTACTGTACTGTCGTAGCTTTCAACTTTAGCCTGATGTTGTTATAATATATGTCCTTGGTCTTCAAAAGTCGATCCTTCATGGAATCTAAAAAACTTGGACAGAAGTATTTTAGAATAAAACAATAGTATCCAAAGCAAACATTTTGAAAATTTCTGTTTTTTAATTTTCCGTGTTTTAATTACTGATAATTGGATTTAGTTTTTTTGCAGTTAATATAAAGATACAGTTTTAAGTGAATGTTCCTGTAAGACAACAATTGCATAGTCAAGCCATCACGGTATTTTATTAAACTTTGAAAAAGCTATCCTATGATCAAAAGACAATTTATAGAAAACGCAGAGACATGAAAACAACAAAGATAATATATTAATTCCCATTTTATCATAAACTTTGTGATTATTCACAAGAGAAATATCACACTTTAATCTGTTTATCTCTATATTTGAATTGATATTAACGCGTATGACGTCATTCTTCAAGTGAGATGTAAACATATAACATATCAGTAGGGTTGTTTTTATAAAATACTGAAATCAAAAGGTGAATTATTTCAAAATTAATCCATTCAACAACATTTTAAAATATATAGACACATATATAGGTACAAAAATACTGACACACACGAACAGATAAACCCACATACATTTGTGATTGTAACTTGAGCCCAGATGCTGACACTAGTTTCTGTTAATTTTGATTTATCTGCCAATGAAACAGAAGATACAAAAAAAAAAAAAAAAACAGATCCTGTCATAACCGAAATAAAAAAAGACTAAAAGACAATAAGAAAACATTACACAGAAAAATACAGATAAAGCAACACGAACCCCCGCAAAAAATTTGGTTCAACTCCGAATTGGTAAGCAGCTCCTGCGCCAGATGGAGCCACTATCGTGTTGATTATTCATGTACATCCGGTTACAAGTCGACTTCGGAGATGTCATAATCGAAGAAATGCGGACAGGGTTGTAGTAAGGACAAGTGAAATAAAGCACTGGTCAATCAAAATATGATTGAATGCGTGTAATCTTTAAAGGGATGCCTTGCCATGGAGTTGTCAGTTTATTTTTGACTTCTGAGTTTGAATGTCCCCTTTGGTATCTTTCGCCTCTCTTCATACTAACGGTTAATAAAACACCAATAACAAAGGAACAACACATTTTAGCAACCAAACATCACCATAATCACATGGTTTTTAATTACATGTATTCATTAAACAGTATAGCGGACCAAGATTTGATTGATCTTAACTTTTCACATGGACCTGATATTGGGCGAAATTTTGTCGAGGAAGCGAGACATAGTGATCCGTTATATCGTCGTCTGGATTAGTCTGTGATTACAACAATTACGTAGTGAAACCTTCAATGTACTTTAAGAGACATAATCAAAAGCTATTCTATGATTAAAAGACTATTTATAGAAAATGCAGAGGTTGTTAAGACAGACCACTTTCTGAGATTAAGACAAAAAGTAAAATTACAAAAACACAAAACTCCTAGGAAAATTCAAAACGGACAGTCCTTTATCAAATTGCAAAATTACATTAAACGAATGGAAAACAACTTTCATATTCCTGATTTGGTACAGGCATTTCCTTCTGTAGAAAATGGATGATTAAACCTCGTTTTATAGCTAGCTAAACCTCTCACTTGTATGACAGTCGCATAGAATTCCATTATATTGAGAACAATGTATGAGCAAAACAATCAGACATAAAAGGTAAAAATGTCAAAAATTGAGGTACAGCAGTCAACATTGTGTTATAATCTTAATCACTGTACAAATAAATAGCTATTTCAACAAAGAAAAACAAAAATGACATATAGACACTCTATAGACAAAGTACATGAGCAAAAATAAAAAACAAGAATACAAAAATGACTATAACACAATAACACAATGAAGGGATGTATAAATACCAAGTCACGCAAAAATTACATAACCAAAAATATACAAAGACAAATAAAAAGAACACTATAACACGTAATTAAGATGATAAACAACATCAGTACCTAGAATCGATACTTCAAGACCATCATGTATTATTTGTGAAGTTGATACCGAATATTTATCAACAAGGTCTTGGTATCTTCCGATGAACTTTAGAAAAAGGACGAGACGTTCTGTGAAAAAGAGAGGCGAAAGATACTAAAGGGACATTCAAACTCATAAGAAGAAAATAAACTGACAAGGCCACGGCTAAAAAAGGAAAAAGAACAACAGACAAACAACAGTACACAAAACACAACAGAGAAAATTAAAGACTGAGCAACACGAACCCCACCAAAAACTAGGGTTGATCTCAGGTGCTCCGGAAGGGTAAGCAAGTCTTGCTTCACATGTGGCACCCATTGTGTTGCTCATGTTAGTTCAAACCCGGTAATAAGTCTAATCCGGTAGGTCACATTCAGGGAAAGGGGACGGGATTGTAGTTACGACACTTTGAACATATCCGTTGTCATCTGTGAAACGGATGTTCCATAACGGTCAACCAACTCGTGATGGACCGTAAAATTTACGAAGGGTTGATTTCAAATTCACCACTTGAAACTCTTAGTTTAATAGCATCCTTGTGAGCAGCAACCAAGGAAATCATGATATGAAATACAAGCTCTGGAATATCGAGTCAACTGGGAGATATATCCATAACATAACCCTGATTCATCAACTTTCTGATTTGACACTGTTAACGTTTTATAAAGTCTGAGAAGCAGCCGCAAGCTCTTGAATACCGAATGAGTTGGGAAATGTACATCCGATATGCAGGTGCAGTTGGTATATTGCTGCCAAGGTTGGGGAATTTTATAATTTATCAAAATTGTCTCGTTTGTCATAGTTGTAGTGAGGGATTTTGACGTTGATCAGGAAAATAACAAAACAATTCCTATTTTGTCGTTAACTTTGTCATAATTCAGAAACAAGATAAATATCACACTTTAAGCTGTTTATCTCTATATTTGAGACGCGTTTGACGTCATTCTTAAAGTGAGATGTAAACATATTAAAATATCGTTTCATTCCATATAGTGCTTTGATCAAAAGGTGAATTATTTCAAATCAATTGATTAAACTACATTTCCAAATACATATGTCACTCGTGTATGGCAGTTAAATTGTTGGGTGAGGGATTTCATTGCCGTAGCTTGCTTGAGACTTTAGTTTGACCATTTCATAGATGCAGGTATATGGTTTTGAGAATTGACTTTCCTGTCGGAGGAGAAATGTCACATCCTAATTTTTGTAGGACTGTTGTTTATCAAGCTGTTACATTAATATCCGACCCATGTCGGGTCATTGATATTTGATTACACCTATTTTTGGAGGATGTCAATTTAACACCGTGGTAAGATCTTTGGATGTTGCTTTTTTTTGCACGGATATCGGTTTATTGTCTGTCATATTTGTTTTTCATTTATTGTTTTTTTCATAAATCAGGCCGTTACTTTTTTCATACGAATTGTTTCGCATTTTGTCATGTAAGGGGTCATCCATAATTGTCAACCATTTTCCAAAGTGTACAAAACATACACTTTTTCAAACCCCCCACCCTCCCTCAAAAAGTGTACATCAACCATTTTCAGATTTAAAGACAAGAATCAATCATTCTTAATAAACAGAAGATACTGTCTATTATAGTTTAGTTTAATATAGAAATTTGCATTGAAAATAAACTGAAACATATCTGACTGTTATATTTGATGACATCTATCTGTGATGCTTGTGTTTTGTCAGAATAAAGAGTATAAAGATACCATTTTGTTGTTTTGTTGGTTTTAATGAATGGGCTAGATGCATTTACACGCAGATTATATACAAAGAAATAACACTGAAAGCAAGCAATCAAGCATTCCGAAAATAAAAAAAAAAAAAGCGTACGGAAAAATGTTGATTTTTTAACCCCCTCCCCCCAAGTGTACGTTTTGTACACTTTGGAAAATGGTTCACAATTATGGATGACCCCTAAGGGCCTATTATAGATGGCTATACGGTATTGGTTTTCCTCATTGTTAAAGAACGTACGATGATCTTTAGTTCCTCAAAACCGCTTAATTGTTTGGATAGTTGTCTAATTGGCAATTATTTTATATTTACAAACAATAAAGTTAGCTGTTGCCAATCGTTGTTTTTCAAAAAGTAGAAAATAGCTATTGCCAATATGTATTGCTACGACAAGTCCTTGTTTTGCGTGGGCTAATTCCAAAGATTATTATGAGGACAAAAAAGTAGCCCTTGCTATTTTTGTATTGAAAGTTTGTTGAAATCTTATTGAAACCCCATACAAGTAGATGTTTTACACGCAATTCTGTTAAGTAAGTATATAGACGTCCAAAACAGATCGTGTTGCATCGAAGTTGAAATAGAAAAACAACATTCCATTAATATGTAATTTCATAATTTTGATAAATGATAGCTCGAGTTATAATAGCATATATCAATACACAAAAATTTATCTTACAAAACAGATTTCGAAACTTAAAAAATATTTAAATTATCTCGAATTTCTATGTTTTTGTTTGTTTGTTTTTTTGTACTATCAGGAATTTCTGTGCGTAAATTTAAGTCCAGATATCGTGATATTTCAAAAGTCATGCTTACTGTCCAATGTGTTTTTTCGCTGTTATTTGTCTTTATCTGTATGTCTCCTTTGTCGGAGGAGTCGGATGTTGGTATATGGTGTGGTCTGTTGCACTGAGTAGTATTTTTGGCGATTCTTTGTTTCCCTTTTTATGTATAATTTATTGAATTTGCCATTCCGTGATTTAGGTCGTAAATTTGTCTAACTTGTGAGCCCTTCATGAATTCAATTTCTTCATCAATAGAACAAAACATATAGCTAATAACGGAAATGTGCACTAGGGAAAACTGGTTATATAAGATTTCAGTCTTCGAATATACAAAATAAAGTTATGAATAACACAGTTAATAAATTGTCTGCAGATAACCATGATAACTGTGAAAAGCAATTATGACAATTTTAAGTTTTAAATTTCCTTGTGTTCTGCCTTTTCCTTGAAAGGAATTAAGTAAAATCATAACTAAAGTCTGCGCACTATTTTGTCTGCTCATTTCAATTTGTCCAAACAATTCTACACACAAATCTAGTGTTTTAAATTTTCATCTTTCTTTAAGAATTTACAATTTTTGTTTTCATCTATGCATCCATTAAATTACAGCAAAGAAGGATTAAACTTAAAACAGACATGCTCAATTTGAGTAAAGAGGTGACACTTAATATGTTTTATTTTAATATCGAAAATGCACACAATTTTTAATAGATTTCTTACATGATTTTTCATATTTTCCTAATTTGCTTCGGTTAATAAATTCGAACAAAAACAGGCAAATATGACAAGTTCAGGTCCCACAATTCGAATTTTTCAAGGATACATCCATTGGTTACTGATTAATCGAATCAATGTTAGAAGTTTGGAATGGCAAAGACACAAAACACCATGAAATATGAAAGTTAATACACACATACAGTTGAATAAAGCACACACAAGCAGACTATCTTTTTGAGTGATCAAATTCTTGTATGTGTTTTTTTATTTAAAGTCATATATATGCTTATAATATTTTCACTTGAACACTGCAAATGTTATAGATTTAATAAAAAAAAAAAAATACAAAAGGGGTTCGTAATAACCCCTCAAACACCCCCACCCCCAGACTACGGGCTTGAACCGAACGTTTGTATTCGTAGTATTTTTAGTAAATTCTGGATCCGATCATTTACTAAACAATCTAAGAAACAGGAAGGGCTTTGTAACTCTTACGTCTGTTTAGATATAGCAGACGTAAATGAATCATGCCAACGATTAATATACTTACTTATTGAATGTTTACAGTATTTGCAAAGCATTGATTTGGCTTGATGTACAGACGAAGGTCCTAAAATAATATGACAAACTCTAAACCATGCTTTTCTGGTACTATTATGCATTGCACAATGATACTAGAACCGTTTTAATTAGATGTGCGTTCATTACTAACAAAACCATCTGCTTCAAACCAGTGAATGGCATGTAAGAGGGTCTGGATGGGGTATACATAATAGATAATAGTGGGCAAAAGTGCAGAAAATGGACAAAAAAAAATAGAGAAAATGGACAAAACAACTATAGAAAAGAAAATGATGGGATGGAAAAATATAAAGAATAGGGAATATATAATGGGTGAAAAATATGAAGAATAGAGAAAAATGATATAAAAAAATATAAAAAGAATCTCCATCCAGACTCTTGTGTTAATAATATGGACTAATAGACTTGCTTCGTTTAATATTTATCTGCGCACATATTCAAAGTTCTTACAACTATAAAAGAGAGGCGAAAGATACAAAGGGACATTCAAGCTCATAAGTCGAAAACAAACCGACAATAGCATGGAAAAAAAGAAAACAGCACACAAAACGCAGCATAGAAAACCAAAGACTGAGCTACACAAACCCCACAAAAAATACCGGGGGGGGGGGTTCAGGTGCTCCAGAAGGGTAAGCAGAGATCGTGATCCACAAGTGGCAACCGTATAAACTTCTATGTAAACCATACTACCGGTATGTTTCTCTGATTTTTTTTTCAAATATGTTGTACTGTACTGTCGTATCTTTTAACATTGGCATGATGTTGTTATAATATGTGTCCTTGGTCTTCGAAAGTCGATCCTTATCGGAATTTAAGGAAACTTGGACAGAAGTATTTTAGAATAAACACAGTAGTATCCAAAGGAAACATTTTGAAAACTTTCCGTGTTTAAACTACTGATAATTGGATATAGTTTTATTTTTGCAGTGAACATAAAGATACAGTTTTAAGTGAATATTCCTGTAAGACAACAATTACATAGTCAAACCTTCATGGTATTTTATTAAACTTTGAAAAGGCTATCCTATGATCAAAACACAATTTATAGAAAATACAGAGGTTGTTAAGGCTTTTAACTTTTGACTTTCATCTTGGACATGACAACAACAAAGATAATATATTAATTCCCATTTTATCATAAGAGAAATATCACACTTTAATCTGTTTATCTCTATATTTGAATTGATATTAACGCGTTTGACGTCATTCTTCAAGTGAGATGTAAACATATTACAAATATAAGTAGGGTTATTAAAAAAAAAGTACCAATATCAAAAGGTGAATTATTTCAAAATTAATCCATTCAACAACATTTTAAAATATATAGACACATATATAGGCACAAAAATACTGACACACACGGACACATAAACGCACATCCATGTGTGATTGTAACTTTAGCCTAGATGCTGACACCAGTTTCTGTTAATTTTGATTTATCTGCCAATGAAAGAGAAGATACAAAAAAAAAAACAGATCCTATCATAACCGAAATTAAAAACGACTAAAAGACAATAAGAAAACATTACACAGAAAAATACAGATAAAGCAACATGAACCCCCGCAAAAATTTGGTTCAACTCCGAATTGGTAAGCAGATCCTGCGCCAGATGGAGCCTGTCGTGTTGGTTATTCATGTACAATCCGGTTACAAGTCGACTTCGGAGATGTCATAATCGAGGAAATGCGGACAGGATTGTAGTAAGGACAAGTGGAATAAAGCACTGGTCAATCAAAATATGATTGAGTGCGTGTAACCTTTAAAGGGATGCCTTGCCATGGCGTTGTCAGTTTATTTTCGACTTCTGAGTTTGGATGCCCCTTTGGTATCTTTCGCCTCTCTTCATACTAACAGTTAATAAAACACCAATAACAAAGGAACAACACATTTTAGCAACCAAATATCACCATAATCACACGACTTTTAGTTATTCATTAACAGTATAGCGGACCAAGATTTGATTGGTCGTAACTTTTAACATGGACCTGATATTGGGCGAAATGTTGTCGAGGAAGCGAGACATAGTGATACGTTATATCGTCGTCTGGATCAGTCTGTGATTACAACAATCACGTAGTGAAACCTTCATTGTATTTTAAGAAAACATAATCAAAAGCTATTATATGACTAAAAGACTATTTATGGAAAATGCAGAGGTTGTTAAGACAGACCACTTTCTGAGATTCAGACAAAAAGTAAAATTATAACAAAAATACAGAACTCCTACGAAAATTCAAAACGGAAAGTTCTTGATCAAATTGCAAAATCACCTCACACAAATGGAAAACAACTGTGATATTCCTAACTTGGTACAGGCATTTCCTTATGTAGAACATGGTCGATTAAACTTCGTTTTATAGCTATCTAAACCTCTCACTTGTATGACAGTCGCACATAATTCCATTATACATGTATTGACAACAATGTGTGAGCAAAACAATCAGACATAATAGGTAAAAATGTCAAAAATTGGGATACAGCAGTCAACATTGTGTTATAATCTTAATCATTATAAAAATAAATAACTATTTCAACAACAAAAAAAAAAAAAAAAAAAATGACATATCTATAGACAAAGTACATGAGCAAAAACATGAAAAATGAAAGACTAGAATAGAAAATGATCATAGCACAATAACACAATGACGGGATGTATAAATACCCAGACATCCCAAAACATGCAAAAGTATATAACCAAAAATGGACTGAACAGTAACGGTTAAAAATACAAAGACAAATAAAACGAACACGATAACACGTTATTAAGATGATAAACAACGTCAGTACCTATAATCTATACTTCAAGACCATCATGTATTTTTTGTGAAGTTGATACGGAATATATATCAACAAGGTCTTGGTATCTTTCGATGAACTTTAGAAAAAAGGACGAGACGTTCTTTGAAAAAGAGAGGCGAAAGGTACTAAAGGGACATTCACTTTCATAAGTAGAAAATAAACTGACAAGGCCATGGCTAAAAAAAAGACCAGCAGACAAACAACAGTACAACAAAACACAACATAGAAAACTAAAGACTGAGCAACACGAACCCCACAAAAAACTGGGGTTCATTTCAGGTGCTCCGGAAGGGTAAGCAGATCCTGCTCCAAATGGGGAATCCATCGTGTTGCTCATGTTAGTACAAACCCAGTAATAAGTCTAATTCTGCAAGTCACATTCAGGGAAAATAGGGACGGGATTGTAGTTACAACACTTGGAACATACATATATCTGCTGTCATCTGTGAAACGGATGTTTCATAACGGTCAACCAACTAGTGATGGCGTCCATAAAATTTACGAAGGGATGATTTCAACCACTGAAACTCTTGGTTTAAAAGCGTCCTTGTGAGCAGCAACATTCTATCAAGGAAATCATGATAGGAAATACAAGCCCTGGAATATCGTATCAACTGGGAGATATATACATAACATAACATAACACTGCTTCATCTACTTTCTGATCAGACACTGGTAACGTTTTATAAAGTCTGAGTAGCAGCTGAAAGCTCTTGAATACCGAATGAGTTGGGAAATGTATATCCCATATGCAGGTGAAGTTGGTATATTGCTGCTAAGGTGGGAAATTTATAATTTCAAAATGAAAATCGTCTCGTTTGTCATAGTTGTAGTGAGGGATTTTGACGTTGATCAGGAAAATAACAAAACAATTACTATTTTGTCGTTAACTTTGTCATAATTCACACTTTAAACTGTTTATCTCTATATTTGAGAAACGTTTGACGTCATTCTAAAAGTGAGATGTAAACATATTAAAACACGTTTCATTCCATAAGTGCATTGATCAAAAGGTGAATTATTTCAAATCAATTGATTCAACAACATTTCCAAATACATATGTAAACATTCAGTGGTGTCATAATCGAGGAAAAGATGAAAGGGCTGTATTAAGGTGAAGTAGAACAAAGCCGCGGTCAGCTGCAGCACAATAATCCATAACGTTCAACCAAAATATGATGTCTGAAGTGAAACCTGTGAAGGGATGACTTCATGCTAACATCCGTTTGTAAAACAGGCATATATTGGAACTATATATTTAGCAAACCGGACCGATGAACAAATACACGATGAATACAATGTAAGATAGTTTGATCAATACAGTTTTGATTTTGATCAAATCAGCTAGAGGATACAGCAACTGGTATTCCAGTGAAATTTATAGACATATACAGGTTTTATTCTTTTTTTTTTTTTTTTTCATTGTTTGAAAATCGCCTCCTTTTAACATTGGGTGACAAGTAATCACCGGAGTGTCTTTTGTTTGATTATTTCGATCATTTCGTATAAGGTTTGCAACTATAGGTCACCTTTAACAATGAGCAAAACCCATACCGTATAGCAATCCAGAAAAGGCTCCGAAATGAGAAACCCAAAGGCTTGATTTATGTGAAAAACAATAAACGAAAAACAAATATGATAAACAGCAACAAACGAAAACCACTGAACATGATTGCGGACACGCCAATACTGATGTGGGAAGCAACATAAACAATATAGTGAAATACATTGTAAGAGAAATCGCTACATTTGTAAACTGGTGGACTCAACGTAAAAGATCGTGATGTTGAAAAGGGCTAAACCACCAAAGAGAAATCCCGAACCTAAATATCGTAAGAAATAAATGGTATCGTTTCTTGCTTTTACAATTCTCATTTACTTGCATGAATTTTAGTCTAACATTCATTTTTGTCTTATGTTCATTTGTTTAGTTAACTGTCAGATTTATCCACTGCGGTAAATTCAATACTATAAAGACAATTCGCTAGCAGTCAATTCAGTACTGTTCCGTAGCTTTTCAGTCAATTCAGTACTGTTCCATAGCTTTTCAGTCAATTCAGTACTGTTCCGTAGCTTTTCAGTCAATTCAGTACTGTTCCGTAGCTTTTCAGTCAATTCAGTACTGTTCCGTAGCTTTTCAGTCAATTCAGTACTGTTCCGTAGCTTTTCAGTCAATTCAGTACTGTTCCGTAGCTTTTCAGTCAATTCAGTACTGTTCCGTAGCTTTTCAGTCAATTCAGTACTGTTCCGTAGCTTTTCAAACAATTCAGTATGATATTGTTGTGAACAGGTAACTAATCCCTTAAGAATTAATTGTTCATTTTTTAAAACTGTTCAGATCAAATTTGGTTGACTAATGATTACTTTTTTCTTGTTTTCGTTTTGCCGACCGATAAGGTTAACATACTGCATATACACTAGGCGTCTGTTTGAGAATATTTTAAAACCATATTTTTATTTGATGGTATTTTCTGTTGTTGGATTGCTTAAACTTCTTTTAAGATGATATGAAAAAAAATGTACGCATATAAAATATAGGTTACACTGTGTGCTAGTGATATGTATTGTATTAGGTCACTAGCACACTGTGTAACGAATTTTTCTTACCGACTATCTTAACATTTGGAATTCAGAGTAGTGGCCTATTAAAATGATGAAGTCTTCAATATTAGCAACCTATTTCCATTAGTCTACACAACATCAAATACCAACAAAAACAATTTGTTAGCCTTTAATGTGTTTTCTGCATTTATTTTCAATCGTTTATCATCAATTTCTTCATCCGATGTCTGGGCGATACGTTACAAAATTTTCTTCAACGTTATGTTGATGTAACACTGCTACTAAACATGTATTAAAACGTACCCAATATTGAATAAACAGGGTCTCAACGTGTTCACTTTTAACCAATGATATTCCTAGACGTGCATATGAGGTAAGATCAGAAATATTATACAGGTTTGATATGTGCTCATATTATTATAGAGTCATGAGCCATTTTCCATTTTTATCTGCATTAAAAGTGATACACATTTCCTTCAGACATTTTTGAAAATATGTGAAATTCCGTCAACAGTTGTTTTACCTATTAAACAATCCATAAAGTAAAAGATAGGCGAAAGAAATCAATGTGATATTTGAATCTCATGCCATGGCAAGAACAAATTATAAAAACGACAGAAATACAAACAACAGTCTACAAAGCACAACATTGACTTAAGATCGAGCAACAAGAACCCCACGAAAAACCGGGGGTGATATCGTGCAACGGTGATTCTGATGTTGACTACTAGAGTGGTCTGTTTTACTGTCAACTGTGTATCGTAATACAACGTATGATATGTCATATTTTTTTATATCTCGTGTTATTTGTATCGTCAGAAGTACAACCAAAAAGTATAAACAAAAATACCAAACTCGAAGGTAATTCAAAAAAGGGAGAAGTCTATAAAATCTGACAAAATCAAAACGCTAGACTATATCAACTAAAGAAACGAAAGAAAAGCATCTGTCATATTCTTGATTTTGTGTAGGCATTTTGCAAACGAAATGGTGGGCTTTAACCTGATTTAAAAGCTATCTATCACTTGTATGACAGTTGTTTATAGTTCGATAAATAATTATCAATTTACACTAGATGTGACAAGTTTGTCTAGTTGCCTATCACTTGTTACTAAACAATGACAGCTGAAGGTATGATACACTTTTAGTTCTTTCAATGTTGTTTTGAAAATCATATTCTTGTGAATGGTTTATTAGTTTGAATTTGTTTATTGTGCATATGCTTCATTATTTTCCTTAGTGACAAAATGTGCGATGTGGCAATAAATTTGAATGGTTTTGTGCTCCGATTTTTTTAAATTTTTTTTTTCAATTCCGATACTTAAAGACTACGTGTGTGAAAAAACATATGACTAACAGTATCTGTGATTGGATAATCAACCACACCAACCTTGCTTAGTTTTGAAAGTGGATTACTCTGTATTAGGACATGTAAGTTTTTCAGCGACATATTCTGAAATTCCTGCATGAGACCGGGACCTATCACTGTTTGGTAAAACGTAACGTTTTCAAGAAACAGATAAAATTAAAATTGAGAATGCACACATTTGGTTTTATTGATTTTGATCACCAGGCCATCAAAGGTCACATCCTCTGTTTACCTGCAACATCTTGTCTCATTTGACGATTGCGTCCGTCCGGATCCGTGTCCGCCTGGGTTCCGTTGTCAGTAAACCTTTTTTAAATTTTCATCTTAAATTACTCATATTTTTCCCAAACTTTTCAGAATGATTTATGAAAGGCCATCGACAAATTTTCTTTAAAATTGCCACCACTGAAGTACACTTATCATCGAGTTTGGTCTTACAGGATCTGCTTACCCTTTGGAATCACCCGAGATCACCCCTGTTTTTTGGTGTGCTTTATGTTGCTCAGTTTTAAGTTTGAAATGTTGTGTTTTGTGTACTGTTATTTGTCATTTCATCGTTTTTTGTTTTATGCCAGGCCATAGTCAGTTTATTTTCGACCTATGACATTGAATATCCCTTTGGTTTCTTTCGCTTCTCTCTTTCTTAAGCATTGCAAAACGTTCATGTACTTAGTGTCTTTTTGTTGTGGGGATGTATAAATACTCTGTCACGTCCACTCTATCTTTTTGTTACATGTATTTCTATTTGTATCCATCTGATGAGTTAAACCTTTTTCAACTGATTTTTATAATTTGTTCTTATGTTGTACTGTTACACCACTGTCCCAGTTTAGGGGGGAGGGTTGGCGCCATCAAACGAGTTTAACCCCCGCCACATTCTGCATGTGCCTGTCCCAAGTCAGGAGCCTGTGGTTGTCGTTTGTTGCTGTGTAACATATTTGGTTTTCGTTTATTATTTTGTACATAAAATAGGCCGTTAGTTTTCTCGTTTGATTTGTTTTACATTTGTTATTTCGGGGCCTTTTATAGCTGACTATGCGGTATTGACTTTGCTCATTGTTGCAGGCAGCACGGTGACCCATAGTTGTTAATTGTGGTGTCATTTTGGTGTCTTGTGGAGAGTTTTCTCATTGGCAATCATACCACATCTTATTTTTATATGTCATTGCGCATGACGTTGCTGTATAAAATCTACACCGAATAACAGCTGCATGTACATGTATAAAGATATTGGTATGAAGATATTTTTTTTAGATTGCCGTTAGTTTCAACGAGACTTGTTTAATATGGAATCATTTAACAATAACTTTTAAATGTATATATAATAAGGATGTGTGATTTTCATTGAAACAACTGCCCATCAAAATCCCAATCAAGCAGGTTGAAGCAGTTATGGGTCACTGTATGGCCTTCTATTATGAGCCAAAAACTAATACTGTATAGTTAGCTTTATCCGACACGACACTATGTGAAAGAGTTGAAACAAGAAAACAACAAACGGCCTCATTTATGTCAAAACAATAAACGAAAAACAAATACTAGTATGACAGACAGCAAATAACGTCAAACACTGAAGAACGATCTCTAGACTTAGGACAGAAACATACAGAATATGGCGGGTAAAACATGTTTATCAGCGTGCAAACCTTACCTAACTGGGACAGTGGTTTAACAGCGCGAAAGGTATATTTGTTGTTGTTTTTGTTTATCATACATATATCACAGAATTTGGTGCTTTAAAATCAGGAATGACCTCAATAAAGGCAACAGTAGTATACCGCTGTTCCAAAGTCATAAATCGATTAAGAGAAAACAAATCCGGCTTGAGGAAACACATCAACTATAAGAGGAAAACAACGGAACACCAGAAACACTGAACTGCAACAAAACAAACGCCAACAAACATAGAAACGGACTATTTGATAAAACTGCCATAATCCTGACTGGGTACAGGACATTTAAAAAAAGTGGTGGGCTGAACCTGGTTTTATGGCTAGCCAAACCTCCCGCTTGTATGGCAATGTTAACAAATACCGCTAAAATGACAACACTACGTGACAGAAATACAGTACAAACAAACGCAAGAACACTCAGCACAGAGAATTACATGAACAAAAATTATTTTATAGTACATTACAACAAGTAAATCGCAGAATAACAACGGACATCTCCAACGAATTACCGACAGCACAGGACACCACAAACTGCACGTCACATGAATGGATCAACGCCACAAAAAGTGATGTATTTTTGTGACGTATATTTTATCAAAGGTAATCTTGAAATTCATACAAGTGTTGTACAAAGTAATAATGCCATTTAAGGAATTTGGAAATAATGTTAGGTCATTTATAATGTTTGTAAAGTTTAAATACAATGTTCATTAATTTATAGCTTCCTACATTGTAAAAATTATACTGTATCGTCAAACATCTTTGTTTTATAACGTTTGTTTTTCAATTCATGCAGTCTTATCATTGACGCATTACCATATTCTATTTTATTTTATCTATAAAATTTGTCTTTGTCTTCACTATAAAAACGTAGTTTGCAATACAACCAATCTGATGAAAAATAATACGATTGTGATTTGTTTCATATTCAAATAATTTCATGATTATTTCCCCATTTGTGCTTTTCTGGTACATTGAAATTGAAACATATTACACCAGGAATATTTTAGAAAATGAATGGACGCTTGAAAGCTATATTTCGTTAAAATGTTCTTATCTAACTCATAAACAGAACATGCGCCATATGGTATTAACGGTTTATAACGTTTAGAATCCCATTTCTATTCGCACTTGGGATAATAACCCGCAGTCACCTAAGGTGTTAATAAACAGGTGTTAATAAAATTGTTATTGCACATCTGATGATACAAACAAGCCATGTTTTACACCTGAAATATCATATGGTCTCTGTTTAATTCGTTTATTTGCCTACTACTACCTCGAGTCGTTGCATCTAATATAAAAGATGGCAGTTGTAGGTATGGTATGCTTTTGATTGTCTCTAATTGTATAATATATGCGTTATTTTAGCTGTTTTCTTTTCTTTTATTTTTTGGTGATTTATGCATACTACCATCAGTTTTATTTTAATGTCATGAAATTTAAAATTTAAAACGTTCTACATAATCTAGTTATAAGCGCGGTCTAAAGCAACGAAGGTTATCATACGAGTTTAACTAATAGTTTTCGACATCTCTCAGGGGAAATGAGATTTTATGCTCATATTGTGTAAAAGATATACTTAAAATACAATTAAATATTGCTAGTTTTATTGTTTACAACACCTGGAATTTATTAAGTGTTGTTTTCATATTTTACAGCACTGAGTCGATACCGCTGCTGGTGGACTATCAGTCCCCGATGGTATCATAAGATCAATGGTCATTTTTTCGAAACTGACATGATTTTTAACAATCTTTTCTTAAATTGTCCGTTTATATATTTATAAATTATAAAGACACTTTTCACATCCTTCAGGCAAAGATGACCTTAGATGGATTTGGCTTTTTTAAGTCTTTTTTGTTCATATTGCTCTTTGACTGCTTCGGTTCCTATACATCCCTGGCTTTAAAATAAAAGGCATCAAACGTTCCTAATGAAAATATGTACTAAAAATCGATTCAGACGCATATAAGTTATAAACAATAATATCAAGAATACAGAAAGCACCAATGTTACTGCACGAGATGTGCATTTCGACAATTAATGTCTCTTTAGTGATGCTTTAGGCCAAAATGTTTGAAAATACAAAACCTAATACAAACGTTGAAAAGATGATCAAGCACAAGGACCAAAAGTATAGCCAAAACTGGACAAGGAACCAGAGCTTTGTATGAGGGAGATACATTCCTTCATTTAAAATGATTTCTAACATTTTATAACAGTATATTTAAAAAAAAAAAAACAATATCCGTATTTTCATGCCAGTGCCGAAAAAGTTTTAAAAGTCTTGTTTTAATTTCTTATTGATTGGTAAAGTTTTATTAACATTCTTATTATTGTATTATAGGTACAAACATCTCTACAATCCTGAATTATAACCTTACCCACTTCAATGTAATTATTTGGAATGAATTACCAAAGTTAGAGCAGGATCTGCTTTTTATCGGACTTACTTGCGGCTGCGCTTTGTTCATCGTATTAGGATGTATCTGTGTAATTAGAAGAATTCCAACAAACAGACATGATGTGACTTGGACTGCTTCTTATGTAACAGATGTAAGTACCAAAAAAAATATATCTATCAACAACGTTGAAAAATAAAACTGCAAGATTTCAAATGCCAATATACAATGTATTTTATATAACATTTGCACTATTTCTTCTGTACCATGATCAGCAGCTAAGATCAATCGTTCAACAAGGTTATTTTAAGTACATTTTTTATAGTCGAATAACTCTTTTCCTCGTTGGCTTAATCTAAGGCTGTAACATAGTACACAATTAATGGTTATAAGAAAATAGATGACCCTTATACTGTATATATAATCGCGGGTGTGTGTATGTGTTCCTTTCTGTGTGTTTTTCTTTCGACGGTACTGTTTGTGGTCAATAGTTTTAAAAATAAAAATCTTTAACAAACAAAAACAAGTAAAACACATTATGATGAGTTAACATTATACAGAAAAAAGGATATGGGGTATCCATCCATGACACAAAATCAGTACATTCACAGCAAAAAATACTTTTCAGTAGTCAACGAGTTATATTAGCCAATAGACTTTGATATACATGACACAAACATTTGGTTAAGCCTCCTGGTTTCCAATTAATTGATAAGTGTGGACTATACAATTAAACATTGTTATTGTATTGCAAAGTTTTGACAATATCCGAGTATTAAATATGACACTCAGATGATGATCCAGAAAAGACAAACTTGAATTTGATCTATAAAACCTAAGGAAAGATGCTGTTTACCTTATCATCAGATATTTATTCCAAAAGAAGAAACATATCACACTTCAAGCAGTTGCTATTTGTCTATTATTGACGTTATATTAATGCTTTTGACTTCATTCATAAAGTGTGATGTGAACATATTAAAATTATTGTTTTTTTTTCTAAAATTGTACAAATGTTATCAATAAACATGAAAATAATAGTAGGCCTAGAAAACATTTCAACTTGTATGAGATTGAATAATCTATCTGATTTAGGCAATACATAACTATAGTCAGTGCTTTAAATTTTGTACTGAAATGATTTCAAACAAAACTTTCTTAAATTTACCCGCCGCTATGCAGAGTTGACCTTAGATGGAGACGTAAAATATTTGTGGGATTCTGTTGGTCATATTTATAAGCTCCTCACGTTGTCATGTACTTATACGTCCTTGATATTCTCATTGTATGATTTGAATGTTCTTCATGAGGGTAATCACCGATAAGCGCTTTGAATGCCAAAAAATAAAAGTGGTTTTCTTTCTTTCTTTATACCTACTTTGGTCATAAGTGCGATGCAACGGGGAAAATTGGAATATATATTCATGTGTTTAGACAAATATAAATGTTTTCAATTGAATAAATGAATTTCAAAAACAATCTTTCCAGAAAAAAACAGATAATTATGCATAGTTAATTGATCTAATTTTATTGATTCTGTTTTGATTTTTTTCCGTGGATATCAATTTTCGTCTATTGCGGAAGCATGTACATTCGTGTATATACAATTTCTTATTTTTTCCAAAGTCTGCATACAAGACTATAGAACATGTTTACTTCGTTAATAAATACACATTTGTATCCAACAAAAAACAAGGAATCAACAGTATTCATGGTTTTGTATTTTTTTTTTTTTATCCACAGGCTCCACAAAGCGCCCCGATACTGGATACATACACTATAAAGAAGGAAACACAATATACGAATGTTCCAGATAAGGACAATGAATCTTCAGAAATGAAATTATGATTATTTTTATCGAAAGTGAAAATGACGGTAAACCGTTCTGTTGAACGTCAAACACTTACTTGTGTACGTTAATCATTAAAAATATAAATGTTCAGAATTTTTTTTTGCGTCGATGTCCATTTTAAAAACACATTGACTCATAACATTAAATAAAATTTCTGTTTGCCAAATTAAATACCATTTCAACAACACGTCTGCATGAAAATAACTGTCTTCAGAAATGCATAAAAACAAACGTTACGATAACCAAACATATTAAACGTTTTAACAACCAATCACGTCTAAGCAGGACAGACAAATGCATCTTATATATGTAGCAAGTAACAAAATGTGGTATGATAGCCTATGCGATAACTTTTAACTAAATGGCGTAGAGGTAAGCAATTATAAGTCACCGTACGGCCTTCAACAATGAGAAAAACATGCAGTACAACAAGTTGTAAAAGGCTCCGACATGTCAAATGGACTATAATCAAAATAAGAAAACTAATATTTGTATTTTAAACATCGGAAAACGAAAAACAAACGTGATATGCAGAGCACAACTACTTAAGTACAGGCTCCTTTTGATAGGCACATACAGAATGAGGCCAGATTCAACATGTTTGCGGCCTTCGACAATGATTTTTTTACAGCACAACAAATGATATACTATAAAAATCAGTTGAAAAAGGCTACACTTATCAGACACAATGCACAAAAAACAAGCCATTAACAAAAGACGTAACACCTATAGTAACGATCTGAGATTATTCGTAGTAACTGAAAGTTTAAAGCCAGGCACAACTTAAACAATGCCAAAATAAATGTAGCGACATAATGTACTATGTATTGTTCTAATCAATGATAATGGGCAATCTCAGCATAGACCCGAATATATACAAATGAGAATATGTGGTATGATTGCCAATGAGACAACTATCCACACAAGTTCAAATAAAGTGTGTGTACGCAACCGTACGGCCTTCAACAATAAGAAAAAACCCGATCGTACAGTTGACTATATAAGTCCACGACATGAAAAATGTGAAAATTATAGAGAGATAACAGCCTTGTTTATAACAAAACAATTTACGAAAAACAAATATGACAGACATGACCCAACGACAACCAATGAACTACTGGCTTCTAACTTGGGACAGGCACATAAGGAATGTGACGGGGTTGAACATGTTTGTTAGCGCTCATCCCACCACTCAACCTGGGACAGTGGTATTACAGCACAACATAAAAGCAAACTGTGAAAACAAGTTGCAAATGACTCAAAAGATCAGTACGACGTACAAAAAAAAATACCATGAAAACAATAGACACAAAGCAGCGAAATAACAGTACTCGCAGTTACTCAAAAACTATTCCAGAGCCAGTTACAACTACTAAATACATCATTTTCTCCACAACTAAAGTAATTTCTTTTGATTGATAATTTCAACAACACTTACATGTACTATTATGTTGATGACATTTCTTGGTAAATAGTGAAAAAAAACGACCCGAAAATCTACTGCAGAAATGTGATATCTCAAATATAAACCGCAAAATCTGTCCTATTTTAAATTAAGATATTTCAGTTTCCCACGGAAAACTCTATACAAATTTTACAATAAAAAGGACCATTTGATATTTTTTCTTATTTGAACGGTGATGTTCTTTCGGTCCTAATCTAACGGCGTTTATCACAACTTGGAGAATATTTATACAATTAAAAAGATGCAATTGGTGCTACAGGAATACCGGTCAATAAACGTCATTGCCAAAACGAACATAGATGTTGTCAAGT
The DNA here is from genome assembly GCA_017311375.1 of Mytilus coruscus. Lineage (NCBI taxonomy): Eukaryota > Metazoa > Mollusca > Bivalvia > Mytilida > Mytilidae > Mytilus > Mytilus coruscus. Next base: position 50,498,574 of record CM029608.1, on the reverse strand, counting down.
AAAAATAATTACATCTGTAATCATCTCATCACAGCACCAGTAAGTGTGTATAGCATATATATCTTGTTCTTTACAAAATAAGGCTTTATATGAGTTGCAGCAAATAAACTTAAATTTATATGTTTTTCAAACTGACCATTTATTTCAATAGGAAAACTTTTGTGGGTCAACATGACATAAGAAAGTTGTAAGCAATAACACATATTATGAATTAGGCTTTTCCAGTCAATTTCGTTTAAAAGTAAAATAACAAAAATACCGAACTCCAAGGAAAATTCAAAACGAAAAGTCTTTCATCAAATGGCAACATCAAAAGCTCAAACACATCAAACGAATGAAAAACAACTGTCATATTCCTGACTTGGTACAGGCATTTTCTTATGAAGAAATGGTGGATTAAACCTCGTTTTATAGATAGCTAAACCCTCACTTGAATGACAGTCATATAGATATTGATAACAATGTGTAAATAAAGTAGCATATGTTTCGAGGGACGGCGACAGACAGATAGAAAAAAGAAAAAAGCATTTAAATGCCATAGAACCGTCTTCCAACCACAATTGTTAATATGCTCTTAAAACACAAGTTCTTATTAAAAACTGTCTGGTAGTAGTAGTCATGTTTCTTCAATATTTTCTTTCATGATGATAAATATAATCAAAAATGTAGGTGGTATGCGATCTGCACTTGGTTTAGCTTCCTGATTTTATAGATTAATAACTAATTTCTGAGCCACGATATTCCTTCTGTTCGGGCAATAACCTTACAGATCAGTATTATAAATATCTATCAACTGATAAAAAATTTAAAAACCACCAAACTAGTCAAGACATGAGAAATTTCGATGCGGTAGATCTAATCAAAAAACAAAAAGGTTAATAAACAAATGTTATTGATATGTTTATTCTTAAACAATTGTTACATACATAAACGTAGCATTTTCAACACATATATCAAACGAATGGAAAACAACTGTCACATTCCTGACTCTGTGCAGTCTTTTTCTTCAGAGTTGGGTCTTCCCCGGTTTTATAGCTTGGTAAGCCTCCCACTTGTATGACATTTGTTCATAGTCTCGTCATATTGACAACATTGTTGGAGGATCACAAACAACCATACATTAATATTATGTAAACATACATCTGCTATACAGCACAATTACTGAAAAAATTCCAAACAAACATACACAAAAATCTGATAAAGGCGCCAACAAAAAGCAGCTGTCATTAATTACTACGTGCTCTTTTTTTTATCGCATTAACTGAAACTGGTATTTTCCGCCTCTTTTTGTCCTGTTATTTAAACCATATACCGAAATAGACCACGTAATTAAACGCGTTGTATTATTATAAAGAGTGTAGCAACAACATAATCACTTAAGCTTGAGGTGACAATTGTCACGTTTAAATTCAATTGCTCTCGAGCAACTTTTAAAATCGTTACATTTTACTTAACAATGGCAGTTGTAGTTATGATACACATTTTTCTACTCTCATCATGCTTACTTGTAAATCATACTGTTTTGCAAGCTCTGTTGTACTTTTTTTTCATTGGATATATGTATTGTCATCTCTGTTATGCAAACCTATAGAATGGACTTACTGTGTATTCAAAATTAATGTTCTTGTATTGATGTTAGAAACAGACCTTCATATTATCTGCTGTAATGATTTTGTGTTATAATGATTTTTTTTTTACATGATCTCAGGTGTTTCAGAAGGGTAGGCAAATCCTGCTCCACATGTGACACCCGTCATGTTGCTCTTTTATATGAAAAATTCAAAGACCCTCATCCCCCGTGTATGTTTAATGCTCATGTACGTTATGTCTTTGTACTTATGTCTGGTTTTCCTCTACCTTGAGAAATAGGTCAAATATATTTCATTTTTATCTATATAATCCTTTTAGGGTTAATTTCAGTATTACTGTTGTCATCTATCCCTTACATCTGTTTTTGTTTCAATAATTATGGAACACTATGCATTTTTGCTAACGGTAAGTTTTTTTTTTATTTATTACTGTTAGTAATAGGTCAAAGTGTGTCTGCATAATCCTAACGGACTCCTTGTCAAGGTTATCTGTCTGTCAATTTATGATTTTGTGATTAGCTATAAGTTTTATTGATACTTACAACGCAACTTATTATTCAGCTATAATAAGAAATGATATTTCAATGTACGCACTTTTGTAAACATGACGTTTTTACTGATTTGAAATACAATTTCCGTCATCGGAGAAGTAACTTAAAGGAAAACCACTAAGAATTCATTACAAACTGTTGTTTCGAGCTTTTGTTTTCATTGTCAAGTGTGCTTATTGCCAGAATAGAGAACCAAACAGAATTGCAGTAATGTCTTGTCGATTTGGTTAAAAATAGGCTTTATCAACTGATGTTTACAGTTTGTTCTTCTTTTGAGCTGTTACAGCACTATCAAAGATTAGGGGAGCGTTGAGCGCTACATACATGTTGAACCACATTTTTTTATGTGCTTGCCTTAAGTCAGCAGAAATAGAAAATGAAAGGATGTGGAGTAAATGTACATGGGACAAAATCGCACACAATACATAGAAAACATAGAACATTATCAATGAATAACCAATAATAATCAATGAAGAAGCCTGTAATGAATTTGTTGTTGTTTACTGCTGTCCTCCTAAATTGATTGGCGTCTACTATTTCTAGTAAAATATAGTCCCTTTTTTAAAAAAATTTCTAGCATTCTAAGCTTAAAGTAGCTTAGGTGTCAAAATTTTCGACGATGACATTTTCTTAAACTTCTGAAACAGACTTCTGGGTCAATGTACTTTTCAAATTTCAGTATAAAAACTGGGGTCACGAACCTTGTTTTTTCGTTAATCGTTAAATTAACGAAATCACAGTTATATTATATGGGTTATATGAGGGATATTTGATTTTTCTTATTGAGGAAACATTCAACGATAGAATTGGTTCAAATTTGATGATATAACTGTGTTGATAAATACTTCGGAACTATAAATTTACAATCAGAATATGTGTCACGGGCCTTATTTTCTTGAAAAATAGAAAACAAAAAAAAAAAACAAATTGTCCTTTCAAATTCAGTATAATTATCTGCCCTTGTTTTTAAAAGGATTTTTTAAATACACTTAACGACACTTATTTTTCTGATTGATTAATCTTACATTTCAAGTTTTATGTGTTTTAGTTGTATATTTAATACTACTTGGAAAAATATTTTTAAACCAAACAATTATTTTTACAACATGCCCAGCAGGGATGCTCAGAAAAAGACATCCGATCTACCTTAATATAGCGGTTTTTTCAAAGGCATAATTCATTCCAAACTTTTAAACGACAAAAACAAAAACATCTTGCAAAGTTCTTTTATTAAACTTTCATCCATATCAATGATGCTCTGTTACTCAATAACCCACATGTGGCTTCTGTCCTGTTGCTCATGTACACGTAAGTACAACCCCGTTGATAAGTCTAATTCGGTAGGTCACATTGGTGGTGAAGAGGACGGGATTATCATTACAACAGATGGAACATATCCGTCGTCATCTGTGAAACAGAAACTTCATAATTGTCAACCAACTCGTAATGGCGTCTGTAAAAGTTTCGAAGGGATGATTTTAACTTTACCACTTGGAACTTTTGGTTTAATAGTTTTGTAAGCAGCAGCCCTCTATCAAGGAATCATAATAATGAATGCAAGCTCTGGAATATCGTATCACCTGCCAGATATATACTCAATGTCCTGGTGCTGCTGGAATGTTGCTACATAGAAATGGAAAGTTCCCAATTGGGAAGGTTCCTTCAGTTTTAGTTTTTTCCCTTGATTTGTCCTTATTTCTGAGACTTAACATCGGAAGCTTACTTTACATCCTCGTCCTTAGGTCCATAGCTCTGTGATAGATTCTTCTATTTATACTTATTTCTTTGGTACATTGTGAATATGCTTTAATTTGGAAATTTGACATCAGATTTCACAAAATGATTACATATTACATATTACGCCATGTTACAGTTCAATCAACAATAGTCGATATTAAAGACAATTCACTGGTTTCTTTATTGTGATATATTTTCGATATTTTCCTTTCCTTAGCCCGGTTTCGTCCAATTTTCAATATGGTCAGCAGTAACTTCCGAAGATTGTATATTTTACACTGATCAGTCATCTTTTCTACAATATCTAAAACATGGGATTTGGTAATTATTAAACAGACGAACATGACTCGTTATTTGACATCCTGCCGTGAATAGTGAGTTGACGTGTGATTAATACTACGCTATATAGAGGGGTCAATGTAAGGAATATGTTTTAAGTAGGCTGTAAAAGTAACCTTTGCATCAAGCCATTTGTCAAAATATCGTACATTTGAATATGAAGCATGACACGTGTCCAAGCTGAGACATTTTCGCATATGTGGTTCGATTTTCCGGGTACCATTTGGGGTAAGAGTTTCCGCAGTTTAGGGAACCCAAAGGAACCCCTTGATATACATATTCTTGCAGTCAAATATCGCAATACTCGAATTATTTAATTCCCTTAGAATTCAATTCGTAATAAACATTTGATTACTCCATATGTTTTTCATCATGATCTATGGCCTCTGGCACCTAGTACGAAATATACCCTTCCCGAACACTGGATTAGAGCAATTCTTCCACCAGTAATTTGCAAAGATTTTATATTTTACAGCGAACAACCACCTGACAGCATGACGTGTAAAGTGAAATGACGTATCATTAACATTTCATTATCTATAGAATTCAATATGCTCAATTCATTTTAGGTAAGCTGTAAAAGTAACATTTCCGTCAAAACCTGCGTCAAAACATCCTACATTTGGAAATGAATGATGGCACAGGTCGAAACTGAGACATGTTTACATAATTCTTTTAAAGGTTACGATACTTGATACAATTTTGAATGTTTAAGCTTATCGTAAAGAACTCCTTTGATACATATTCTAGGAGCGAAATCTCAATTTTCAATTAATTAAATTCCCTCGAAATTAAGATATTCGCAAACATTTAAGGACTTCAAAGATTTAATATCTAAATGAAGGGTCTCCTGCTTTAGTCAATTTACTATATTCTTCCTTCCTCAAAACCCAACCATGTCTGTTACTAGCAAAGATTGTTTATTATTTTTAATTTATACGTGCGATTTTGCTCATTTTTAAACATTTGAAAACGATCAGCTTTTACTTAATTCAATATAAATACTCGGGAAATTCAGGTCTTTGCAAACATTTAAAAACATTCTGAAATACTCATAGCTTTTGGTTCTTTTGCCTCTTCATCATTTGGTCAACTGCACCTTAAAACAGCATAAATGGCCGAGAGTAATTCGGTAACATAGCAACATGTTCAATATCCTGGTAGAGACATTATTTGCTTAGAAGGAAAATACTTGTTCTTCATTTGGTTTCCAATTAGCAATACTGTAAAATAAAATGTAGATAAGTTTCCTATAACACCAACAGCTAAATAAACAAACGTATTATATCATCGGAGGTTAACAATATGTATGCCATATAACTGGCAATATTCATCTTATCCACTATATCTTATTACAAATTTAACTCACTATATTTTTTAACGGAGTATTACAAGATAATGACAGCCCTGGTATACTAGTATACATATGGATGACATATTTCGCTCTTGAGGAACTTGGGGGATTGAAAACCTTAAAAAAATAAACAGGATAGACGCGAATGATAGCTTCGAGGGTTATTTGTATACAAAAGTATGATAACCGCGGGGACTAAAGCATTAAAGCGGATTATACACGTATACAAAAGGATTATATCTTAGGTAGCTAACAGCAAGCAATATTTTGTTAATTTTGGTAATATTCTATACACAGCACAAAAAATGTCGTTATTCACCTCAAAATCTATTTATACCTTTAAACAGGCTTATTCACAAGAAATATAGTTACGATACTGTTGTCAAATCATTAAAGATTGCATTTTTTTGGAATTAAAATTGATTCACTCAAATGTTTTTTGCATCATAACTAAACACATTTATTCTAAAACCAGTTGTTGGCATGATACGGGTTATTTTCTTCTCGTATGATCGATGATTGCATGATACAACACCCCTAAGGGGAGGGGTTGTGCTTGATTTTCATATGATTACGACATAAACTTTCGATCAGTTAAAATGTGGTCTGGAGCTGGCATGTCAGTAACTGCTAGTAGTTTTTTGTTAAGTTATGTTGATCATTGTCAGTTTGATCATTTTCTATTGTTACTTATTATAACGTCGATCTCAGACTTCTTTTAAACTGAGTTTTACTTGCGTATTGCTGTGCAGGATTTTCTCGCTGCGTTGAAGACCCATTAGTGGCCTTCAGCTGTTTTCTGCTTTTTGGTCGGGTTGATGTCTCTTTGATACATTCCCCGTTTCCATTCACAATTAAATTACAAGTTGTTTTTATTTGTGGAACACCAGATATTTACTTTTGTAGGACGACTTCAGTTTTGTTGGCTAGAAGAATGAGACATATCTTGTACAGACTATAACTGCGGTCTGAAAGGAGACGTTATATTTGACAGTCAGCTCGTTTCCCTTTCAATATGAACTTCAGATTTGTTTTTATAATTTTTAAAATATAGTTCATGATATGTATTTATGTGTATGCAGTATTTTAATATCGAGAACTACGAATCTGCGTGATATTTAATCAACCGACAAAAAGCGGTAAGGATCACGAGTAAACTTTACCTTGGAGCATATCAGCTTCAAAGTCAACTAAAGACAGGATCTGGTCGACGTTGATTTGTATGCTGGATTTGTTTCGAAATAAACTTTATCCCGAGTTAACTTTAGTAGCGGACCTGTACTAATTGAACTGTTTAGGGAGCTAGTTTTGACTATCTTTATTATGGTTAAGTTGACGGATTTTGAAAGTGAAAAAATAAACATAACCAAAGAAAACGCACCTTACGAACTTGACGATTGCTATATTACACGAATGCTCAGATGTTGTCCATTGGTTCTATATCAGAAATAGCCATACAAAACCGGGGTATGTAATTTCTCTCAGAACGAACGTAGGTCGCTTTGAAATGCTTCTTTTTTCTGATAATAACCATATATCGGAAACGAAGGTCTTATAACTGTACTGATATTGGCTATTTAATAAACAAACCTCAAAGTTGCAACACATGAATATTAAACCCTTCGTGTATTAGATATTGATATGTTAAGGCGTCAATCTCCTAATTTGAATAGGAAGAGACAATCAAGGTAACAAACAAACACTTACAACTACATGAACTCTATGACGAGATTACAACTACTATGACGAGATTACAACTACTATGACGAGATTACAGCTACTATGACGAGATCGGGTACTATGAATGCATCACCGTCCATGCCAATACATGAACTCAGTGACGAGATCGGATCTATCAATGCATCACCGTCCATGCCAATACATGAATTCTATGACGAGATCGGGTGCTATCAATGCATCACCGTCCATGCCAATACATGAAGTCTATGACGAGATCGGGTGCTACGAATGCATCACCGTCCATGCCAATTCAATAATGGTGAATGGTATAAAGTTACAGTGTATGCGTTGCTCTTAAGTGTGTAAAGTAGTTTAATATTTTCCTATACATGTTGACTTCAAACTACAATAAACCAATTAATTCATTTTGAATTTCTTAAATAGTGGCAAGTGCCGGATCTTGTATTGCATATATGTTCTTTTAAGTCCGTTTATACTGTTATATTCCTCGTAATCATGTATTTAGAATAACTACAATGGAAACATATTTGCCTCTTTTTGCAAATTCGATCACTTAATTTAATTGAACATCAAACACATATGATGATGTCTTGAGTTTTTCTCTTCCACTGTACTGAGTCCGAAAAAAAGCTGCCGTTATATATTTGTTATCAAGTGGTTTTTTTTTTTCACGTTTGGGCTATCTATTTTTTGTATACTACTTCTGACTTAAGTACAATTGCTATTCACTATTGACGATCATGTGTTGTGTTCTAGCAATGTCATTCGTAAAATACTCCATACGGAATTTTAATTATCTCTCTGTTTCCAAAAACAATTGTGTTAATGGAATACAAAACAATATAACATTCTGGAGTTAAATATCAGTTTGTTCTGTATTTATATACTGTCAAGGAGAGACGAAAGATACCAAAGGTGTTTAACAGTTGACATTATATTGTATCCATTAAGGTGTTGCGTCAACAATAGTTCTTTCGAAATGTTAATGAACATCGTTTTCTTTCTTTCTATTAAATCATCTCTATTCAGTTGAATTGGAAAATTCAGAATGATGACATCTAACTGGACAATGGCGACTGAAGGTATGGTATATGTATATAATTTGTTTTTTTTCTAGTTTTTGACCGGGCCTCTATGATCTAGATAGAAAAGATAACTATAGACCAAGGTGTGTGCAGATACACAATTCGTTAAACTTAAATTCATTTTTTAGTCTTATTAGATTTGACAAAACGTCTGTATCTTGATTGTTATATGTTTTTCGCTTTTGGATCGTTTTTAATGTCAAACATTCTAGGTTCCATCAGTTTTTGTTTCATTTTGTATTGTTAATTTAAGTTTTTTGTTGTTGTTTTTGTTGTCATTCAGAATGATTGAATCTGATTTTTCGTCAATATAATATTTTCGTTGAATCAATTATGTTACTTCTATATTTCCTTCCAATTGAATAATTTGATGTTTAAAATTACGGTTTTAAAGACCAGTATGTAGACATTTATATTTCGGAAAGTAGAATCGCATTTCTGTTGTATCTGTTACAGGCACTTTTTTTTATATTCGGTTAGTGTGTGGAAACTAATTCTACTTCATGATCAGTGAATAGAAAATGGCTATTTCTTTCGAAAACGTTCATTTTAAAATATTTGGCAATTTTATCTCAGGAAATTATATAAATGTACAAAATACTGGCATCTCAAAGAAAAAACACTCTCCCCTAACAATTGATGCCTCTGTGCTTTTTGTCGTTTGACGAATTAGGCGTTAATTGTAGTTCTATATAATTCCTCTATAATTCATCCTCACATGTTTTGATTTATGATACATACATGGATAGACGAGTACATGATGTTAAAAGACCGTATGTTAACCTGTAAATGCTTTTCGGTTGTTCTTTCCTATTTGTAGTCGCTTTGCTATATTATGGGCATATTCACGCAGCTCCATGTATTCATATATCTAGTGCCCCAAAAGGATGAGGAATTATTATTAGAAACGTATTAAACACTATCATGAATATAGATAACATAAAAGTCTGCCAATGATAGGTTTGTAATATTAAATATCCTTAAATCAATCAAAGATATGAACCACGTGCAAATGAGGTGCAAATATCTTCATAAATGCATGTGACATTAAGTTTTTAGTTCAACCATTACTGTCGAGAGTTTAAAAAGACGACTACTCGAAGATCTGTACTGTGTATCCTTAGATCTGTACTGTGTATCCTTAGATCTATATTGTGTAGCCTTAGATCTGTACGGTGTATCCTTAGATCTGTACTGTGTATCCCTGTCCTTATGATAGATGCTTTTGTGCATCGATTTACATAAGGAATGATGCAGTCATAGAGACGATTGCTTTTTCCACGCACCAAGTCTAGATTCATTTTGTCTTCTTCGTCGTTTAATGATATCTGAACCTCGTTTACCTGCTGTTGCCTTAATGTTTTATATCAGTACTGAAGTACTGGCTACGGCATAACTGGTAATCTTGTGGGCTAACAGTCCACCAAGCAGAGATATTGACCCAGTGGTAGTAAGAACAATAATGGTACAAAGACTCATCAGTGACGCTCGAATCAAAATCTTAAAAAGGTTAAAAAAAAGAGTACGAAGTTATAGAGCATTAAGGACCCAAAACCCGGTAAAATATCCTCAGTATTTCGAAATATTCAAAGTTTTGTAAACAATCAATTTATGATTACGACAATATCAATGATTATTCATGTCAACACAGAAGGGACAGCGGATACATAGAAAAAAATATACTAGAATTATGGCCAAATCCGGACAAACAATCATTTCTGTGTATGAGGTAGATAAATTCTTAATAACATTCTTTATAATCACTATTATTTGAAATAGGTAATTGTTAATAAGGTTAATAAGAAAAAGACATGTAATATATTAATGTGTTGATGTATCATACGACTGAAGAACATGACCTATTTACCTCAGCAAAAGTTCCTTGAATATAGTCTTGAGCAACACCATAGCTTATTAGACGATTGGGAGTAAAGACAAGATATTTGACTTGATTGTTGTAATAATAGTCTTTCTATATTTTATTTTATGATAATCACAACAGAATCGTTCCTATGATAAAGGGTTAAGTCTGAGATAAGTTTATTTTGACGAGTGTAAAGTTATACTATCCAACCGGCTATAAAGGTCAACTCTTTAAAGTGAAAAACTGTCTTGTCAGGCAAACTCCTCCTTGTCCCGCTGCTGTAACAAAGTTATGCATTTCGAGCCTGACTTCAAAAGTCACATCTCGTTTTCTCTAGTCCCTACATTGATGCTTTCCTTTCTTTTCTATGATAAACTAATAGCTATTTGCTGATCGTGTATTACTAATCAAGCCATTGTTTTTTTCATTTCAATTGTTTCTCATTTTAATATGTCAGTGACGTTTATAGCTGACTATACATTACTGTTAATTCAGAAAATATTTTGAGGTTTTTATTAATGCGAATATTGCAACTGGGTGAGTATCACAATAACAAGAACTCGTTTTTTTGATATCTGACGCATATATCTGTATAATGATTTTCCTGGAATCGCAATGATTAATCTTGCAATTTTGTCTATATTTCAAAAATCGCAATAGTAAATGGACGTATAATTTCTGAATTTACAGTATATGGTTCGCTCATTGGTGAGCCAAAACAGTGACATATAACTGTTTAAATGCACGTAATTTGGATAGTTGTTTCGTTGGTAATCACTGCACATCTCCGTTGTATTATATATATAAATAAATGATAATAGAAAACGTCCCTTTTTTTTTTCGATGAGCCCATTGACAATTTCAGAAATGGTGTTGCAAAATTCCAATATCCTTGTTTTTTGGGCGTTTTGATTGGTCCAGATGAGATTTACGAGGACTCTAAGATTTACTACGACGAAAGATTAATTCCTCAATTGGTTTATCTCCATTATTATTTCAAAAATCTGACGAGTTACCTTTTATTGTGTTTTGGTTTACGTCAAATTGATTTCCGAAAACAGTAAGAGATTAAGTAATTCGGAAAAAAAATTCAGATGCAAAACGTTAATTGTAATACAAAATTATATTTTCAGAGTTTCCTGATATTTCAAACCAAAGTAATATTTTAACAAACATAGATGACTCTCTTATGAATAGACCAACCACTGACTTATATCTGGATCCACTTCTTATTGGAATTATTTGCATATGTGGATTAGTCATTTTTTTCTTACTGTGCTACTGTAAAATAAGAAATACACCAAACGACAATCATGAAGTGACTTGGACATCAACTTATTTAAGCACTGTAAGTAAACGGTATCGCATATATATATTTGCCAACATCAATCAAATAATTTGAGCGCTTCATACTAGTATTCAATAAAATTAAAAGGTGAGAACAATGACCCTTGACGTGCGAAATGGTTTTGTTTTGAAATATCACAATATTCTATGGCGTGCGAAATATGTTTAGTATTTTAATAGAAAAAAAAAATTATAAGGGCACAAACATTTACACGAACCCAACGCTGTTGTTCATAATATCTCATATGGATTTAACTTATCAACAACTTGCGAAAATGTGTGATATACTTGTGAACTGGAAATCAACAGAGCTAACAACAATAACAAAATGACACACAGTTAAGCACGGAATCTAGAGAAATCCCAATAATAAGCCAAATATAAGTTTTACAAAAAAGTAATGAAATCATATACTTAGGACGATACACGTTTATTACACGTAATATTGATCATAATCCTATAATCGTATCAAATCAAGTAGGGGCGTCGAGGTCAAAATATTTAAACGATCAAGAATCATTTGGGAGAGGTTTTCTGTCACATCATTACCTGGTAATCATATAATAATTTCATACAAAACTAATTGATCATTCCGTGCTGGCGACCGAGTTTAAATAAGTAATCATATGATAATCAATATATAGATAAGTTGTTGCTTTTCAACTCGAGGACGATCTCTCAAATCAAGGCCATCAGCTTCAATGAGATTGCAGCCGAGACTATCCCTCTCGTTTTCAAATTCATAGTTAATCTATCAATATCGATTAATTAGATAAAATTCGTATGAGTCGCTGTCTATCTGAAGAAAAAAAACATCTGAAATAGTCGGCAGAATAGCAGATAAAATTAATGGGAATAACTGATATCAAGTTAAATTTTAGTGTGAAAAAAGCACTCAATGGCAAATTATATGCGTTCTTACTTTTGTCATCTTCATATTTTCCTTCTGAGTGTTCGCTATGAAGAGTACCCCATACATGCGCTTTGGGAGTAGCAATCTTTGTTTTCGTTCCTTATTATGACCATTTACAGCTATCAATGGTTGTTGATAATTTTTTTAGCTATACTTTATATATTTACAGGCACCAGAAAGCGTTACTGTATTGAATGCATTCCACATTGAGAAAAAGACAAATTGTAGAGATCTTCAAAGTATAGAAAAGAACAATTCATAACTCCTAGTTGAAACCAGATGAAATCTCCATAACAGTTGGCGTGTTCTTTATTGCATTGAATAATTACTGTGTAAACACAAATTTACCATAGGTATAATCTGTTTTATAATGTTGTTGCTGGTTGCATTTAAAACAATATATGCATGAAATTGCTTGTTATTCATTAACTGTGTCTGGATTGTATTGACATCAGTCAGTGGCTTCGTCCCTTGTGATTTAGTTATTTTTGTATTCCACATAATGAATTACATAGTATTTGCATAACATATATTAACTACCACATGGTTGTTTCCACTGCTTGTTCTGAATGGTATCAGCCTTTGCATTAGTGTTGTCCGTGATCAAATATACGTTGGCTACTTTCGTGCTTTTGCTTAGTTTCAACTTCCCTAGTCAAAGTTAACATTCGAATACCATACTGAGAATTGTAGTGTCCAGATGAGGTCATGTAAAAAGAAAACATGAGGATATCGAATAAAATGCAAACTGAGTAAGATCTGGAAAATGCGTTTAGATTAGAGACCAGAAGATGATGATTATTTCAGACAACATATTCCGTATTCGTTTATATTACTTCATATAATATAAGGCTAGTTAATTCAATGAAATACTTTTTTACTAGGCAAATTTGTGTCAGAAAAGTAGTAGGACTTTAAAATGAATCCCTCTACATAACTCCAAATCGGGTTAGGGGGGATGATGGGCACCCAAAGACACGTTTAACTAAGCAAAATTCTGTATGTGCCTGTCCAACGTCAGACGCCTGTAATTCAGTTGTTGTCTTATTTTGCTGTATATCATATTCGTTTTTCTTTTATTGTTTTGCTTATAAATCATGCCGTAAATTTTCTTGTTTGAATCGTTTTACATTTGTCATGTCGGGGCCTTATATAGCTTGCTATGTTGTATGGGTTTTGCCCATTGTTGAATGCCGTATGTTGACCTAACGTTGCTTACTTCCACGTCATGTGGTCTCTGGTGGCGAGTTGGCTTATTTGCATTAACAAACCCCATACATATACAGCAATAAATGAGGACATTTGATTGATAGGCTTTTCCACTTATTCATTTTTTATAAGGAAAAATTATTGACAGCTTCCAAAATATTAGAACGGGTTTTTTTTTTTCACAAACAATAATGAAACGATTGTTGTAAGTCGTAGTTAATATTTTCTAACTAAATTGGTACTTTCAAAAAATAAATGAATCCATATTAAACGTTAATGAGTTAGCAACCACACAACGCAAAAAGAAACCTAAAGACTTCTATAACAGAGAGGTTTTATAAAACATGTCAAGTTCCTGAGATGTCGTCTTCTTCTTGACTGTACGGAATGCTTTTGTTTCATGAATACTCCTCCCGCATTATCCTTTTATCACACCATATTTTCATGTAATTATGATAATAGAGATAACAATTCATTCAAGGTTTTATAAACTTTTAAAGTGCTTCTAAGAAAAATGAGGAAAAGTATGAAATTAATGTCAATAGATGCCTTTATCTTTTAATGTTTTCAGTGATTAATTTCATAAACAATTCAAGTTCTAGTGATTTATGCAATTATTTTAGGATATAATGTAATAAGTAACTTAAGTGTTCATTTATACAAAAGGGCGGTATTAGGGGTGGGGTAAATAATAGACATACGATGGAATTAATCTTAAACAACCGCCCTCAAAATCTTACAAAAAATTTTTAAATTGAGAAAATGTACAACAATCCAAAACAAAACTTGGTATAACTCAGGGTCACTAGAAGGATTAGCACTTGCTGTTCCATAACTGGAGTCCGTTGTGTTGAATTGAATTTTCCTTTAGCATTCTTAGAAAATCATCATAAATTAACATGTAAAGAAGTCCTCTGATTCCTTTCCCGGTTTGGCTTTACATTTTTGTCCTTGTGGTTACATAAAGTCTTTAAATAGATATAAGAAGATGTGGTATGAGTGCCAATGAGACAACTCTCCATCCAAGTCAAAATTTATAAAGTAAACCATTATAGGTCAAAGTACGGTCTTCAACACGGAGCCTTGGCTCACATCGAACAATAAGCTATAAAGGGCCTCAAAATTACTAGTGTAAAACCATTCAAACGGGAAAACCAACGGTCTAATCTATATAAAAACGAGAAACGAGAAACACTTATGAACCACATCAACAAACGACAACTACTGAACATCAGATTCTTGATTTGGGACAGGTGCAAACAAATGCAGCGGGTTTAAACGTTTTAATGGTACTAAACCTTCACCCTTTTCTGAAACAATAGTGTAACATCACAACATAGAAAGACACACTATAAAATATCAACTGAAATAGCTTAACTCAATCAAAGGGCATATTAACACCATTGAACATACACTGAACAAATAAATTTGACCTAAGATACAATGCAAATACAAAATAAATAAACTAAGGAAGAATAATAAAAGTAACATGTTATATCGGTATGAAATGTTAAACAATTTAAGAAAAACAATATACTCGAACAAAAATATCAGCCATTTGCAATAACTTTAAACACAGGTAAATGAAAATAATTTTGTTGTTAGGTATACGTGTACAGTTACAATAGAGTAAGGAAATATTTTTACAAAATAAATAATTTTGATGTTCATAGTACGGAGTGGAAATTTATATTAGTACCAAACACTTATCAAAGCTGGTATATAGACCAGATATAACCCTGAATAACATTAAATAACAAAAAAAGCATTACAATTAGTATCAACAGGTCAAATAAACAAGAAAGTACGATTTGAGAGTACTCGCAGTTACTGACAGCTAGTTAAAAGCCAAAACAATTAATAATAAAAATCATGCATCAGAACTAAAATCAACTAAAACACATCCAAGGTTTAGTATTTTAACGTCATGGACAGTCAAAGAAGACATGACTTGTGCAATGCCAAAATAAATGTTTCGACAGACAGTAGGATAGTTAGGAGTTTAACCTCTTTATAGATCAAAATGAACGTGGATGTGTCTTTAAACATCCCGTTTGAAAGAATACAAATTTAGTTATGTTTTAATTTGCTGATGACAAAATCGATATTAGTGCCAATGTAAACTATATTCAAAGTTTTACGTAATTTATGGTAACGAACTAATCCCTGATTTAAATAATTTACTAGTGATGCATTGATTACGTTCGTTAAAATCTAATGACATCACTACACAAATCTTTGGGCATAACGAACGCAAAAGTTTTACGTAATTTATATACGACACCTGACTTATGATGGAGCCAGTGATGCATTGATTACGTTCGTTAAAAAGGAAAATTAACAATAGGGAATGAAAAATCGATATATACACACCGTATGGTGGAGCCAATGGACATTTCCATTTGATTGAGGACTTTAACTTTTGAATTTTCCTCGAGTTCTTTTGTGATTTTTATGGAGTTTTCCTTTAGAGATTGAAATGTCCAAGTCCAGAAAAGGACAACTACTGCTGTTTATGTTAGATTTAGTTAAAGTAAGTTCTGTTGGGTAACTTTCGGTAGTATATTTAAAGAACTCTGGATTATTTAACGAAAAAATATCATCTAGATAACGGAAGGTATTGTTGAATGTATCAACCAAATGTAACAATGACGTGTCTTTACTGAGTTTGGTCATAAACTGAGATTCATAGCAATACAGGAATAAATTTGCTATTAAAGGGGCGCAGTTAGTGCCCATAGGAATACCTATTGTCGATACACTTTATCGCCGAAACGTACATATATGTTGTCCAGGAGAAAATTTAAAGCTTCAATCATATCTTCACCTTTCCAGTAAGTGCATCTAGCATACTTTCCTTTTTCGTTACAGAAAAAGGCTTTAAACGAGTTACAGCAAATAAATTTGTAATGAGATTTTTCAAAAGACCATTTAATTGAATATGAAAACTTTTTCTTGATAAAATTGTGTGGAAAGTGTAGTATAGAGAGTAGAAAAATCATAACTGTCAACAGAATTTAAAGGACCATCAAAAGCATGTATTTTATCTAAAACCTCTAAAGAATTTTTAACACTCCAAAAATAATTAATACCACTATTATTTAAAGTTTGTATCAAGTTTTGCATTTTACAATATGTTATTTTCGTGTATCTTGATTTTTTTGATTTTTTGTGTTTTAACGCCACTTTTAAGCACCGCTTTTGGGCTATTTCGTGGCGGCCAGTTTTTATTGGTGGAGGAAGCCGGAGTGCCCGGAGAAAACCACCGACCTTCGATAGGAAAACTGACAATCCTAGTCAATTAAGATTGGAGTCGAGTGCACTCGCACGAGCGGGGTTCGAACTCACAACCTCAGTGTTGACTGGCTAGTGATTACAGTAGTAACTACTTAGACCACTCGGCCACCGAGGCCCCTATTTTTCGTGTATCAATAACACCTTTAAAAATATAAACGTCATATATTATCACGGATGTTATTTTTGTTTTTTCAATGAGTAAACCTTTTCCGCTGGAGATTAAAGAGTTTGCACTTCAAATAAGTGTTATTGCTTTCTGAGACCAAATTACGCAAGTGATATTTTCACGCATTTTGCTTCAGTTTTAGAAAAGCGAAAATAACCAACACCCCATGCTTTTCATGTGCACCATTGTTGTACATAAAAAAACAAATTGTCTCTTACGCTTGCTGCAACAATGTGCGACGTCATTTAATGTACTAAACTTCTTATTAAGTCTGGGAGTTTATAATTTAAATAAATACGTACTATTAATCCTTATCCAAAGGCAATAGTATCACTACTCGTGAATAATATGAAAATAAGATGTGGAATGATTTCCGTTGAGACAGCTTTCCGTCAAAGTTCTAATGAAATATATCTAAGCAATTATAGGCAACCGTACGACCTTCAACAATGAAAAAACCCATACCGTAAAGTCGGCTATAAAAGACATGAAAAATATGAAACAATTCAATTGCGAAAAACTAACGACATCATTTATGACAAAACAATTTATGAAATACAAACATGACTAACATTAACAACGACAATCACCGAACTACAGGCTCCTGACTTTAGACAGGCACATAAAGAATAAGAACTTTTGATTTTTCTTCTTGTCCATTGTTTTAAATAAAAATGTAACAGACAAAAAACTGCCGGAATCACATGGACTGCAAAAGAAGCGGGACTTGGTGCGTCGCGAGACAAAATGACGTGGATGAATGCAGCAATAAGTCAGCTGATAATGGAAATACTTTGTTCCCAACTGTTTGAATGTCAAAACATAATTGAGTTTGGATTCGCGTCATTAAGACTGTAATAATTCACACAAACAACTAATGACGTTAGTGAAAAGTCAAACAATTGAGAGAAATTAAGAAATAAAAAAAATCTACTTCGGCAATGCTGTCTTCAAAATGCTACAAAACGAGAATACATGGAATAAAAAACACGAAAGACAAAAATAAGGGAGAACAAATGCCACCAAATTAGGTTCATATCATATACAAGCAAGTTAAAAGTTAAAATGTTGTTTCGATAAACCACCAGACAAACAAGAGGTAACGATTAAAATGTTTTTTATTTATTTTGCTATGCATTTAATTATTATCCTTTACAAAAATTGTCCGATTTTGGCCATACTTTAGTGTCACTGAAGAGACATAAATTGTCGAAATGCTCATCTGGTGCATTAATATTGGTATCGTTTGTTTTGTTTAAGATGTAACACGTTTTCAAACAATTTTGATATATCAGTATACATATATAAAATTGTGGTTGAGTCAAGTAAAGATGATTGCTAATTCATGACATGTTTTCTTCATTTACTGTGTGGAAAACCTAAAAATTTAATGTCACATAAACAAACTTTCCGTAGTAATCAATTTAAATGGATATGGAAAGAGTTCAATGAAAAGATTTTATTCTACGGTTCACTGCAAAGATTAATGTATTAATATCATAAACTATTGACGTTTGGTAAGGCAAAAAATCAATGAAGGTACCCCACCACCAATTTCCACACAAAACTTTAACTATTATGAAACACTTGTGCTTTAGTGACAATGTTTAAAAGTGGCGAAAAAAGTGTACTGACTCTCAATGAAATGTTTAAAAAAAGGAAAAGAGCCATAAAATACACAGATGATATTCAAATTTCAGAAGTAGAACAGAAACTGACAACACCATGTCAAAGCAAGACTCCAAATTTTTCAGTACAGCCATGTTTTAAAATTTGAAATATACTATAAAAGAAAACCATCAACTATATTTCAAAGTAGGAGTTTAAAAAGAGGCTAAAAATACCAAGGAGACATTCTAAACTCATACAGTGTCAGTCGAAATAAACTGACAACTCTGTCGCAAAAAGCGGAAGACGACGAAAAGATACACATAGTAATTGGTCAACTATACGAATATACTGTTTTGAATGTGAATTTGACTAAAACAATTCCTTCGATTGAAAAAAAGTTATGTGCAAAAAGTATTAATAAAAAAAACAACATAAATAACATCCAACGTTTTGTGAGCCTGAACAGGTATCGCTTTTGTTCGACATTGTAGATAAAGTTTTCCTCTTTTTCACGATTTTGACATCAACAAATAAGAATTTAAACTGAATGTTTTGCTTCCAATAATTACAATTGAAATATTAAGACGGATGTCATACGTGGAGTATGCGAATTTATTAGGATTCATTTCACTCAGGAATACCTATTTAATAAAGTGTGGTGTAGACTGTTATTGTTTGGTTTGATTTTTTTTTTTTTTTTTTTTTTTTTTCGATTTTCGTCATTTGTAATGTCTTTTGTCTGTTTGTTTGAATTAACCAATCGTATATTTTGTGTAGCAATAAATGAAATATGCATCTTATATTGATTTAGTGAGATGGTTTTTATTTAACTGTTTCAATCGGATTAAAACAGAAAAAACGACCAACCACAAACGTGAATAAACAGTTCTTGATGAAAAAAA
Source organism: Mytilus coruscus (assembly GCA_017311375.1). Lineage (NCBI taxonomy): Eukaryota > Metazoa > Mollusca > Bivalvia > Mytilida > Mytilidae > Mytilus > Mytilus coruscus. The sequence goes on along the minus strand of CM029608.1, from coordinate 50,478,909 downwards.
AACATAAAAAAAAAACAAGAGGATTTAAAAAACAGAAAGTTTTAAATTATTTCAATACCAGAATAGAGATACTTCTTATGTTTGCCAATTAGATTACTCTCCGTAAGAGTCTAAATGACGTGGATGAAAGCAACTGTGGGTCAGGTAATAACAAAAAGACTCTCCAACTGTGTGAATGTCAAAACCAATGACGTTATTAAACAGTTAAACAAAATAAAGAAATAAAAATAGAACAACCAACTGCAACTTTGGCAAATAGTTTCAAGCATGTTAAAATGTTGTTTTATGCAAGTTGTTGTCCGCCTAAACCACATGTCTCGATAAAACCGCTAGACAAAGAAAGGAGATTTTGCTGACGATAATAATATGTTACAGGATTTTCTTTTATGTAAATGATAGACATGTATTTATATCAAAAGTTTTCAAGCAATTTGGGGATGTACATATGAAACTGTGTTGAATCCAGCGAAAATGATTGCTAATTGAAAACATGTTTTCGTCATTTTTCGTACGGAGCACGGTAAAATTTAATACAATACGGCATATATGACAATTGTTGTACATTCGATTCGTATGTTAATATGATCGAAGGTTGTTTTTGTTTTTGAACCCCCCTTTTTTATCTTGGATTTCGGTACTTTAATATTCACCTTTTTCTGTCTGAAGTTAATCATTGGTTTTTCGGCAAAGTCAGGTTTCAATGTTTCAAATGTACCATAGCAGAAAAGCAGACGTTCTTTTTCTAAGATAGGTGTTGAATAGGCGATGAAAGATACCAATGGAACATTTAAAACTGATAAGGCGAAAGAAACTATATCGCTAACAACGAAAGACGATGAAAAGACAATTTTTTTTAAGATATTGATTAGTCCACTATGCAACAAAATTGTTTTGAATGTGAATTTTACTAAAAGCCCCCTTCTTCCGTTTTCTCTTCGACCCAATCAAAGTTACGTTCAAATGTACTGTTTCATAAAAAGACGATCTACCTCCAAAGTGTTGTCATAATTTGCAAAGGCCCAATACACATTGGTTTGATGTGTTTGAGCTTTTGATTTTGCCATTTGATAAGGGACTTTCGGTTTTGACTTTTCCTTGGAGTTCGGTATTTTTGTTATTTTTCTTTTACATCATTTTCATATATTTAGTATACATTATTACCTGCTATTACTGCGGCAAATGTAATATGATCTATGTTCCCTATTGCCAACAAAACAATTGATTTGTTCTTTGATACAGCATATCTCTTTGTTGTTCCGATAGTCATTGCAACAAATCCCTTAAAAAACGATAGAAATAAATGTATATCTTTCTTTTTTTTTTTTTTTTTTTGTCCAGACGTTTTCAGTCTGTCTTCAACTGATAAGTTTGAAATTCACTTTGATATATTCTGCCTCTCTTTTTCAGAAGTCTCCAAAAACGTTTAATATCATTTTGGTTAACAAATCCGTTTTATTTTAGTACTACCAGGTTTTCTGCAAATGCAATTTGTATGCACTCTTTAATGCGCGATTCTTTTACAGTAGAATATTCAAGAATTATGTGACGCCCCAAACAGTCAGTGCAGCCTCGCACTGTCATGTCGTTATGCCAGAAAGAGGCGAAATTGAATTATACCAAATTCATATTCAAAATCATAAGTAAAAAAACAAACTGACAATGTCATGGCAAACAATTAAAAACGATCAAAAGACAAAAGTCTATGTATCGAAATACACGATGCAGGTTGTTTCTAAATTTTAAGTCTATTTATTACGTATTTGTGGTATAAATAAGGTCACATCCTTAGGTTATGTAAAATTTAGAAGAAAACTTTGGATATTCTAATTTATCTCTTTTCAAATGGACTAATCTCACACGTTTCATTTGTGTTTTTTTTTTTTTTTCTTCAAATATTTGGTCATGATTGTAACTGATGAACGTTGTTTTTAAACAACGTTTTTTGCATAACGATATTATATCATGTGTGTGCATTACCGTTAAATTGACCCTGCTGTTTACCTGTAGCATGTGCATCAGTACCTGCATGATTTAAATGACAAACTTTGTCTTGTGTTCATATGATAAACTAAGCAGACTCCATAGACCATTCAACTCATTCTATTCAGATCTTTTGGATTGTATGCATCGAAAAGATGACACTTTATTAAGTCTCTTTTGAAGAAAATGGTGTACGTCACGAAGTTTCTTCCATTTATTTGTAGTAACTATTTTTAACTTTACCTCTCCGTTACTTGTGTAAATGGGTACGATGTATGCAAATATAGATATTTTGTATTATTCATTCTTGTATTAAAGTTAATGACATGTTTACGGGATAAATGATTTATAATTATAAACAACAGAAATAAAAGTATTTTCACAAGAAAATGCAAACGTATTCACGTTACTCTATTCACCAGAGGCACAGTGATTTTTGCTGTAAAAGAAATGATTGTACTTTTTGATTAGACATAAATTGTTACTTTATATAAAATTATGTGGACATACTACAAATTGTGTTCATGCCAATATATGAACTGCTAATCCGACAATTAAGATGTCAAGTCCTCCTGTTTATGACGTTATATTACAGAGTCTACTAAGAAAAACAGTGACAGGCTAATTCAGGAAGACCCATGTTATATTCGATCAGTATATGTCTCCAGCAGGTTTATCTTAACATTTTTTTCCCTTTTTTTTTTTTTTTTTTTTTTTTAACTTTTGTTATGCCGGAAAATATTACAATCCTTTGTTTTTAGATTAATACGGTTTTTTTTCTCAATTACATTGTACTGTCAGTTTTCTACGTACCTTTTTTTCCCATATGAATCATTTTCCGTTTAAAACTGGTTTTGGCTTGACGGATAACTGAAGTGACATTAGTTGTAGAAAGGTGCATCGAGTGTAGTAAAAGTGGTATATTAAATGTTATTACTACTGAGTGGAAACCTTTGATGGTGGACTGTTAACACTCGAGGATTTCACCAGCCCAATAGCTTCTACTTAAGCATGTTTAGTACTGTCATGATAAAACAGACATAGTTTTATGGAAAGCTGCTGTTATAAAATATTTGTAAATCTTTTGAAATAAAGAAATGCATCTTCCTCATGCTCTGGTTCCTTGCCCAGTTCGGCTTCCCCATAGGTCATATTGTATTTTTATCAGTTCTTCAACCTTTGTATTAGGTTTTGGACTTTTTGAACATCACGAAAGACAAATTCTTTGGTTGTCAAAATGCGCATTTTGCAGTAAAATCGTTACCTTCAATGTTAGTTTACTTCAACTTCAAGGTAAACGTAAGCGTGACTGTAGTAAAAGCAGGTGTTTGTCAATGTTTCTTTTTCTTTGTATGTCCTCTACATATCATCTATATGAAAATAAGAAGATTTGGTATGATTGCCAATGCGTCATCCGATAGTAATCTAAATATCTATTTGAATTATATTAATTTCTTTGATTACTTTTGTTTATTATTGCATCCAGTTCAACATTCCAATAAAATGATAGTTATAGTTTACTCATATGAAACATGTTAAAATATTCATACGTTGATTAACTGTCGGATTTAGGATGCCCAAGAGAAATAAGTGAAAGGCCCTTCATCGATAAAATGAATATGTTTCAGTAAATACATCAAAAAAAAAAAAAAAAAAAACAAAAACAAAAACGAAAATGATACATTTTATTTTACTAATATTAACGCATATCATAAGTTAGCTACGTTCATATCCGTAGATATGGGTACCTTAGGGTGTTAAAATACCGATATCTACGGATATGAACGTAGATAACGAATTTATTCCCGGTCTTAGTCCGGACACAAAGTGTAACGTGAAAGCAACGTGATTTTCATCATTTAAATTGGTTTTATTGAAATTTGGAAATTTGACATATTTTCTAGAGTGTAGGGTACTACCTGTGGTGAAACCCTACAGGTGTTCAAATATAAGATGTTTTCAATCCAGAGACAGAAAAATTAGATTTAATCAAATTTGGCACAAAATGTCGCGAGTGTAACGTCATACACGGCGGGACGTCAACGTGGTTCATTTGCAAAACTAGGTCAGCAGTCCCGTTCATTGACGATTTAGTAGCCAAGTGATGCATATACTAAAATGAATGCAAAAGATCGGAATTAAACGATAAAATCGTTAGTAGATTACATATTTTAAGTGCAAATCTGCCTAAGAATCAGGCAGTGGTGAAAACATGACAAACAAAGACAAAAAAGTTGACATAAATTTATGTGCAAAATGTATGATAGTACACAAATATAACATTCGTTTCCTTTTCCTGTTCTGGTAATTCAAGATATATTTTGGTTGAAATGCACAAGATATTAACAATTAAGGGCAGCTTATTCCGTAATTTGCTATCATTCTAACCAAAAGTTATCTAGAGATTTCTCGAATTACCAGACACGCAGAAATGAAAGACTTAATTTTCAATGGGAACAACCACGGAACTAAGGAAAACGCGCGCGAAGTTCCCCGGGGTAAAGGGTAGCAACACGCGGGTATATAGGTTAGCAACACCCGGAGCTATGTTTTTTTTAACGACGTGCATCAGCCAAAACGCCAGCCTAGCGTACAAAATGTCAATTCTGGTATCTATGATGAGTTTATTCGAACGGCTCAATATTACAGTATTATGTTAATGCATAATAATATGGTTTAGCGGTAATTTGTACATTTTCCCTTTGATCTTACTGCCCAATATTTCCAAGATCATGGACAGGACTTGATAATTTAAAATATTAGGCAATGACTCATATATCAGTGAAGCAACGTCACGTGTTTATATCCATCCGCGTCAATTTATCAATGAAATGCACGCGACTTCATTCATACAACCGAAAAACTATCACAATGTTTTGTACGAGTAAAAATAATTTCACTAACTAATCATTTTGATTTCATATTTTCAACCAAAAACACATACAGTTATGACAAGTTGCTGATAAAAAGAATAATGGCATTTCATTTTTTGATACTGACTTTATCAGCTCAAAAATCAGCTCACACTAGCGGGATCGCGTGATATTCTTGCTGATAAAGTCAGTGTCAAAAATGAAAATGGCATTATTCTATATTTCTTTTTGTCAATTAAATAACATGAAAAAGGAAACGAGGTTTTATTATCATTGTGACAACTATGAATACTAGTAAATACATTCTGCAAACATGGTATGAAAGACTGAACCATTAAATCAAAGGACCTGACTTTATAAATAAAACGGTAGATATCACAAGATAGGAGTGCATATTTTGTTTCCTAAAGTGCTCGAAACAAATTATACTTTACACTAGTATGTATAATAACCCTTTAAACGAATTCTTATATAAATGTTATGTGCATACAGATAGTTTTTTGTCTGTTATTCATCCTTGAATATAAAAAGATTTCAATGGAATGTATATTCAGTATTTGGATGGATATTATTACGATATTGAATGAAAGGAATGAATTTTTATACAGGAAAATCAATAATTATGTTGATAAAATTGAGAATGGAAATGGGGAATATGTCAAAGAGACAACAACCCGACCAAAGAGCAGACAACAGTCGAAGGCCACCAATGGGTCTTCAATGCAGCGAGAAAATCCCACACCCGGAGGCGGTCCTCAGCTGGCCCCTAACTAAAATTGTGTGCTAGTTCAGGGAAAATGTATGTAATCATGTGTGCAGTGTTTTTTCTATTGTTTACGAAACATATACCATTTTTTTTTTTTTTTCAAATTTTCGTTTTGCTTGCAAAATATTCTACAACTTCCCCTTACTAAAACATAGCATACGTCTAGCCTAAAATTTGGTATATGCAGACCTCAAATTCCATGTTTCGCCCAGGTCATTTAACAATCGAAGGGATTCGTTATCATGTTTCTGGCTCTAACAACAATATGAGTATGCAAAAATTTAAAGGGGACCGACAGACATTGTTGTGTATTCTTAATCTGTTAAAGTCGTCTGCAGGAACTGGTTGACCGATAAAATGTTTCTGATAATCATGTCTGGCAGTCTTTAATTTGAAGACATAGGAGTTGACATCTGTTTGAAAAATCACCGCATTTTACAAATATCCCTTCTGATTCTAGACTCGCGTATTCGTGTTTGTTTAATATTTTCTGAATGACTCACTGCACTTGGTATTCAAAACAAATATGGCATGGTTATGAGTTTAAATGTCCCTTTGGTATCTTTCGCTTCTCTTTTTCAGTAAAAGACATTATATCTGGTATTAAATTAATACTCACTTCGCTATATATTCGATGTTGGAACAAAGCAATCTTTTATAAACGTTCCTTTATGAATAAAAATTGGTCATTCAAAAACGACGTCAAACGTATTAACTGAATTGATCAACGAAACTGTTTTAATCAGAAATTAGCATTTGCAAGTTTCTTGATTAAACGATATATTTTGCAATGTTTTCAAAATAAATATTACACATGTTGAATGTTATTTCAAAATACACTAATAGATTTAAAGAAAAATATTGAAATCAACACATTGCATTGATACGTGATCTTGTTTAATTCATTTTGCGTACCATGTGAACATTTGACAGGTTTAACAAGTTTTAAATTTATTTTGGTCGTACTTTTCAATTATGGTCATAAGTCACAAATAATCATTAATATTAGAGTAACAAAGAAATGTTATATATGTCCGCAGATTAAGTTCTTTGTGCTTGTTTTCCGTAAGAACACACGTAGAAGCGGCACTTTATAAGATAGTATTGTTTTCTTGTATCTGTTCTTTTTTTTTTTTTTTTTTTTTTATTTGTTATACTTATATCTTAGACTTAAATTTGTTATTTCATCATATTTTCATTTTACATTCTCCTATGTACCCCTTCATTTATTTACAAGTACGATTAAAAGATTGGGTTTCGCGAGCTTAAGAATGTTTATCCAGCTAAACTTGTGTGTCCTTACTCAATATCAGCAACTTGGGTGGTCTTCGCAATAAGTCATCATTGATACCTGAATTATAGGTAAATCACCAGATACGCGTTTTGTATGGTTTCATTCATCAAGTAATTAGCCGTAATGAAACACTATTTACATTCGTAAAGATAAACAGCAGTTTACAAATAAAGGCAACAGTAGTATACAGTATTATACCGGTGTTCAAAGATCACAAATCGATTGAGAGAAAAACAAAATCCGGGTAACGAACCAAAACACATCAGCTATAAGAGGAAAACAAAGGAACAACAGGAACACCGAAGTGTAACAAAAACAAACGCCAACACACATAGAAACGAACTATTTGATAACAACTGCCATATTCTTGACTTGGTTCAGGGAATTTTAAGAAAAAATTGTGGGTTGAACCTGGTTTCATGGCATGCCAAACCTTCCGCGATATGACAATGTTAAAAAATATCGCTAAAACACTACGTGACAGAAATACAGCACAAACACACGCAAGAACATTCATAACAGAGAAACGCACAAACAAATAATATAATAATCGACACAACATGCAAACCACAGAACAACAACGAACATATTCCATCAACGAAAAACAGCACAGGATATCAAAAACAGTGACGCGCTTACGTAACTAACATGCAATCTCGAACTTTATACAATTATTTTCACAATATTCGTCGAAACAATTTTCATGACAATGATGGTATGGAAAGGTAATTTGATAATTATTTGGACTACAAACGATAAGACATAACAGATTATCCAACCGAAACCATGACATAAACATCAAAATAAATCCATTAATGTTGGATGTTCAAAACCCCGAGACACGCCGCACAGCAATGCACAATCACATTCAGTATAACAGTCATAATCGGGAATACGACAATGATGGTATTGAAAGGCAATTTTATAATTATTAAGACACCAAACGATACCACATAACACATTATTCAACCAAAACCATAACAAAAATATCAAAAATAAATACATGAATGTTGGATGTACAAAATACCGAGACACGTCGTATAGCAATGTAAATTCACTCTCGGTCATATTCGGGAATAGGTCACGTTCGGTACTTAGCAGACAGACGAATAGATGTTAAACCACAATCTAAGACGTGGTAAAAATGTCATAAGTTAGTTTAGACATAGACACATCGTATAGATAAACCAATTCGTGATGGTGTCCATAAAATTTACGGAGTGTCATTTTTAATCTTTCCTCCTCACAACTCTGTTGAAGCAGTTTCTGCGCAAGGAGCACACTCCTGTATATGAAGTCAGTATAGTGTGAACATGCACGAGCATAACGTATCAATTGAGATATGAACACACCATACGACGGAGCAGAGGGTATGTTACTGCAGAGAAATGGGAAATTGATAATTGGGAATTGAAATCATCCCGTCTGTCATAGATTTTAGTGTGAAGTCGTCCATCTGTGTCAATATTGAGGAAAAGATCAAGTATAAAGTAGTCCATCTTGTATCAGTAGTATTTTTAATTTCAAGTTCACTAGGATATATGAGATGCAAGTACTGACTGAAATATGGATTATTCAGTGATAGGACATCATCAATATATCTAAAAGTAAAATTAAAGAACTTTGCAAGGTCATTTTTCTTTTTGTCTTTAAGAAGGTTTTGAATGAATTCTACCTCATACGAGTACAAAAACAAGTCGGACAGAAGAGGTGCACAATTAGTACCCATTGGAATACCGACTGTCTGTTGAAAAATCAATCCTCCAAACTCAACAAATATATTGTCGATTAAAAAGTCCAGCATTTTGATAATATCATCTTCACTGTATTTTTTGATAGAATCAGTGTGGTTCCTCACTAAATAAGAATTATTATAACCCAAAACAAGAAATTGATATCTACGATTTCCATTTTTATAGAAAAACCTCTGTTAATGAGATGGTGAAGTCGATCTTTCAATTGAGCATAGGGAATAGTAGTGTAAAGCGTAGAAAAATCAAAGGCCTTAATGTTGCTGCAAAATTGCAGTGATTGTGATCTGAGATTTAGCAGTAGATCTTTAGAATTTTTGAGAATCCACATCTGATTGACACCACTGGTTGAATATATCTCATCACAATATTTTTGAAGGCCGTCTTTTACTGTAGAAAGAATAGTAGTCAACACTTTAGAAAGATGTTAAGTCGAAGATCTTGATGATCCAGCTATGTATCGTTCTTTATACGGAGTTTTATGAAGTTTTGGTATCCAGTATAATGACGGTAGATTTTCTTCGTTTTCTTTGATGTTAATACCAAATGAAAGAAGGACAGATTTGTGATTTTGTGAAATTTCATCCTTTGTAAATGATGTTAAAGAATATGTAGGATAACCAGTTGTGCTGTTTATTCCGTCCTCTTCTGTGAGGGATTGCAAATAATGGTTTTTACATACGAAGACAATATTATTGGAGGTTTTATCTGCTGCAACAACGCCATATTTGTCATGCAAAGAGGTAAAAATATCCACAACCTCCGGGTTCTTGAATGGGATAGAAATCCTTGTGCTCATAGTTCATCATAAGTATCACAATTATTAGGTTTAATCCACCATTTTCTACATAGGAAATGTCTGTACCAAGTCGGCAATATGACATTTGTTTTCATTCGTTTGATGTGTTTGAGCTTTTGATTTTGCCATTTGATAAGGGACTTTCCGTTTTGAATTTTCCTTAGAGTTCAGTATTTTACTTTTTACAAATATGCAATACTGGAACAATAAACGGGGAAACAACTAGACCGCAGTCCAAATAGAAAACAGTCAAAACTAAATGTCCGAAACTATTTGTTATGCAATGTTTCAACCATAGACTTTTAAATGAATAATTCTTACCTGATAAAAAACATACACTTGCGTCAAATTGAATCTTATGTTTTTCTAGAGTATTACAAGGCCTGTATGAGAACGTCATAATCTGTCTAAACATTTTACATATTAAGTCATTGACCAGCTTGATATAAGTGTGTTTGGGTGTATCACTTTTTATACAAATCGTTTCATAACCTTCTATATTACGTTGAATTTGCCATTTCCATTCTTCTACTAGAATAAGATGGAACTAAAATAATGGATATAAATCTGTATTATTTATTCATTGATAATATTCTGTTTTTTGTACTCTAGCATAGAACAAATAATCGTTTCAAAATAAGGTTGCTAGTAAGTTCGTATCTTCATCATTTCTTACATCTACCATTTCGTTCCCAAAATTACCTTTACGTACCCAACATTGACCATTTCATATTCCATGATCAAAGCCTTTTCGCATCCTAAAGGCCAACTGCATATATAGTATCCGCACCTAATAGACAAAATACATGTTAACTATTTCGTATCATATATTTACAATCTTTAGAAAGTTTGCACCAACATCGGTATTTGAGATTTTGTAAAAACAAATTAATAATTCAAAACAGAAACGGTCCTTTATACTGTCTTATAAGTTTTTTAAATGTTTTATATTTAATGCATACTAGTCCATTCAGCAAGTTAATGGGGTTTTTTTTAAACGAATAGTTAAAAATATGTTTGAAACATTTTCATATGACTTTAATGTTAAAACAAATATTATAACACAAAGAGAATGCTTCCAGCAGTAGAAATTTTTTGAAGACCTATGACTAGTTTAATTAAGCAGTACATGAGAACGTTTATACTAATCCACAATTGTTTAAAATAGTTTCAGCCAGTAAATACCAGTCTAAACTAGGTGCAAACATACACTTGGTCAAATGTCAGAACACATACTAACAAATTAGTTACGATAAATATTTTCAGCTTCGATGCATCAAAGTTATCACTTATACCGACCGTGTGAGACCCTCATGGGTGGTCAAGGTCGTTAAACACCCCCTAGTAGTAGTAAAATATGTCCTACTGTATGGTTCAGAAACTTGGCGTGCTTTAGTAAGTGACCTCTTAAAAGTAGATGCATTCCATACTAGCTGCCTAAGAAAGATCAATAGAATATTCTGGCTACATAAGACCAACAACAAGAGCCTTTTGGAGAAATGTAATGCTAAGAGCATAACAGCAGAAATCCTACAACGAAGATTTAGATGGTTAGACTATGTGCTGAGAATGCCACAACATCGCGTACTCAAATCAGCTCTATAACCAGGGAGACCAAGAGTCACCTGGCGAAGAACTTTAACCACAGAATTGGAAGCAATGGGTTACACCTGGGGCCAAACCCAGTACATGGCTAAGGACAGAGAGAAGTAGAGGCAGATTGGTGTGGCCTTATGTCCCACTGGGTATGAAAAGGATAAGTAAGTAAGTAAGTATTTGTAACTTCTATGTATCAAGGGTACAGAGTAAATGTCACACATTTGTCATTTTGAAAGAAGTCAGAAAACTAAATTAAGGAAAGGGCAAGTACGAACAGTACTGTCGTTTTCAGTCACATTCCGTATCTCATTTTCTTTTCTTTTAAAGTTGTGAATCTAAATCACCTAGAATACGAAACCATAGTGATAATAAATGTGTATTGACTTTTTATAGACTATGTAATATCATGGCATAACTACAAAAAGCTCTCGATCCCTAATTTAAACATATATTATGTTGTACTTGTAAAAAAGAGGCGAAAGATAATAAAGGGACTTTCAAACTCATACGTTAAAGACTGAGCAACACGAACCCCACCAAAAACTGGGCGGATCTCAGGTGCTTTGGAAGGGTAAGCAGATCCTGCTTCACATGTGGCACCAGTCGTGTTTCTCATGTTAGTACAAAGTAAAATAACAAAAATATGAAACTCCAAGGTAAATTCAAAACGGAAAATCCCTTATCAAATGGCAAAGTCAAAAGCTCAAACACATCAAACGAATGGAAAGGTCACATTCGGGGAAAGAATACGGGATTGCAGTTACGATAATTGGAACATATCCGTTGTCATCTGTGAAACAGATATTCCATAAAGGTTAACCAACTCGTGATGGTGTCCTTAAAATTTACGAAGGGACGATTTCAACTTCACCACTTGGAACTCTTGGTTTAATAGCTTCCTTATGAGCAGCGAACCTCTATCAAGGAAATCATGATAGGAAATACAAGCCCTGGGATATCGTATCAACTGGGAGATATATACTCCGTATGCAGGCACTGCTGGAATGTTGCTACATAGAAACCGAAATTTCTCAATTGGGAAGCTGAATCATCTCGTTTGTCGTAAAGTTTTGTTTTCAACCGACCAATATTGTCATTTTCTAGATGTAAGTCAAGATATGAGGCAGACTTAACTGTATCTGTTGTATCCTTTATCTCAAGCTCGACGGTATAGATGCGTTCAACATAGTCACGAAATTTTGAATTATTTAGTGATAGAACATCATCTATCGTACAGTGAAATTAAAGGATACTGCTAACTTCTTTTCAAAAGGGATTTTCAAACTCGTAAGTCGAAAAGAAAGGACAACTAGTCTAAACTAGGTGCATACATACACATGCTCGAATAATGAAATAGCTGTTACCAGATAAGAGAAATATGTTCACCTTTGATGGATAACGGTACAGAGTAATAGTAAAAGTGAAGAGGTGAACGTAGATTCAAATTAATTAAAGGGCAACTACAAACAGTGATGCAGTACTTAGTTCCTTTCCATAATTGACCTTGATTTATTCCAACATTTTAAGGAACTGGTAAAAAAATTTGTGATATTAAAGTTGTAAGGAGCTTTTTATAGGAAATATCAAAGCATGTCAGCATAAGTCGTTGATCCTTAAATCAAACATGTCTTATTTTGTGTTTGCAAATAAATATATTCAACTAAATGAAGAAAAACTTAATTTAGGTTAAATCCGTATTTGATTTGTTTACAACAGATCCCAATTGTAAACGTTGAAAACGTTATTATATATGTTACAACGTACATGTATCTGTTCAGGAATCCTCCTGTCAAATATAAAAGGGAATTTGACAGACATATTTTTACAGTAAATATATCAAAAAAAGAATACAATCACTTTAAGATAAATGCCAAAATGTTTTGTCTACACATTTATACATTTATTTGCCGATAAATTATTCACATGGATAAACCTAAATGAGTTTTTGATTTTATTTATTTTCATTTCAGCAATTGCATATCAATAAAAGTGTATCACAGATGGTGCAGTCGTCATATATGCCACACAAAAGGATTGCCTACAGAACAAGTTCTGATTCCTTGCTCGGCTTTGGCTATACTTGTTTGTCCTTTTTGGTTTATAGCTCTTCATCTTTTTCATAAGCTTTGGATTTTCAAATATTTTGGCCCCGATCATCACAGAAGAGACATTTATTATCGAAATGCGCATCTGGTGCAGCAAAATTGGTACCGTTTATGTTATTAATATGTATCCTGGTATATGCAGGAATGTTATATTGTCTTATTCATTGTTGTCCGATATGTTTACCTTTCAAATGCACATAAAACCATTATCAGGATATACAAGAAATCGTATTGCTTGATCAATTGTTTTCCTTTTGTCTACGGACATTTTCTTTCTGATTAATGGTACTGACCCTTGTTTTTTGGGGGGTTGTCCCAATGTGATCCTCAACTGTTTGGATTATTCCTATATCACTCTCACCCTTTTGGGATGTCCCGTTCTTACTGTTGTATGCGAATATGTGACATGTTTAGCCTTTTATTTCAGAATTGACTATGTTCTGTTCATGTCTTTGCAATCAATTCTGTTCATTACATGCTTTTATGCCTGATGCAAGCGTGATTGACAAATATTAGATATTAGATTGTTTCCTTGCTAACGTTGTCATTAAGAAGGGTAAAATAATATATTCATAAAAAAGTTTATTTTTCTATTTTAATAGTGTTAACCAATTAATGTAATTTTGATGTCATTGTCTATTTGTCTTGATATACAAAGAAAAATGATAAAAAAAAAAATGTTAACAACTACAAGTGGTACTGAATACTCTAATTATCCTTTCCACAAAACTCTAGTATTTCAAGCAAATGTTATTCTACGCCTCATCTGGATATAATGTCCAATTAAAATAAACAACAAGCGAATAAATATGGCCATAATGAAATGCTTTAACATTTAAAATTATCTCTCTCACTTCAGCTGATTAAGATTGCATTATATCAGAACGTTGATACAAACTAAAAAAAGTTAAACATTTCTAATGAAAACGGATCATGTAAATTATCTAATGTTTTGCTTTAAGATTATGTGAAATCCAGAAATAACTTGAAATCTGACGAAACAATCAGGTACATATTAAATAAAATAAGATTTACACCGGAATAGATTATCGCAGTTGAATTTGGAAAAACCTTTTTAATTTTGGGTCCTCAATCCTCTTTAACCTCGTAATTTATGTGGTCTTTTAACAATTTTTATTGAGCGTCACTCACGAGTCTTTTGTAGACGAAACGTGCGTCTGGCGTACAAAATGTTAAGCTTGGAATCTATGATTAGTTTATTGCCAAGTATTGGTAATTTGCTCTCTGAAAGACATGAGTGGAAAGACTTTTCGTCCTGTTCATAGACGTTTACATACTTTTTCAAAATGCAGCTCTAAAAATTATGATGCTTCTAGTGTAAAGACTTTTTATTGATTCTGAAAGGGATTAGCTAAAACTAATGGAACTATCTATTAAAAAATAAATAATATCACAGTGAATTTTTTTTAAGGCACTAAACTAATCTGAGAACAAGGTGAGTTAGAGATGGGATATGAATCAAACCGTCCAACAATTTTTGTGATGTCTTTATTCTTTTTTTAAGTTCTGTAACACACTTCTTTGGACTCTCTGAAAAGATAAATACATGGCTGTTGGTTTTCCTGTTTGAATTGTTTTACACTTGTCATTTTGTAGCCCTTCATAGCTTGTTGTTCTGTGTGAACCAAGGCTCCGTGTTGAAGGCCGTACTTTGACCTATAATTGTTTACTTTTTACACATTTTGAATTGAAGGGAGAGTTGTCTCATTGGCACTCATACCACATCTTCTTATTTATATGATTTAAAGTTGTTAGAATGTCTTGGTCCGTGTATGTTAATTCAAAACCTGGTTAACATAATCTTAAAATAACTTTACAACAGCCAAAACAATATATAGTACTTGTTTAATATAGTTTACAATATGTATATTGTATTGAAAGGAAACAAACCTAAGTTCCATGTAAATCAAAAACAAAAATTCCGTTTTAAGTGATGTATGATTTGTTGGTATAATTCATTACCCACATTTTGCTGAAAAAGTTTTTTGCTATCTAAAACCCA
This sequence comes from Mytilus coruscus, assembly GCA_017311375.1. NCBI lineage: Eukaryota > Metazoa > Mollusca > Bivalvia > Mytilida > Mytilidae > Mytilus > Mytilus coruscus. The sequence goes on along the minus strand of CM029608.1, from coordinate 50,463,719 downwards.
TGGTTGCAAAGTTCTGTAAACTGTATTTTTAACACTTTGACGATTGCTATTAGAACTAGAATTTCTCCTAAAACTTCTAGCTGGGTGATCTAAAGAACATTTTAGGCATGTGCGACAGAACCAGAATTATTACAAGAGCACTGACCGTTAAAATAATAATCATAACATTGTGTTAATTCGCGCTTGTTATGAATAAGAAGAAGAATCAGCCATTGTCAGAAGCCATCATTGAGATTCAATAATACTTCATGTTTTTGTAGGATCTCATTATACTACTATAAACTGGTGGTCAAATGTGTACTACTTTTTTCAATGGTACTTTCAGCAGCTGCATCCTTTTAAAGTTGTGTACAATGTAACCAAACAACTGACTAGCTTTCATTGGATGTCCATTAATTAAAACTTGTGAATATGGTAAAAAAGGAGTGTAACCTGGTTTCGATATTGAAAATGGTTTCCGTTTTTAAAATATTATTTGGAGTAACCAGACTACCATATTTATTCAAACGAATACAATTGTGCAAAATCAAATTTAATATTGAAATTGAAATTGCTTCCAATTTTTGTCCTCAATGCTTTTCAACTTCGTACTTTATTTGGCCTTTTTTTAACTTTTTTTTTATTCGAGTCGGGGTCACAGATGAGTATTTTGTAAACGAAACGCGAGTCTGGCGTAAAAAATTTCAATTATGGTATCTAAGATGAGTTTATTTCCATGTGTAATGAAAAAGACAATATATTGAAATTACCAAATTTGTTCCTTAAGCGTTTGACTAATGAATATGTCAGTTTATGCACCATAGTGTACAAATGTCTACATGGTTTAGGCATCCAATGATTGAAATGAACATTGAGAATTATTTAAGTTTATTAACTACTGTGGATTCATTTATTTTCGTGGGTATCAATTTACGTGGATTGAGGAAAACTTGCATTTTCGTGAATATTTGATTTCGTGGTTTTCCACAAGTCTGGATATAATCATACAGCAAATTTGTAATTCGTTGAACATTTGAATTCGTGGTTTCCCTGTACCCACAAAATCCACGAAAATTGGTATCCAACGAAAAATGATGAATCCAAAGTAAATAAAGTTTGAAGAAACCAAAAAAATTGAAAACAACACTTTATAAATTTCAGGCGTCCGAAACTGTGTTTAAAACGTACTTGTAATAACTGTGCCAGCATTTTTGCGAGGTCAAGGCCACTGTTGATGTTAAAGAAACACTCTGGAGGTATCAGAAATGTTCGAAAAGAGAGGCAAAAGATACCTAAGTAACATACAAACTCATTAGTCGTAAATAAACCTACAATGCCATTGCAACAAGAAAAAATAAAAAAAAAAAAAAAAAAAGTATAGAAAACATAGAAAACCAAAGATTCCGATTGATCGGAAAAGGGAAACGGATTCTGCTGTACATGTGCCACCCGTCATGTTGCTCATGTAGGTATAAACCTGGTGATAATTTTAATTTGATAAGTCACATTTGGGGAACAGGGGACGTGATTGTGGTTACGTCAATTGGAACATATTTGTCGTCATCTGTTTAAAAGATATTCAATAGCAGTTAACTAACTCGTGATGGCGAAACGTAACGTATACATGTATTAAACTTTTATGATAATCTGAAATGTATGGACTCGCATCATAAAACTGAAAATTTAAAGAATTAGAAATTAGTAACTAAAGATGAATGACTAAAACTTAATGTAAGCACATATAGACCAAGATTAAAAATATTACTATCATTTTAATATACCTTAAGCTAAAACGAGGGTATAACAACTTTATTTTAGGTTGCTCCTAAGTGGAAAACTTTTAATGACACTGTCAACCACCAGTGTGTATAGTTACTGTAAAAGGCTTTTAGTGCATTCAGAACAAAGTGTTGACGGAAGGACAATAAAACGGTGTTTTAAAAGCATAAACAACATGTGTATAAAACGAGATAGGCTTATAAACCATACATATATAGTTTGAAATTAATAGCTATTATGATGTTTTAGTTGATTGACTTTTAAATCAGCACGTGACCGACGACTTAATATAAATAGAGACATAATTATATATATATATATATATATATATGTCTCTGGTTTCGTTTAGTAATATTATTTGACAAATGCGGTAATTTTCTAATTTCTTGCATTCAACTGAATCCTTAAGTGTTCTTACTTTGATTATTGTTTGGATTACTTTATAATAAAAGTCATTTTCTCGCATATATAACAAGGACAAAAACATTGGAATCGGGAATCGTATTTGTTTTCTTTTAAAATTTCGCACTAGGGACCCTACCCCAACCTTAATTGTGTTTAACTTTTTGTTCATGGTGTAAACCTTTGCTTAATTTTGTTCAACTTTTTTAGAATTGATTAACTATGATTTATATTCCAAATTTTCACATTCCTTTTACGTATGTACATGTACTATTCAGACCTAAATTTCAAAGTGAGTTTGATAGATTGATGATAGCTTGAGTAACGTCCAATGGACTGCTGTTGAAGACAAAAAGAAGTATTTGTAGTTTATGAGAATTATTTTACGTATTACTCATACATGCAACTATATATTAGTCACTCGGAACATAACTCAAATGCTGGCCGTCACTACATAAAACTTTAATGTCTTCTCCAAGACAAAAATATTAAAATAACTGTTTGAACAGAAACAAATGAATTTTTACTACAGGAATGGTCATTACAACTACTCCTACTAAGCGTCATTCAGAAGGTATCCTATGGAACTTATATTGTCTTATTCATTGTTGTCCGATATGTTTACCTTTCAAATGCACATAAAACCATTATCAGGATATACAAGAAATCGTATTGCTTGATCAATTGTTTTCCTTTTGTCTACGGACATTTTCTTTCTGATTAATGGTACTGACCCTTGTTTTTGGGGGTTGTCCCAATGTGATCCTCAACTGTTTGGATTATTCCTATATCACTCTCACCTTTCAGGATGTCCCGTTCTTACTGTTGTATGCGAATATGTGACATGTTTAGCCTTTTATTTCAGAATTGACTATGTTCTGTTCATGTCTTTGCAATCAATTCTGTTCATTACATGCTTTTATGCCTGATGCAAGCGTGATTGACAAATATTAGATATTAGATTGTTTCCTTGCTAACGTTGTCATTAAGAAGGGGTAAAATAATATATTCATAAAAAAGTTTATTTTTCTATTTTAATAGTGTTAACCAATTAATGTAATTTTGATGTCATTGTCTATTTGTCTTGATATACAAAGAAAAATGATAAAAAAAAAAATGTTAACAACTACAAGTGGTACTGAATACTCTAATTATCCTTTCCACAAAACTCTAGTATTTCAAGCAAATGTTATTCTACGCCTCATCTGGATATAATGTCCAATTAAAATAAACAACAAGCGAATAAATATGGCCATAATGAAATGCTTTAACATTTAAAATTATCTCTCTCACTTCAGCTGATTAAGATTGCATTATATCAGAACGTTGATACAAACTAAAAGAAAGTTAAACATTTCTAATGAAAACGGATCATGTAAATTATCTAATGTTTTTGCTTTAAGATTATGTGAAATCCAGAAATAACTTGAAATCTGACGAAACAATCAGGTACATATTAAATAAAATAAGATTTACACCCGGAATAGATTATCGCAGTTGAATTTGGAAAAACCTTTTTTTAATTTTGGGTCCTCAATCCTCTTTAACCTCGTAATTTATGTGGTCTTTTTAACAATTTTTATTGGAGCGTCACTCACGAGTCTTTTGTAGACGAAACGTGCGTCTGGCGTACAAAATGTTAAGCCTGGAATCTATGATTAGTTTATTGCCAAGTATTGGTAATTTGCTCTCTGAAAGACATGAGTGGAAAGACTTTTCGTCCTGTTCATAGACGTTTACATACTTTTTCAAAATGCAGCTCTAAAAATTATGATGCTTCTAGTGTAAAGACTTTTTATTGATTCTGAAAGGGATTAGCTAAAACTAATGGAACTATCTATTAAAAAATAAATAATATCACAGTGAATTTTTTTTAAGGCACTAAACTAATCTGAGAACAAGGTGAGTTAGAGATGGGATATGAATCAAACCGTCCAACAATTTTTGTGATGTCTTTATTCTTTTTTTAAGTTCTGTAACACACTTCTTTGGACTCTCTGAAAATGATAAATACATGGCTGTTGGTTTTCCTGTTTGAATTGTTTTACACTTGTCATTTTGTAGCCCTTCATAGCTTGTTGTTCTGTGTGAACCAAGGCTCCGTGTTGAAGGCCGTACTTTGACCTATAATTGTTTACTTTTTACACATTTTGAATTGAAGGGAGAGTTGTCTCATTGGCACTCATACCACATCTTCTTATTTATATGATTTAAAGTTGTTAGAATGTCTTGGTCCGTGTATGTTAATTCAAAACCTGGTTAACATAATCTTAAAATAACTTTACAACAGCCAAAACAATATATAGTACTTGTTTAATATAGTTTACAATATGTATATTGTATTGAAAGGAAACAAACCTAAGTTCCATGTAAATCAAAAACAAAAATTCCGTTTTAAGTGATGTATGATTTGTTGGTATAATTCATTACCCACATTTTGCTGAAAAAGTTTTTTGCTATCTAAAACCCATGGTTGCAAAGTTCTGTAAACTGTATTTTTAACACTTTGACGATTGCTATTAGAACTAGAATTTCTCCTAAAACTTCTAGCTGGGTGATCTAAAGAACATTTTAGGCATGTGCGACAGAACCAGAATTATTACAAGAGCACTGACCGTTAAAATAATAATCATAACATTGTGTTAATTCGCGCTTGTTATGAATAAGAAGAAGAATCAGCCATTGTCAGAAGCCATCATTGAGATTCAATAATACTTCATGTTTTTGTAGGATCTCATTATACTACTATAAACTGGTGGTCAAATGTGTACTACTTTTTTCAATGGTACTTTCAGCAGCTGCATCCTTTTAAAGTTGTGTACAATGTAACCAAACAACTGACTAGCTTTCATTGGATGTCCATTAATTAAAACTTGTGAATATGGTAAAAAAGGAGTGTAACCTGGTTTCGATATTGAAAATGGTTTCCGTTTTTAAAATATTATTTGGAGTAACCAGACTACCATATTTATTCAAACGAATACAATTGTGCAAAATCAAATTTAATATTGAAATTGAAATTGCTTCCAATTTTTGTCCTCAATGCTTTTGAACTTCGTACTTTATTTGGCCTTTTTTTAACTTTTTTTTATTCGAGTCGGGGTCACAGATGAGTATTTTGTAAACGAAACGCGAGTCTGGCGTAAAAAATTTCAATTATGGTATCTAAGATGAGTTTATTTCCATGTGTAATGAAAAAGACAATATATTGAAATTACCAAATTTGTTCCTTAAGCGTTTGACTAATGAATATGTCAGTTTATGCACCATAGTGTACAAATGTCTACATGGTTTAGGCATCCAATGATTGAAATGAACATTGAGAATTATTTAAGTTTATTAACTACTGTGGATTCATTTATTTTCGTGGGTATCAATTTACGTGGATTGAGGAAAACTTGCATTTTCGTGAATATTTGATTTCGTGGTTTTCCACAAGTCTGGATATAATCATACAGCAAATTTGTAATTCGTTGAACATTTGAATTCGTGGTTTCCCTGTACCCACAAAATCCACGAAAATTGGTATCCAACGAAAATGATGAATCCAAAGTAAATAAAGTTTGAAGAAACCAAAAATTGAAAACAACACTTTATAAATTTCAGGCGTCCGAAACTGTGTTTAAAACGTACTTGTAATAACTGTGCCAGCATTTTGCGAGGTCAAGGCCACTGTTGATGTTAAAGAAACACTCTGGAGGTATCAGAAATGTTCGAAAGAGAGGCAAAAGATACCTAAGTAACATACAAACTCATTAGTCGTAAATAAACCTACAATGCCATTGCAACAAAAACAAAAAAACAAAAAAAAGTATAGAAAACATAGAAAACCAAAGATTCCGATTGATCGGAAAAGGGAAACGGATTCTGCTGTACATGTGCCACCCGTCATGTTGCTCATGTAGGTATAAACCTGGTGATAATTTTAATTTGATAAGTCACATTTGGGGAACAGGGGACGTGATTGTGGTTACGACAATTGGAACATATTTGTCGTCATCTGTTTAAAAGATATTCAATAGCAGTTAACTAACTCGTGATGGCGAAACGTAACGTATACATGTATTAAACTTTTATGATAATCTGAAATGTATGGACTCGCATCATAAAACTGAAAATTTAAAGAATTAGAAATTAGTAACTAAAGATGAATGACTAAAACTTAATGTAAGCACATATAGACCAAGATTAAAAATATTACTATCATTTTAATATACCTTAAGCTAAAACGAGGGTATAACAACTTTATTTTAGGTTGCTCCTAAGTGGGAAAACTTTTAATGACACTGTCAACCACCAGTGTGTATAGTTACTGTAAAAGGCTTTTTAGTGCATTCAGAACAAAGTGTTGACGGGAAGGACAATAAAACGGTGTTTTAAAAGCATAAACAACATGTGTATAAAACGAGATAGGCTTATAAACCATACATATATAGTTTGAAATTAATAGCTATTATGATGTTTTAGTTGATTGACTTTTAAATCAGCACGTGACCGACGACTTAATATAAATAGAGACATAATTATATATATATATATATATATATATGTCTCTGGTTTCGTTTAGTAATATTATTTGACAAATGCGGTAATTTTCTAATTTCTTGCATTCAACTGAATCCTTAAGTGTTCTTACTTTGATTATTGTTTGGATTACTTTATAATAAAAGTAATTTTCTCGCATATATAACAAGGACAAAAACATTGGAATCAGGAATCGTATTTGTTTTCTTTTAAAATTTCGCACTAGGGACCCTACCCCAACCTTAATTGTGTTTAACTTTTGTTCATGGTGTAAACCTTTGCTTAATTTTGTTCAACTTTTTAGAATTGATTAACTATGATTTATATTCCAAATTTTCACATTCCTTTTACGTATGTACATGTACTATTCAGACCTAAATTTCAAAGTGAGTTTGATAGATTGATGATAGCTTGAGTAACGTCCAATGGACTGCTGTTGAAGACAAAAAGAAGTATTTGTAGTTTATGAGAATTATTTTACGTATTACTCATACATGCAACTATATATTAGTCACTCGGAACATAACTCAAATGCTGGCCGTCACTACATAAAACTTTAATGTCTTCTCCAAGACAAAATATTAAAATAACTGTTTGAACAGAAACAAATGAATTTTACTACATGAATGGTCATTACAACTACTCCTACTAAGCGTCATTCAGAAGGTATCCTATGGAACGCCACAGCTGTCTTATGTGGAACTCTGGTATTACTTTATGTTGTTTTATTATTACTTGATGATATTTTGTCTTTACTTAATATGGTTTTGACATTACGTAATGATGTTTTGATATAACTCAATATGGAATAGTCATTACTTAATGATATTTCGATATTACACGATATGGTTTCGTATTGACTTGATATAGTTTTGTCATTGCTCAATATGGTTTTGTCATTACTCGATGTGGTTTCACCATTATTTAATGTGGTTGTGTCATTAGTCAATGTGGTTTTAACATTACTTGATGTGAATGTGACTTAACGTTATGTAGTTGTTTAATTACATGATAAGGTTTTGTTATTTTGTAATGATAATTTGCCTATTGGTTATATGGTTTTATCATTACGTAATGATGTTTCAAAATTTGACGATTTTACACTACATGATGTGTTTGTTTCATTATTTGATGTGGTCCTGTCATTCTTTGATGTGGTTATCCCATTACTTGATGAGGTAAAATCACGTGACCAATTCGGAAAACCTGTTCTATTTTAGATAGATTTCCATGTTGTATGTGCCTTGGATGAGTGTGGCCATCCATCGAATTAAGAGTTCAAATTAAAGTTCGGAACAAGGACTTTGCTCAGGCTTCGAAAAGAGGGTTCCGCGGTATGCGTACAAAAGATAAACAATGTTACAGTATACAAAACGCAACATAGAAGTTGAAATAAAGTTAGATGTGGTGTGATTGACAATGAGACAACTATCCATCAGAGTTTAAATGCAGTGGATGTAAGAAATCATATATAGGCAACCGTACAGCCTTCAACACACCGTATAGTCAGCTACATAAGGCCACCATGCTACATGTGAAAAAATCGAACGGGAAAACAAACGGTCTTATTTATAAATAGACAATCTACAAAAAAGAAATGACACACATTTATGCAATGACAACAATTGAACTTCGTGCTCCTGACTTGGGGCAGGTACATAAAGAAAGTGCACGTGGCGGAGTTTAACATGTATGTGAGCGCTAAATCCTAACCTTACATCGGACTGTTACAGTTGTGTAACAGCACAACACGAGAAAAAATGTAAACTAGACAAAGTGATGTCCCGCACTCAACTCATTTAACCGCTTATACCCCAAAATGACAAAAATGTTCATTTATCTCCCAAAAGAGCAAAAGATAATAAAAATAAAACCCTGACCACATGCACACCTTCAATATATGTACAAACAGACAGTAAAGAGAAACTTCCTAGGATTCAAACTGTAGGAGGAGTTATGCGGAATAACTATATACCCATAATGAGACGGACAGACGGACGGACGGACAGACGGACGGACAGGGTAAAACAATATGCCCCCAACTTTCAGTTGCGGTGGCATACAAAACAGTTTCATTAAGCTGTTTCAATAGATCGATATGACTGGGTAATATAAATCCATCGGGGTGATCTCGGATGCTCCAGAAAGGCACCCGTCGTGTTATTCCAAAAGTACAAACCCAGTGATTTGGTTTTATTATGTAGTTTACATTCAAGGAAAAGATGACGGTTTTATGGTTACGACCACTGGAACATGTCCGTCGTCACATATGAAACAGACATTCCAAAAGTTTATTTTTCAATTAGTGCGAGGTAGATCAGGAATTCAATTGATTACAAATAAAAGATTGATATTCGTATAAGTTCAAATGATTATTTACGCTAAAAAAATCGGAGAATTCTTGTTTTATAGTATTGATGCTTTGTTGCTTAGTCCGAGCCCCTCCTCCGTTTCCTGTAACTTTAGTGTGAGTTGATTTGAAGTGTTTCATTTGTTAACAATAAAGTTCAAGTCTTTTGATTTGTGTCGAGCCTGCGACATCAATGTAGCGGCAGTGAGACACAACAAACCTATATTTCGTCGTCGATAGTGGCGTCGGCGTCTCCATCTCCATTTTTTATTTCTATTGAGTTTAACCTTTCATTATACATGTTACTAAACATGTATGCCATGTATATTACTTTTAGAACATCATACTGGATTTGTTTACCTCGACTATTGTATCTGTATTTATATTGTATGTTTCTCTGTAAACTTGTATTTAGTTTTAGAGAATAAAGTATCTATCTATCTACCTATCTATAGATCGTTAGGTTTCTAATTTTTACATTTTCATTTCGGGACCTTTTATAGCTTACTATAGGGTATGGGTTTTGCTCATTGTTGAAAACCATACAGTTTTGTTTTAGTTAAATAAAACCGAATTACATGTAAACTGTTTTGACATGATAAATTTGTAAACCTCCATGAAGTGTTTTAAAACTTGTATAGGTGTTATTCCTCAATTTCAAGAAAAGCATCTACAGAAAACATTTTTTTTTTTACCGATAAATGTATAGATAAATGTACAGCCGATCAACATGACGCTTTTACACTTACAGCAGCAATATCAGGCGAGACACAGGGTTCCGTGGAATATTTTACAAATTTATTACAAAATACTGCTTCCGTTTGAGAACTTAGGATAAAAACAACAGGACCAAGTGGTTTGGGATATCCCAATTATGTCCGAAATACTAAAACTTTTAATACTTTTTTTCTTATTATTATCTGCCGTTCCCTTTTCATACCAAATAAATCTGAACAACCACTTGAACTTTAATTTGAACTTTAACTCAAAGGATAGCGATACCCATCCAAAGCACATTAAACAAACGATATATTGAAATCTGTTTAAAATAGAACATATATTTTTCCGAATTGGTCACGTGGTTTTACCTCATCAAGTAATGGAATAACCACATCAAAGAATGACAGGACCACATCAAATAATGAAACAAACACATCATGTAGTGTAAAATCGTCAAATCTTGAAACATCATTGCGTAATGTTAAAACCATATTAAGAATAGGCAAATCATCATTACGAAATAACAAAACCACATCATGTAATGAAACAACTACATAACGTTGAGTCACATTCACATCAAGTAATGTTAAAACCACATTGACTAATGACACAACCACATTAAATAATGGTGAAACCACATCGAGTAATGACAAAACCATATTGAGTAATGACAAAACTATATCAAGTCAATACGAAACCATATCGTGTAATATCGAAATATCATTTAGTAATGACTATTCCATATTGAGTTATATCAAAACATCATTACGTAATGTCAAAACCATATTAAGTAAAGACAAAATATCATCAAGTAATAATAAAACAACATAAAGTAATATCAGAGTTCCACATAAGACAGCTGTGGCGTTCCATAGTATCCTATCCTCATTTTCCCATTGTCCGTCTATTCATTATTTCGGGTTCTGAACAAGCAAAAAATTTTTGGCACGGGACATAAAACATACAACCTTCAATCAAATGACATTTTCTGTGCACGACTGTCCTTGAATCATATTAGTTTCCGCACCATCAATTAAATGCTTTTTTTTTATTAAAATGAGTAGTCGCCTTATTTCGACGTTTTACCACGTATGAAACGAAGATCAAACATGTTTAATGACATTTCGTCTAAAGTCATACATGTAATTACTAAATACCCGATTATAACTCCATCAATGTTTTTTTTTTTTTTTCTTTGGCATGCGTGTGCATTACCCTCAAACTGTTAAAATTGTATATGTTTCATAAGAAATCAAACAAAACGCTTACTTGATATGCGTTTGTTTTAAATCATCGCCTGATTCAGCCGACGGGGGTTCGTGGTTCTTTATCTACCAAACCCCAAAAATGTAAAAAAGTGAACGGTAAAGCATCCGTTTATCCGTTTTAATTATCCAGTTTGACGATAAAATAAATGTATAACCTAGTAATTGGTCACATGCTGTAATAACGGTCAAGTGATTGTTTACTATAAACACGTGTTTATGTCTGTACCAAGTCAGGAATATGACAGTTGTTTTCATTCGTTTAATTTCTTTGAGGTTTTGATTTTGTCATTTGATAAGGGACTTTCCGTTTTGAATTTTCCTTGGAGTTCAGTATTTTTGTTATTTTACTATTTGTTTATAATAAACATATGGTTTGTGTTTATTTAAGTTATTATTGGATGGCATATTGCGGCTTTTACGGGTATATGCAGTTCATGAGATTCGTGAATAGCATGGTTAAGTATTACTTAAGGGGTTCGTTTAAGATTTTAAAGATATTCGAAGTTTGTCAACAGTTTATGTAGCAGCAGTTCGTTAATGTTGTATGTCTGTCTCCGACCATGAATATTCGGCGGGTCCTAAAGTACATTCGTTGTATGATGTTAATTCTGTACATCATACTGGTAATAACGACTTCAATGTCAATTGTGATATCATGACCGGCCTTGTTAAGCTTCAGGAGTGTATGAAGATGCATGTATTAAATTGGTATCTGGTGCTATCCTTAAAATTAAGAAGCGCAATAAGCTCACCCGCATTGCAGACAAATCCCCCTCAGGCTGAAAAACCGTCCGTGACGACCTTACATCAGATTCTGAAGACAAGAAACGTCTTATACTACTTTTCTTTATGAAAGCAATCTTTACGGGCAGTTTGAACTTTTTCTGTCAGAATAACAAATCTCCAAATGTTCATTCAAAATTTGTAGATGAAGCAATTGCAGAATAATTGAATTATAAAACCAGTTTAATCCACCATTTTCTACACTATAAAGAAATACCTTTACCAAGTCAGGAATATGACAGTTGTTTTCCATTCGTTTGATGTGTTTGAGCTTTTGATTTTGCCATTTGATAAGGGACTTTTCGTTTTTAATTTTCCTTGGAGTTCGGTATTTTTGGTATTTTTACTTTTTTCGGAAGTGTTATTGAAATAGAAAATGAAAGGATATGGAGTAAATGTACATGGGACAAAATCGCACACAATACATAGAAAACTCCATTTCAATCGTTTGTTATCAATCTGCGAAGTGTTGCTGTTCAAAGTTTGGACAAAAAACGTTTGATTTTAGATATGAGTGAACTGAATGTTTTTATTAAAAGGGAAAGGAAAAAATTCGAAGACTGGAAGGTGGCTTTAAATTATTTCACGAAAGATTGTTATCTATATTAATTTGATTGTAATCTGGATATTTTCATAATGACGTTTGTACTAAAAAACAAACGTATTTAGGATTTTGCTGGAACAATAAATGTTTTTTTACAGTTTTTGCTTTTTGTCTTACATCTACGCCATATCGTGAAATATTGGCAAGAAAATGGCGTGAATATTGTACTTCACTTAGATAATGGACCTGAAATGGGTAAAAATAAACTAGAAGCTTTGAAAGTTTCACCTTTCGTAAAAACCTTCTTTTAAGAAGCAGGTTTTTTAACCAACATGGATCAATCAATTTTTGAACCAGTACAATATTTAGAGTGGTTAGATTTAGTTTATAATTCGTCTTATTTACAATGAGTTTGTTAGATAGACGGATTAATGATATTTTTGGTTGATATTTTAATCAACTTCCCTCATTTCACTGCTAGAAAATTAGCTCAAGTAATGTCCAGTCATGGGTAACATAACAAGTCCAGTGACCCGTTATTTACACTGGGCAAATGACAACAATGTAAAGTGGGATTCAAAGTTAACTTTAAAATGTCCCGATTGTGTATTTAATTTTCTCAGAATTTAGCTAAATAAAATAAAGAGGTTAGACAGAAAAAATAAAGGGTTATTACTTTCCTCACGTGTTTGTATATTACGATGCTAGTAACGTCACCGCTGGTGCTTAATCGATAAATTTTGCCTGTAATACTTTTCATCAGATGTGGACAAAAGTCGTTTAAGAGTTCTACATGGAGAGAACTTTAAGCTATTTTGTTGATATTGCTGTTTTTAAGAACAGCTTACGGAATAAATGTCTCAAATGACATACAATTATATAATAACTGTAATTCCATTGTCGGTGTTTCTATTGTTCAGAAAGGAGGTACAAAAGTACATTTAAAATAGATAGCTATTAATATTTTAAAGTTGTGTTCTGAATTGAATATTTCTTTAGATTGAGTCTGGATCCCGAGATCAAATAATACGAAAGCTGATTATATTTCTAAATGATTGATTCCGAAGATTAGGGAACAAATAAAGATTTTCTTTTAATTAGTAGATGCCATGTGGGGTCCGCATACTGTGGACGAATTTGCGAGTAACATGAATTAAGATGTTACCAAGATTTAATTTTAAATTCTTGAATCCAGGTATTGAAGCAGTTGCAAAATTTAGGTTAATTGGAGGTTCCTCCAAATTCTATTGTCTGTAAAGTGATCAAACATTTGATATTATGTAAGGCTAAAAGGCACTTTGATGGTGGCCTTTCTCGTCATTTTGGACTATGATTTTTTTTAAAAAGGTTAGCATTTTCAACCATATATATAAAAAAGAAGATGTGGTATGATTGCCAATGAGACAACTGTCCACAAGAGACCAAAATGACACAGAAATTAACAACTATAGGTCACCGTACGGCCTTCAACAATGAGCAAAGCCCATACCGCATAGTCAGCTATAAAAGGCCCCTGAAATGACAACGAAAACAATTCAAACAAGAAAACTAACGGCCTTATTTATGTACAAAAATGAAGGAAAAACAAATATGTAACACATAAACAAACGACAACCACTGAATTACAGGCTCCTGACTTGGGACAGGCACATACATACATAATGTGGCGGGGTTAAACATGTTAGCGGGATCCCAACCCTCCCCCTAACCTGGGACAGTGATATAACAGTACAACATAAGAACGAACTATAAAAATCAGTTGAAAAAGGCTTAACTCATCAGATGGACAAAAATACAAGTGGACATGGCAAGGTACTTGTACATCCAAACAACAAAAAGACACTAGGAACAGATCTGAGAGTACTCGCAGTTATCTGACTGCTAGTTCAAAGCCACTAACAACTAATAAAAAATCATGCATCTAAGACTAAATTATCAATCCGTACACATCCAACATCCATATATATGTAACTGAAGTTTTAGAATTAAACTACAGCAGAACATTTTTGTTCAAGGTATGAATAACAAGTCCTTTTTAGGTTTTTCTTATTCATTTTTAATGTTTTAGCTATTAGATTGAATGCGGAATGCATGTCAGAATTTACGACAAGGTAGAGCAAGGTCGTTTAGTAATGACGATATCATTCAAACGGCAAGGTCGTACGAATATCTAAAGGCCAAATCAAGTTGACAAGGTATGATCTGATTTGGAAAGTGTGAAAAATAACAGCCTCGGTGGTCTCGTGGTAGCGTGTTCGCCTCGAACGCGGACGATCGTGCGTTCGAAGCCCGGCCGGGTCAAACCAAAGACTTAAAAATTGGTATTTGCTGCATCTCCGCCAAGCACGTGGCATTAAGGAGTAATAGCAAAGAGTGGTCGGCTCGGAGTCAGAATAATGTGTCTGGGTAAGGTGATAAGTTTTCCTGCGGACTGTGACCTTGTGAACTAGTACGTTAAAATTCCTGCTCAGCGTATCGGTGTAGTACAAAGCAGGGTTAAATTTTATATTACATTAAGATATTCTCGTCTTGAATAGGCATATCAATTTGCCGCTGGACGTTAAGTAGCCATCCATCATTATCATCTAAGTTCTGTCTCTGTTCGAAAGCTTAGAACACCAAAAGAAAATAATCTCATGCATTTTACGATTTCTGAAAGTGGTGTAATAACTATTCTTAAGTTAAACCTTTACCAACTTCAGATTTTTATGTTTAGTTGTATTCAATAAATACCGTATATCGGTTTTTTCGCGTGTGTTTAATTTTCGCTTCGTTCGTTGCATCTACAGAAACGCAAACATTTCACCCCGCGTAAATTTCCCTGCTTATTTTTATATTTACAGCTGTTTAAACGTTTTTTAAATAAAACTACTTATTATCGAGTTTACTTACAATTGACATATAAACTCATTTCACCCTAAAGGCGAAATTACATTATATACAAAATCAGTCTATTGTGTTGATCGGTAGATCACAAGCGTATGTATAATCATTTAAGATATCTGTTTTTATAACTATTAAATTGGCTAATCATACATGTCATACCTTTTGACAATACAGCAGTCAGTGACATGTTCAAAAATGTTAATTAATGATGTCTATTGATTGTTTTCATAACCCGAACATTCTGCATTTAGTGTGAAAATTAAATTAAAATAAATCACATTTTAACGGATAATTGCACAAATATGCTTTCAAAATGCTTTGTTATACCAGCATAAACTTGACCAAAACCTTCATTTTCACCATGCCGCAATGAACTTGATTTAAACGATTATTGAAAGATCTCCGAATATGTGTATCTTAGTTTATAGTACACGTATTAACATGTATTTGTAATCGATTATCTGTCAGTCAATCAAATGTATGTTGTTTACATCGTTAACATTACAATACGGGGATTTTTTCGCTTGTACTTTTTCTTTCTGAGAAAACTATACATCGCTAAAATTTAACTTGCCCATTATGTCATCACATCGCTAAAAAAGATATACGGTATATCAAAGACATTAAACTGGTATGCTTAGGTTGAAGAAGCATATTAATCAATACATAGGGTTCAGAAACTAACTTGTATTTGTAATCCACGTAATTCACTGTTCTGTATATCTGTTAAAGAAGGAGCTCATGTGCATGTTATTGTAAAAAAAAAAAAATAAAGAACCAATTACGCCAGATATTTAAAAGAAAATTGTTGTATGTATCTAGTTATACAGAGCTTCTTAGATTTTCTGAAATAGCTAATTTAAAAAGATCTTATTTAGAATTTGATGATACACATGTCTCTTTTCTCATACAGAAAATCAAGACTTATCATTATAGAGAAGCCACACATGTTTTGAGTGTTAGAACTGATACACAAACATGTCCTGTTAGTATGTTGACGAACTATTTATTATAACTAATATAGATGTATATTCTTTAGATTATATATTTAGGTCTATATAAAAAAAGATGTGGTATGATTGCCTATGAGACAACTTTCCACAAATAGACCAAATGACACAGAAATTAACAACTGTGGGTCACCGTATGGCCTTCAACAATGAACAAAGCCCATATCGCATAGTCAGCTATAAAAGGCCCCGAAATGACAAATGTAAAACAATTCAAACGCAAAAACTAACGCCCTAATTTATGTACAAAATTATGAACGAAAAACAAATATGTTAAAAGCAACAAACGACAACCACTGAATTACAGGCTCCTGACTTGGGACACGCACATACAAAATGTGGCAGGGTTAAACTAGCTTGCAGGCGCCAACCCTCCCCCTAACCTGGGACAGTGGTGTAACAGTACAACATAAGAACAAACTATAAAAATCAGCTGAAAGAGGCTTAACTCATCAGATGGATACAGATAGAAACACATTTAACATTGGACGTGGATGGCTACTTATACATCCCCACAACAAAAAGACACTAAGTACAGATCTGAGAATACTCAAGTGCTATGTACGTATGAAATACATCTAGATCTTATAGTTGAGAGGCCTAAAACCTTTGTCATTTACTAGAGTTAGAGAAATAATATTGTCAGCTTTGAAATCAATGGGCTCAGATAAGTCTAAATTTTGACTAGATAGCCTGAGATAAGGTCAAGCTACTGGAACAGCTGACATAAAAGGAAATTCTCAGTTTCTAAAAGTTTGAAAATATCTACTTTTTATATTTATTATTTTTGTTTAAATCTTCCTGGTTTTATTTGTCTTTCGAAAGGCTGCTACACCTGTAGGTACGCTTATTATATTCATGTGTTAATCTATCTATCAATTATTTATATTTGTTTGAGATTGGCGAATTAGAATAATTATTGGTCACATAATGTAGTAACAGGCAAGTGATTGTTTTCTGTAGACACGTGTTTGTGTTTATACTAAGCACATGGTTTGTTTTTATGTTAGTTATGTGAAAATGGCATATACCTGCTATGCAGCTTTTGTGGGATTATGCAGCTGATTACATTCGTGAAAAGCATGATTAAGTATAACTGAAGGGGTTCGTTTAATAATTTAAAGTTATTCGAAGTTTGTCTATAGATTATGAGCAGCAGTTCGTTATTATGTTTACCCACCCACTCACCCATTTTTAGTTGAGTATTAGTGAATGTATGTATAATACTATATTAACTTAAATTGATACGTATTTCTCCACTTTTTTAAATAGATTTTCATGGTGTAAACTTTATTTGCTTGGATTGGTAATGAAAATCTAGTTTATAGTGAAATGAAATTAGTTCAGAGAAAAGTTTGTGCAACAAATATTAAAGGCTGCTACACCTGTAAGAACACTTATCCTATACATGTGTTGTTTCATTTATTGATTGATTTATATTCGTTTGAGCTTGACGAATTAGAGTATGAAGTAACGTATGCATGGAAATGTTACAGAAAAGAGTCATGGAACAAAAGTTATTGGAAGTAAAGTCGAAATCATTATAAAAATGAAATAAATGATCAAATTTAAGCGTTTCCTTCCGGAGCACCCAAGATCACACCCCAGTTTTAATGTGGGTTTGTGTTGCTCAGTCTTTAGTTTTCTATGTTGTTTTTTGTGTACTGTTGTTTGTATTTTTTTTTGTTAACCATGACATTGTCAGTTTATTGTCGACTTATAAGCTTGAATGTCCCTCTGGTATCTTTCGCCTTCCTTTTTTAAAACCTAATACACAGTTTTCCTCAGAAAGATAACAACAATCATTTCAATCAATCAACCATGACATACATACTCGTGATAGAGACACTCTTTGCCAAGAATCTTTTGCCGATCATTTTGGGTATCTAAATAACAAAACAAAACAACAACTAATTTCCATTTTTTTTAATTTACGAGCACATATTTATCATATCATCTGTTAATGTACATAAAGTTGCTTCGATACATAAATTTCTGGTTGTTTGCATAACGTTCAAAGGCAAATATTTCGCACATGTTAAGTTTACGAATTAAAACAATATCTTTTAGAAATGACATGCAAAGGGATTTAGCAAAGATAACGAGCGGGAAGTTTGAACTGGTACTAAAACACTAGAACATGTTTAGTCTCAGGATCCACATTTTTGGCTTGCAATGTTCAAAATACGGACCACTGAATGAGATCCTTTCCTTTTTCCACGATGATCAGATTAACCGTTCACAATCTAACTGAACGTGATTTAGTTATTCATACTACCGACGACCGTAGTTGGTGTCCAACCATGAGATAGGCAAACTGGGATTTTTTTCTTTACCGTATGATATTTTCGGTGTAGGATATCTTCGGTGGAGACTGGGATAAATTTGAAGCTCACATTCTGCTTTATAAGAAAATAATATTTTCCAGATCCACCCCAAAATCGGTCTGACGAAAATAATTATAGCATTGATTCATCTCTAGACGGACTTTTGCGGCGGATCTGGACACTTATTTTATTTTTCGAATAACTGCGGATGAACGGGACTTTAAAATAAACTCTTCGCTCCCGAAAGTATAGAATGTAGGACAGAGTCAAGCTGAAAGCAACTGAAAGTAACGGACAAAAAAGGCAAAATGCAATTTTGTGATCTTTTTTCTTCTATACACATAAAGCTTATTTTAATAATCATTTTGTATTTCCATTCATAAAACAAGTGTTGAATTAAACTTTATGTCAAAAAAATAAATAAAATCACAATGAGAGAACGACTGGTAAAAGAAAATTGTTTACTTCTTAATCTTAATTTTGAGGGAAAACATTTCCAGACGATAATATGCGCATTTAATGCGAGCAAACCATGTTTCAAATAGTTGATTCTTATTTTTACAAAATGATTATTATTCAATGTACCGCAATTGTTATTGTTTGAATCTTTTAAACATATTTTTTGTTTAATCTAATAGTACACTGTCTTAATTGTCAATAACGCAGCTTTAATGTCCGGTTGATGAATGGACGGTTGTCATGTATTACATAATAATTATCTTATTGATAATCTCCTAGCGAATGTCTTATTACCCTACTATACAACAGAACCGTTGTTGATGGGTATTCAACTTACCGTTGATCGTGTGACATTTATCATCAAAAATCATTTGTTTGAAATTTATTGGATTATTTTCATTCATTTTAAAACGCAAAAATCTAAAATGAAATAAATTCACCATATTAAACTATTTTATTAAACAAGATGAAATAAATTTTAAAAGAGGTTTGCCGTATCTAAGGGGTGATAACTGAAAACCCGCGTACTTGAAAGATATCAATGAGAAACTTCGTTTCAAATCATTTGTAGTTTCTGATCAATGTTATAAAGAGTAAAATCGAAAATTCGTTTATCATTTATACATGTATGTATATTGTATATCAATACAATTGTATAATCCTGCTTATGTTTATGATGATTATCTAATTCAACAAATATCGAATGTCTACAGCGGGAACATCTGCACGACGGTGTTGCAAGAGGAATACGAGTGAAGTAAGTTAGCACCAAAAAAGGAAATGAATATCCAGCATTAACAGCTTAGTTTCTATTTTTTTGCTATCGACACTGTTCTATTTAAGGAATGTTAAATCTAAAATGTAAGAACAGATCAAAAGTATATATATTTTTTTTATACATATATCTTTTGGCATGAAATTGTCTACGGCTTTCTATTTCCAATAAGTGTACGACTTCACTACTTTATTTTTATCTCATTCAGTCTTCATCTTAGTGTCTAACATTAAGGCCTGTAAATTAACGAACACAGATAAAAATATCTCTTGGCGTTTTAAAGATGTGTTATTTATTCGGAAAAGTGTTTGAAAAATAAAATATTGAGTTTTTAATTTTCAAACTGAAATGTCTCAGAAAGTAAGCCATGATGTATTTTTTTGGCGCATTTTGATAATGCATATCAAAATTGACTGTGTTTCAAAATTTTAATAAAGAACAACGGAGAGATCTTTTCTGTATCGTATGCCCTTTAGTCTATAGACTACAATAGTCGTATCACCTGTACTTTTACTCGATGTGTCTACGACATTTTTACTGAATCTGGATTTGAAAGGTAAGAAATAGATGATGCAACAGACGCTTACTCTAGTCTGAGATGCCCTGATAATCGTTTACACATGATCTATATATTTCAAAGAGGTTTACGTGATTTGAACATTCGTTCAATATTGTTGCTTGTTAAGAAGAATAGCTATGTAATATCGTTTTGTATGTTGCTTAGTGCTGGAAATGAACATTAAACATGATAAGAAGACACCGATTTTGATATATATGTAAGGTATCATACGTGCATTTTGACAATGCATTTCTCGTCAGTATTATTTAAAATCATATTAACTAAAATAATCATGTGTGGAAACGAAACAAACCCACTATAGCACCAATAAGGACAAAAGCTACCAAACGTCTGTCCAAAGGAGGATATACTTATAATATATCAAATTCGGATTGTTTTCAAACATTTGTCTTTTTTTTTGGTTTGTCTCATCTATAAACTGACTAAAATTGTGTCTGTCGTTTATACCATGTGGATGTCTTCTTGATTGATAGATTTGCACAATGATGTCCAAAGATTGAAACCAGCGTTGTTCTCCGAAAAACACTACGTGTGGTTTCAAAATTAGACATTGGTATTGATATAAAACGTTGTGTTACAGCAGTGTTTCTGTTGCAATATTTCGCCTGAAAAACGTTTCACAGATTGAGTAAAATAAACTCATCAAAGATACCTGACCAAGAAAAAGGCGGACGTCAACAAGCACATTTGTTTTTAAACATATCAATTGCTTTGATACATTCTTTACGTCATTTAAATGATTATTTATATCGAATGGTGGGTATAAAACGATAATGTCTGCCTCAGTGCATTCTGAAAGACAAGACCGCTAATGCAGGTTATTTATAATTTGCGCCAGTAACGACCCTGCCAAACGTTTGAGAACAGCTTAGATACAAAAGATTATACAAGTTTTAAATGACATTTATGTAATGTATATACGCTTGTCATATCAATATCTTCAACCACGATTGACATTTCATTTTAGTACATTGAAGATCATCAGATATGAATCTGAAATCCTATACGTAAAATGCACTTCCCATTGATTAATTTTGTTTATCATTAATGTCTGTTTGTCAAAGATATATTAATAGGAAAAGGGAATAAATGTAAATTGTTGTTTTGTGGATAAACAAGTCTAGGTTATTTTAGCGTCATAATTCACTGTGAAAATTTACTGTTATGTTTCAAACAATAACGGGTGTCATCAATGAATAAAAGATGGTGAATAACTTAAACTGGAATTAAGATTGTTACTATTGGAATGACTGTTTATTTGTTGTATTCAATACGTATACCGAGCAAACGCACACACTTTTGTATAAATAATATAAGATATTGTTATGCCAGAAAATCGCCTTTTAGTTGTAGCCAACAAAAGACACAAATCAATAATAAAATTTAACAAGATTTATTATACACAAGTTTACAAGAAGTATTACATAAAAGAAATGTCAACTTAACTGTCAAAATACATGTCCAATCTTTTATCTTTTCTTTATCCGGAAATCTTCTCGGAATCCACAGAATATTATATCCAATTGGTCACAATCTAGTATGATGTAGTTTGTAAATAAAATGTCAATCCAACTGCTGAGAATGTTGATGTCTATCGATGTCTATCTCTAAATCTCTATCTTCAACTAACTTTTGGGTCTGCATTTAAATACTCAAACGGAAATTTCTAGACAACGCTAAAATATAAATTACCAATCTTTTGTTTTGATCATTCTGGAAACGTTATGTAAGTGAAATAGAAAGTTCTAATCATTCCATTAGTATCAATGACTGTTCCAGTGATTTCTTAACTGCATAGTTGTAACGCAATGTATTTTATTTTGTACACAATGTAAACATGTATAATAGGCCACACAAAACAAATTAGGCCAACTAAATAAATATGATAGTTACAATATCATAACACCTCCCCTTGAAAAAGTTTGAGTGTAACAAAAACTTTCATGAATAATATGTACAAAATACATAGTAATATATAGTAAGTATTTTCAAAAATACACAGTATATACACAGTGTTTTAATAAGTTCTAGATAAAGCATCTGCTATTACATTATCTTTACCTTTAATATGTTTTACAATAACATCATATTCCTGTAACAATAAACTCCACCTAGTCAATCTCTGGTTCTTGTTTCTCATTTTATGTATGAAGGTTAGAGGATTATGATCAGTATAAACAAGAATAGGATGAACAGTGGGATTTAAATATACATCAAAATGTTGAAGTGCAGACAACAGTGCAAAACACTCTTTTTCAATAGTTGAATAATTTTCTGATGTTTATCTAATTTCTTAGAAAAATATGATATAGGTTTTTCAACATTATCATCTGTTTCCTGATATAAAACAGCTCCAACTCCTACATCGCTTGCATCAACGGCAAGTTTAAATTGTTTTCAAAGTCTGGAGTGATCAGAACTGGACTATTAATTAAAGTGACTTGCTATTTTCAAAAGCGTTTTGAAAATTTTCACTCCAGATGAATTTAGAATCTTTCCGTAAAAGATAATTCAATGGTTGAACAACAGTAGCAAAATTTGAACAAAATCTTCTGTAAAACCAATCATGCCTAAATATCTCATAAGTTGTTTTTATTTGTAGGAGGAGGAAATTTAGTAATTGCGTCCACTTTAGCCGTAATAGGTTTCACTTGACCTTGGCCAACGGTATGCCCTAAATAATCAACAGTGGCCTGGCAAAATTCACTTTACCAAGATTAACAGTCAAATTTGATTGTGACAATCTATCAAAAGTATCATATAAATGTGTTAAATGCTCTTCAAAGCTATCACTACATACAATAAGATCATCAATATAAGCATAACAACAGTCTAAATCTTTTATAACATTATTGATTATTCTTTGAAATGTAGCTGGAGCACTTTTCATGCCAAACGGCATTACAGTATATTGAAATAAACCATCTGGTGTGACAAAAGCTGATATTTCTCGAGCTCTCTGTGTCAATGGGACTTGCCAGTAACCTTTCAATAAATCAAATTTCCTCACAAATTTTGCTTTTCCAATGTTATCAATGCAGTCGTCTATCCTTGGAATCGGATAGGAATCAGATTTTGAAACAGAATTTACTTTTCTGAAATCAGTTACAAAACGAAAGGTTTTATCTGGTTTGGGCACAAGAAGACAAGGAGAGCTCCATTCACTGTTACTCGTCTCAATAATATCATTGTCAAGCATTTATTTAATTTCTTGTCTCATATATTAAAGTTTGAGTGGATTGAGCCGGTAAGGATGTTGCTTAATTGGAGAAGCATCACCTACATCGACATCATGACAAACAGCAGTGGTTTTGTTTGGCACATCTGGAAAAAGATTTTTAAAAGAAAATACCAAAGCTTTTAATTTTCTCTACGATCAAAGACAGATGTGCAAGTTTTGAATCTAAATTTGACAAAATTTCTGAATTTTTCAATCTTACTGTCTCTTCCATAGTTTTAGAACTAAAAGGTGATTCAATTATATCTGGTTTGTCATGATTGGTCTCCAATTTAACCATGGCTAAAGTGGCAACAGGTTTACCTTCATTAGTACGCTCAAAATATGGTTTTAACATATTAATGTGACACACTCCATTTTGTTTACGCCGACCTGGTGTTTTACAATATAATTCAAATCATTGATTTTACTCGCTATGGTATAAGGACCACAATATTTAGCTTGTAATGGATGTCCAGGGACTAGCAAAATACAAGTACCTTATCACTAGGCTCAAAAATCTGACCCTGGCATCTTTATCATACCATATTTTCATCTTATTCTGAACAGTTTTAAATTGTTCTGAGCAATTTGACAAGCAGTATACAATTTTCTTTAAATCTAGATACATAGTCTAGAAGATTCAAGTCAGTGTGTTCAGTAAGCCATTTTCCTTAATCAATTTTAAAGGTCCCTTACAGTGTGACCAAATACCAACTCAAAGGGACTAAAACCAAGGGATTCTTGAACAGCCTCTCGGACCGCAAAAAGTAAAAAGTGAACACCATCATCCCAATCCCTGTCAAATTGAAGACAAAACGTTCTAATCATGTTCTTCAATGTTTGATGAAAACGTTCTAAGGCACCTTGAGATTCTGGATGATAAGCACTTGACCTATACTGAGCAATCCCTAACTGGTACACGACTTGCTGAAATAAACCTGACATGAAATTTGAACCCTGGTCGGACTGTATAGACTTTGGAAGTTCTACTAGCGTGGAAAATTTGATCAGAGCTTTGACAATAGTAGGTGTCGTGATATTCCTTAACGGAATAGCCTCAGTAAAGCGAGTGGAGGTACACATGATTGTCAATAAATATGCATTTCCGGTCTTGGTCTTCGGTAAAGGTCCAACGCAATCAATGAGTACTCGGCTGAAAGGTTCTTCAAAGGCTGGAATAGGCAGAAGTGGTGCTGGTGGTATTTTCTGGTTAGGCTTACCAACAACCTGGCATATATGGCATAATTTACAGTATTCTGCGACATCACTTCTTAGTCTTGGCCGGTAGAAATGCTGCAAGATCTTAAGGCAAGTCTTCCTTATACCTAAGTGTCCAGCCAAGGGGTGTCATGGGCAAGACCAATAATGTCTTGCCTATAGATTTTAGGCACCACCACTTGGTATACCACTCTCCATTCCTCCTCTAGGGTAGCATCAGGGGGCCTCCACTTTCTCATTAAAATACCGTCTTGATGGTAATAGCATTCGGCCACTTTTTCTGCTTCCTCCTGTTGTTGAGCCCTCTTGCAGAGCTGAAGAACCTCAGGGTCTTTATTTTGTTCTTCAACAAATTTCCTTTGGTCTAATGAATGGCTGTTTACGTCTGGCCATGGCATAATTACATTCTTGCTAATACTAGGTGGTCTTATTACGGCCTTCTCTGAGCTACCGGGATCTTCAATGTCGGCTATAAAGGTGTCAGAAAGGTCCATGTAATCAAACTGGTCTTCTTGCAAATCCTCATATTGCTGTTTTCTAGCCATCGCCCTAGTAACAACACAAGCTGGATACAGTTCAGCATCATCTTCAGGTGATTTAACATCCACCACCGGTTCGCTGGTAACAGTTGGTTCAGCAACCACTTTGTTCCTAGCTAGATCATTTCCTAGCAATAATGAAACACCCTCAACAGGAGATTAGGACGAACACCCACAACAACTGGTCCAGTAATCAAATCTGACTTCAGATAAATACGATGGAGAGGAACATCTATACAACCTAACTCCACACCTTGTAACAAAACGGAGGCACCAATAGAAGTCTCCTCGGACAAAGGCAACACACCTTCTAACAATAAAGACTGAGAAGCTCCAGTGTCCCGTAAAATGTTAATAGGCTGAGGAGTAGTATTATCAACAAAAGAAACAAACCCATTAGACATAAAAGGTTTATAATCCTCCATGTTATCACAAAACTGGACTTAAAAGCCTGACTCGCAGGACATTCCAACGTATTGGTAACACGGGTTGTCGTACAAGCACTGGTCTTGGGCTTATTATCTCTTTCATTCTTCTTCTGGAGTCTAAAACAATCAACCATCAGGTGACCATTTTCTTACAATAAGCACAAGTCAGTGACTTCTTCTCAAAAGTATCAAATTTTGGACTAGACATATTATAACTAGACTGACTCTTATTATGTGCAACAGGCTTACTATCAGTACGCTCAGTGCTTTGATTCTTGTAATTTCCACTCGAAGTATTAAAATTTTGACCTTTGTAACTTCTCTTATGTGAAAGGGTATAATTATCGGAAATAACAGCTGCATCTTGTAATGTCTCAACAGTTTTGTCATCTAAATGTATTTTAAGTCTAAATGAACACACTGCTTGAACTCTTCTAATAACATCAATTGTCTTAAATTATCAAAATTTTTATCTATTTTCTTTGACGTAAGCCATTTATCAAATAGATCTTCTTTTTCCCTAGCAAATTCAACATAGGTTTGTGAATCAAACTTTTTATAAGACCTAAATTTCTGTCTATATGCTTCTGGCACTAGCTCATAAGCTTTTAAAACTTCCTTTTTAACCTTGTCATAATCAGAACTATTTTCTGATGAAAGTGCTGGGTAAATTTCAGCGGCCTTGCCCTCAAAAACACTTTGCAGCATTGTAGTCCAAAAGGCTTCGGCCATTTCAAATTTTGAGCAATTTTCTCAAACTGTGGAAAAAATTTGTCAACTGTTTTTTCACAAAATTTTGGAACCAAACGTATATTTTTTGCTGCATCAAAACTAAAATGTTCTGATTTTGATTGGAATTTAGTGTTGCTTTCTTCTTTTGTCATTTCAATTTTCATTTTCTCGATCTCTAACCTTTCCTCATTTCAAGTTCTGCCTGTTTTAATTTAAATTCATCTTCTTTTCTTTTTCTTTCATCTTCTCCATCTCTAACCTTTCCTTCATTTCAAGTTCTGCCTGCCTTTCTTCTTTTCCTTTTTCCAATTGTTTTAATTTAAGTTCATGTTCTAATTCAAGCATCAACATTTTCGACCTTGAGTTCAAGAGCCTCTTCACCAAAAATTTCTGAGTCAACTAATTTATCTATTAACAAATTTTTATAATTTGTTTTCTCATAGATACTCTAAAGTATAATTTCAGATGTTTAGCAAGCAACACTAATTCCTCTTTCTTTAAATTATCAAACCCTTCCAGGTTTGGCGTTTTCAAAATTTACCGGCATCAAATGCCATATTGTAGAATTTTGTTGGCTAGTTTTAATAAAAATTTTAATAAGATATTAACGTTATCCCGGACTTGAGCCCCAATTTCTGTTATGCCAGAAAATCGCCTTTTAATTGTAGCCAACAAAAGGCACAAATCAATAATAAAATTTAACAAGATTTATTATACACAAGTTTACAAGAAGTATTACATAAAAGAAATGTCAACTTAACTGTCAAAATACATGTCCAATCTTTTATCTTTTCTTTATCCGAAATCTTCTCGGAATCCACAGAATATTATATCCAAATGGTCACAATCTAGTATGATGTAGTTTGTAAATAAAATTGTCAATCCAACTGCTGAGAATGTTGATGTCTATCGATGTCTATCTCTAAATCTCATCTTCAACTAACTTTTGGGTCTGCATTTAAATACTCAAACGGAAATTTCTAGACAACGCTAGAAATATAAATTACGCATCTTTGTTATGATCATTCTGGAAACGTTATGTAAGTGAAATAGAAAGTTCTAATCATTCCATTAGTATCAATGATTGTTCCAGTGATTTCTTAACTGCATAGTTGTAACACAATGTATTTTATTTTGTACACAATGTAAACATGTATAATAGGCCACACAAAACAAATTAGGCCAACTAAATAAATATGATAGTTACAATATCATAACAATATAATAATAAAAAAATAGTTATACAATAAAAGAATACATCAATAACCAAATACACTCCAAGCAATAGACGATAGTAGTTTTCAAATGTTATGAAAACGTTAATACAATGAGAATAAATGAATTCTAGTTTTGCATGCATCAACTGCTTCCAGACTTAGGTAATTTGAATAGGCGTGATATATTTTACAAGTCAGCTTAGTTGTGATATATATTACCTAATTTAGACAATAAAACCTATCACACTGCAGCGATATTCCTTGTTTTCCGTTTTTTTAACATTTAAGTATAACGCAGGATCTACAAACATTAAAACGACAATACACGTTTAAATATTGACAACCCTGTTAATAACATAAACGGGTACAATTTTTCTGTTAAATGTACATAGTAAGGAAAGTACAGAGATTAATATCATCTTTTGTATTTTCTTATGACTGAAATGCAACTAATTAAAATAGTTTCAACGTACCGATTATCTTTCTCTTTATTTGACTATCATACAAGTGAGAGGTTTAGTTAGCTATAAAACCAGTTTTAATCCACTATTTTCTACATAAGGAAATACCTGTACCAAACCAAGAATATGACAGTTGTTTCCCATTCGTTTGATGTGTTTGCGCTTTAGATTTTGCCGTTTTTAAAAGACTTTCCGTTTTGAATTTCCCTTGAAGTTTGTTATTTTTGTTATTCTTACTTCTTGCAAATCACGAAGGTTGATAAGAACAAAAGAATACGTGGGGTATACGTTAATGACACAGAATTATCAGGAAACAATTAGATAAATAGTTAAGTATATGGTCATCAATACAAAACAAGTATCTGTACCATATGGGTCAATGTACCAAATGCGCCAAAGTGGTACTCAAATATATTAAATAAACACAAAATCTCTGTGCAGTGATATTGGACATGTTGCAATTTTAAAAGTGATTGAGCTTAACCATGTGTGCTGAATTGAAGAGCAGAGGACCATAGAAAAACTATGAAATTATTTAAAATTATTTAATGAATGCAAAGAACTGAATATCCAGAGAATTTTTTTGCGTCCATATATTGATTTTTAACTAGAGAAGCCGCATTACAACAGGATTTTCGGGTTTACGGACAAATGAATTTCACATCGTACCCCAAAAATTTAACTGCACATGTGAAAATGTGTCAGCTTCGAAACAAACCAGCATACATATCCAAGTTACCAATATGGGTAGAGAAATTAAAGAAAAGGCCATCATTACCGCCTACATGAAACGAATTGCGCAGATTGACCCAGTTTTGTACCATATGATAAGCTCTTAATCAACCTGAGCCAAGTATGAGTCGCTAGTAGTGTATTGATATTAAAACCGCGTACATATAGCATTCAAATCAAGTTAAAAAAATTCTAAGAGAATCGCATAGGTTCTAAAAGGAGTGAAAGCGGGTGCGTCGGCAAGGTACAAATGTAAACGTCTCCTGATATACTTGCACCAACGTCTGGTAATCCGATTTAAGTCTTGAATTAAGAAAAGCAATTATTGTAGTTTACGGAGCCATCAAATATCTGCCATCAACACCAAGTTTCCATATTTTTTACTGTGTAAGTCAACACGTAAGTTGTTATATGAAATAGTATAGCAAAGTTTAACATGCCAAAGTAAGGTAACGTTGTTTACAGAAATATTGCTATTTAGATTATAGAAAATCAAAAAGAGAAATAATACAGGATATATGTATATAAAATAAAATATATATAAAGTCGCCAACACTGTCTGAATGATAGCCAACGGATAATATCTTACGGGCAGATGGATCATATCACCGGTCTTTTTATTATGATACAGTACAGGGCATACTTTTGAAAAAATATAATTGATATAATAAGCAAGTCTAATATGAAAACAGTTCTACCCAAAACCAAAGGAATAAATCCTGAACATCACCAACTATTTGTTTTGAAAAAGTAAAATCATGAACAAATGTTAAATCTTTCGGATAACTAATATCCTTCATCAGTTAGATGTCAATTGATTCTTATCTTGACATGTGGAAGTCAAACTGAAATAATAATCTTGATCGTTATACAAATTATCACGAATCAATACGCTGGTAAATTTTTTCAATATTGATGTTTGGGAGGAGGAATAAATTCCTTAAAACTGTACAGAAGCTTGAGTTACAAGATACAAGTGATGGTATGGACTCAATCTATGTTTTTCATTTATGGTCTCTGGGGAAACTGTCCTTAACTTTCTTATCCAAAAACTTTCCCGAGCAAGTCTGTCGGCCCTTGACCAACCCTCGTTGTGGTCTATGAAAGTGATGGTAAGGTTTTTGAGATCAGCTTAGGCGTGCCCAGGTGATCTCAAATGACGACTTACGGGGTGGTCGGGCTTGCAGATGTAGCCACTTCGATGACCATTCATGCATTTGTTGAATGGCTGTTCTGTCTCGCCAGCCAACATACTACATGCCACATCGACACTGAAGAAGGTATCCAACATTCTGGGTTTTGCAAGTTACATTGCAATATATAGTGTATACGGACTCAGTAGAGTGACAAGTAAATGTTTGAGTATTCAGTACTTGTTGGCAAGTCAGACATCGTCTGTTACCACACCTCTTGCACCATCCTGAAGTTGAAGAGCTTTTATTAGAGGAGACATCGACTCTCACAAATAAGTCTTTCAGACTTTTTGGTCTCCGAAAAGCTAGGACAGGAGGTTTGGTAAAGATCTTAGATAATTTTGGGTGTTTGGCAATAATCTGCCAATTGGCACGGATCAAACAGGAAAGGTTAGTAAAGACGGGATTGTGTGTTAAAACAAACGGAACTGTTTCGCTTCGCCTCTTCTGTTTGTACTGTAATAGGTCATTGTGGCTGTTATTGTTAGCAAGCGCAAACCCTTTATTTATTTCCCATTTCTTATAACCTCGTTTGTTCAAATCCGCGAAGTTCCTGTAACCGTTTAGTGACAGCCTCCTCAGATGAGCAAATCCGCTTTACTCTGAGAGCTTGACTGTACGGGATACTTTTTGTACAGTGTTTGGGATGACATCTTTATGGAGAAAGGTACTGATATTTATCTGTAGGTTTACAGTAGAGGTCTGTTGATATGACACCGTCCTTTATAGATGTAGTTAAGTCTAAGAAAGATATTTTAGAGTTGGAAATTTCATATGTGAATTTAATTGTTTGCATGTTTGATAAAATCATCCAGTTTTTGTTGGGATTCAATCCATTTCATGTCAACATCATCGATGAAACGGAACCAAGACAGAAGTTTAGATAAAGATTTTGATATAATTTGTTTCTCTAATTTGCCCATGAAAATATTGGCGTCAGACGGTGCCATTTTTATCCCCATCGCTGTTCCTTTTATCTGAAGGTAGTGTTCACCATTGAAGGTGAAATTGTTGAATTTCAGAACCAGAGTAAGCAGCTAGACTAAACATTCGGTGGGTGGTTCTAAAATGTTGCGCGAGTCCCATATTTCCTTGCACGATTGTATATATTAGAGTCATCATACATTTGCTTTGTGTACTGTTTGCATATTCAAAACTAATTATGTAGGCTCAACAACCATCGTGTCTGCATCGGCCAGTTCTTTAGGTTTAGTTCTAACCTTGGAATATGTTCAATGGGTATATTTCTAGCCTTTTTATAAATTTCAAAATTATTTTCTATATGTGCATGATGTGATAAGCAAGTATCTACAATATTTATAAATTTATTCAAATAAGACTTATGTGATTTTTATCATGTGATTTATGGATGGAAGGTGCTCTTAATATTTGTCAAAATTATTTGGCGAAAAGCAGCGTTTGGTGTTACATCTAGTCTGATCACAAAGACTGCAACATATTGTGGGAAACTATTACATTGTACTATCATATATTCTGATCTGTCAATAATTTGTTTGACAAAAAACAAAACAAAAATAACATACACTTACAAACACGGGTTTCCGAAAAGAAACGATCAAATGTTGTGATGTTACACTGTTGTTTCAGGTTAGGGTGAAGGTTGGCCTATCAAAACGTTCAAACCCGCTGCATTTGTTTGCACCTGTCCTAAGTCAGGAACCTGATGTTCAGTGGTTTTTCGTTTGTTGATGTGGTTCATAAGTGTTTCTCGTTTCTCGTTTTTTACATATATTAAACCGTTGGTTTCCTGTTTGAATGGTTTTACACTAGTCATTTTTGGAACCCTTTATAGCTTGCTGTTCGGTGTGAGCCAAGGCTACGTGTTGAAGGCCGTACTTTGACCTATGATGGTTTACTTTTATAAATTGTGACTTGGATGGAGAGTTGTCTCAGTGGCACTCATACCACATCTTCTTATATCCATTATTTCATGTGTTTCTAATAAACAGGACCTAAATAAAACCAATAGCTCTTTTCTTGGCATTTTCCTTTGGGATCTACAAGTATATTAATGTTAGAAAAAAAAACCTACGGCGGTAAAAAGCTGTAATAAAGACGTTCAATTGTTCAATGTACTGAAAATAAAATTGTTTTACACTCTTTGATAATATTATGTAATTTACTAATTGGTATTTCAAACAGTTTGCATAACAATGGCTGTATGTAACGTGCTTGTTTATATATTCTTCTTGAATTTAACCGAAAAGTTGTCAATCCTTTATTAGAATTTTGCTTTTTGAACACTGA
Source organism: Mytilus coruscus (assembly GCA_017311375.1). Classification (NCBI taxonomy): domain Eukaryota; kingdom Metazoa; phylum Mollusca; class Bivalvia; order Mytilida; family Mytilidae; genus Mytilus; species Mytilus coruscus. The sequence goes on along the minus strand of CM029608.1, from coordinate 50,431,325 downwards.
TTTATATGATGATTACCAACGACTACCTAATGTCTACAGAGTTGTATGAATATACTGAGATAATTGTTGTATTTTGTCACTGCTTAATGTGATTATTCAACTCAGCAGTCTAGCGTCGGATAACTAAAAAGGTTTGATGTTATTTTCCTTGAAACAATGCAATTAAAAAAAAATAATTTCCATTTCTCAGAATATTACGATATCAAGATACAGATAAATAACAAAATTGGCGTTATTTTCCTTGAAGCATTTTAATTCTAAGAAAATAAACCAAATAAGGTATTTAATTTCAATTTCTGCGAAAACTATGATATTGGAATTGTTAAGAGACAAAATATCTATTGTAATTGACTTGCTACAGATTAATGTTTAAATGCTTATAGGTCCAGGTTTTATGGAAGTCATTCCTCATTAGTATTATATAAAAGAATTTGGATGGAAGTTCCTATTATCAAGTTAAACATTGATAATTAAGAATAATGCACAGGGATGTTTCTTTTCTCCATCAGTTTCTGCAGTTTGGTTGTAATCTTCTCGAGAAACATTATCATTTTATATTTTTACAAACTACATGATACAGTGGTACAAATGTATTTGAATGAAGCAGAAATGCACTAATAAGAACTAATAATAAAGGGATTCTTAATAATTAATCTTAGTAAAGACATATTTCTGTCGTTGTCTCTCTATAAGAATGGAACAATATTTGTGTATCAACTAGCAAGGCTATGTTGGAATGAACAGATGTTCCAAGGACATATAATAACCGAACTAATTGATATTTGTCTATATTACATACTGCTTTAAATTTACAAAATACTAATAGAGACCATGTGCGTCCTGTGATCATTGTGTTCTAATAATTCTATCCTGTAATCAAACATGATTTATAGTTTTACTATAGTTCCTTGTACATATTTGTGCGTTTATAATCTTTTAGGGAAGTTCAGTTGATGTTTAAAACATTTTCACTGGTCTGGTTCAGTTGAGGATGGTTTTATGTCTGCTCCAATCATTGATGTAGAGATAATATAAATGCATACTTGATACATGGACAGTTTGCATGACCTCTGAAACAGTCACTAGTCTGATACGTAAGTAAACTCGATCGGGATGAAGTTGATTTCGGAAAAGTAAACATATTAGTGTCGCTTTTGTTGTGGGGATGTAAAAAGTACCATGCCACGTCCGGTCTGTGTTTTTGTTAGATGTATTTCTGTTTTGTATCGATCTGATGAGTTAAACCCTTTCCAACTGATTTTTATAGTTTGTTCTTATGCTGTACTGTTACACCCTGTTCCAGGTTATGGGAAATGTTGGCGCCATCAAACTAGTTTAACACCGCTACATTAAGTATGTGCCTGTTCCAAGTCAGGAGCCTGTAATTCAGTGATTGTTGTTTGTTGCTGTATATCATTTTTGTTTTTCGTTCATTATTTTGTACATAAATCAGGCCGTTAGTTTTCTTGCTTGAATTGTTTTACATTTGTCATTTCGGGGCCTTTTATAGCTGACTATTGATTATGGGTTTTGCTCATTGTTGAAAACCGGACGGTGACCTATAGTTATATATTTTCATGTCATTTGGTCTCTTGTGGAGAGTTGTCTCATTGCCAATCATACCATATCTTCTTATTTTTATATCAACAAACACCCGCCTCCTTCCGCAAAGGAACAAGCCTTACTGTAAATATTTTGGTCTTGTATGCTTCAAACAGGACCACCTTGTATAGACTGATGAACGTATTGTTTGTTATATGCTTATGTTTCTCAATATCTACATAACGCATGCACCTTTTTCTATGGTAACAATTAATATAATCTTGTGTGCCTTTTAAAATACAGAAAAGATATCGAATAAACTGAAAAATACAAAGTCAGGTCATATACACTTGTAACTATAAACCGCCAAAGTTCGATAAAGAATGTATTTGCTAGGTCATTTTACAAATTTTTATATCAATTTAATGTCAAGTTCGGATGAGTTATAGTCTGTTGTCATTTAAAATTACAAAATGGATTATCATCCAAAGGAGAACACAACGTGAAAATATGTTTACGCACGTTATATTAACTCAAAAAGCGACAATATACGTCTATTCTATTGCAAAGCATGTACCAGTGTCATTAATCAATACATTCGATAACCAAGGATTGATTGTATATACAAATGGTATATATTGGTATATGTTACAGGCAATTTCTGAATTTAGGCATTTTGTAACATTAGGTCATTCTACATCATGCCTTCCAAAATTGATAGGCATTTCAGAAAAAATGAAAATATTAAAAAAATAACTGTCATTAAACATATTTAATAGTCCAAAAGAACAAAATGGATCACACACGTTTTTTTTTTTTTTTTTTCTTCTAAAGAACAACTGCTCAACGACAAAAACTTATTCAGTGAAAGTATTGAACAGAGCAGTTAATTCAATGAAAGTTATTGAATCAACAACATATATTTGAAAAATATTAACAGTACCAATTTTACTGCACCAGATTAGTATCTCTTCCGGGTGTTCGAGGCTAAATTTCATAATAGCAAATATAAATCATACAATATCAATATTTCCCTTCCAGTGCCGAAGTCACGGCTACGGCTGGTGATACCCTCGGCGACTGACGTTTTAAAAATAAAAAAAAAAAACAAATTCTACTGCTTGTTTAATAATTCTCTCAATCACTTATTATTTGTTAAATCATGTAATGTTTAGATGGAAGAGCCTTTTACCATTTGTCCAGAATATTTCGCAAAGACAGCGTTTGGTGTTACATCTTATCTGATCACCAAGGCTGCATCAGTTTTCGTGAAAATCCTGACTATTACACATTCAGTTGTGTCACTTCTCTTTCTGATAAAAAAAAATTAATTAAAAAACAAAATACCCATAACCTTTTAAAAAATATGGGTTTCAAAAAAAAAACACACATAAATATCTTCCATAATTTCATGTGTTTCTTATCTACCATCTCAGCCAAACTTGAACTTGTTCCTTAATTTGTTTTTTTTTTTAAGATAACAATAACAGTACACTTATTTCTTTACCAGATGTACACTTCGACATTAAATGTCTCTTCAGTGATGCTCCAGGAAAAAATATTTGAAAATCCCAAACTTATTATAGATATAGAGTGCTTATAAACCAACAAGGACAAAAAGTATAGCCAAAGTCGGGCAATGAATCAGTGCTTAGTATGAATGAGATAAATTCCTTAATCTTATATAATTTCCAAAATTGTGTAACAGAAAATTTTTATAACTCAATAGCCTTTCATGCCAGTACCGTAGTATAATTATATCCAATTAGTTTTTTGTTTAGAAAGATATTGATTGTTGGAATGTTTTTTTTTTTTTTTTAGGGTTAAGGGGGGTTCGGATATCATTAAAACTATTTAGACTATGTTGAATTTGCTTTAAAAATATCAATCATTTAACTAAAGGACTTGGATTTAAGGCATTATGTGTCATGCTTGTCAAAGTTAGACATTTTATAAATTGCATAAAGATAAGGCGTTTAACAAAATGACTGTAACATATATACAAACATTTAATCGAATTAATCAGTAGTCTGGGTACCTCAAACTAGATTCCTATGCAGAATATATGAGCAATATTGGTGTAAAATTACTCATTATGTAGTCGGTTTGAATTTGAAATGCCAATATGTCTTCTTTTCAAATTCATTAACCGTTTAGAAATCGGTAGACATGGTAAATCCGAATGGATTATATAAGAATGACTTTTTCCTGCATTTGTTAAAAGTTAGAATTTATGTTTTTTACATAGGACAAACGTAAACCAGTATCATAAATCAGTAAACTTGGTTACTCACAACGAATGTATAATGTAAATGATAGCAATATTGTTATATAATTTCTTATAATATTGGGGATTTTATATAAGAATGTCAATATTTCTTTCATTAATTAACTGAATATCTTGGTTTATTTATCGCATGATGGATTGTATAAATTTATTATTCGTGTTATATCATTTTTCGTAATTTTGGTGGATTTCACTAGTGAAGGTAAAATACGAATTCAAATGGTCAACGAAATACAAATTTTCTATTTGCTTGTGTGCAGATTTTGGTTATGCCACGAAATAGAAAATCCATGAAAATTCAATTTTCCCTTAGGCCACGAAATTTTGTATCCACGAAATAAATGAATCCGCAGTATATCTTTAAATGTCAGCAATATAAGATAGAGTAGAAAGATACAAAATAGATATTCAAACTAATGAGTCAAAAACTAACTAGAATACTATGGCAAAAAAACTAAATTTGTGTTCACTTCGGTTTACAGAGTCAACATTTCATTTTTGTATTCTGTTTGTTGATATAAACGACCATTGATTTCTTTCAAATTGCTAGTAAAGCGTTAGATATTTGTAAATAAAAATACACTCGCTATGAACATTTTTTATGTCTTTCTTGGTCAAACATCATTCTTGAAATAAAAAATCGATATCGAAATAAATATTTGTCTAATATACAGATATGATAATAGAAACTTACGTTAATATTAGTAAACAATTTCCAAGATAGACGTACAGGGTATCAAATGCATTGGAAGAAATAAAAGTATATGATGCGACAGTATTAATATTTTTAACATTTTTAACTTGCTTTTACACCTATTTTGTGAAGGTTGATCCTAGATTTTGACTGATTGATTTTAATTTATAGATAATATATTAAAAAAATGTTCAAACGAGAGTCATTGTTGGCTCAGGGTTATATCAGGTATTGTTTATTATCAGAGTATAATTTGCTGTTATATAGCGCTTTTCAGTTATATCAGCCACGTGTACTTTGTTTTGAAATTTCAATATATCGCCTTAGACTCCGAGTATCACTGGGAAGCTATCAATTGCTGGATACCTATTAAAAGTGGAACCTTTTGATGCTATTGTGGTTACAGTTTTGAGATAAACCTTTAAACAAATTTAAAAAGAAATATTAGTTCTTTGAATGTATACAATAATAATTTGCTATATCAAGAGCAACAGTTGCCATCTTAATTGCTACAGGCGAGCTTAATCAACATTAAAATAATGGAAGTTCTATATGAATCCGAATAAAATTTCAGTAATTGGTTACCAATATTGCTGTATATATATATAGGACTTTTTTTTCATTTCTTGTTTAGAATATTTCTGATCTCTAAAATACATATCAGTGGAAAGGTATGTGTATAGACCACAATTGTGAAACCGTTTGGAATATCGATTGCCGTAAATTCAACCTTAAAAGTGCCGTGCACTAAAGATTTTACCAAAAGACGAGGTGCAAGTAAGGCTTAATTTTGCATAATGTTGTACTGAAGTTGAACATTCTGATTTGATATTTTACTGTTCATGACTTTTTAAAAGTTAAGGTATATTTGCAGATAGAATTGATCCAGCAAATATTGAGTTCATATAAGAATAAAACAGATAATTTACCATGCGTATTATCTACATGAACAACCTCTATCATGTTAATTAATGTGTGGCTAGCATGTGGATAATACTGCCAAATATATGTGTATAAATACAAATATTGCATTTTTTGTAAGCAAATTATAATCTATATTTAGGTCATCATATCCCCAATGATATTCATAATTTTCGATTTTTTTTTACTTTGCACATATTTATTAACATCTTTTATTCTCTCGTTTAGTAAAGGCATAATCGTCTGGCAAAACAATAGCCACTGAGAACAAAATACATCATTTTTGTTCTGTTTCTATGCAGATTACTCGATATGTTGATCAAATGTGATTTATTTTCCTCAGAAAATTTTTTTTCCGAATTCATCACGAACTTAGAATATGCAAAGCCGTTTTTGCTTGAGGTAAAGGCAAAAAAATAATCCTAAAATAAGATGTTATTTCTATACTAGATCATAAAGCTAAAAGTATATACATTGAAATAATGTTGGATAGACATGGATTATACCACTGTACCAAGTTTGAAACGATATTTCGAAATACGAGACAGTTATGATTAATCTTATTTTTAATCTAACTTTCAATAATTGTGAACTATTGTATTATACAAGATACTGTTGTGATTTCTTCAGACATTGTTGCCTTTTTTCATGACGTCAAAATAGGATTTCAAAGGACAGCAATATAAAATTATTAAGATTTGGTATGATTGCCAATAAGACAACTCTCTACCGGAGAATTAATGACATAGAAGATAGCAACAATAGGTAACGATACGGCAGGCAACAATTAGCAAAACTCATACCTCATAGCAAGAACATTTGACGTCATAATTGAATTTTGACAAGTGAAGAATTGAGATCAAACGAACCGCACATTAAATATAAAACAAGTAATCAATCGGTCGGAAAAACGTATAGATAATTAGAGTGAGACGGATATACTCATTTCTAATAATAGGTGCTGATAGAGAGAAATTAAAAAGATGATTTACATATGCAACAATGGTCACATATTCTCAGATATCTCAGAACAAAATTATCATGCTCTCTATTTTAACATGTCAAATTTGATACGGCTTTTATTATCATTATTATTATTATCACTTTATCATTTTTATTAGAAATATTATTTTGTATTATTATTTTTTTGTATTATTATTACAATTATTATTATTATTATTATTAAAGTTTTTTCCTCAAACATTTTCATGTTTCATATTTTGTTAGAAATAATGACCTTTGCCCTATACTGCTAACTTTGAGTGGTCTGTCCGCATGATATAGGATATCTTTATGCGAAGATAATTCTCTGCGACTGTCATACAAGTGAGAAGTTTAGCTAGCTATAAAACCAGGTTTAATCCATCAATTTCTACATAAGGAAATGCCTGTACCAAGTCATGAATTTACAGTTGTTTTCTATTCGTTTGATGTGTTTGAGCTTTTGAAATTGCATTGAAATTCAATATATTTTTTTTATTTTACTTTTTATGGATTAACAGTTAAGAACATATTAAGAAGAAGATTGCAATTATAGGTCACCATACGACCATCAACATTGAGAAAAACCCATACCGCATAGTAAGCACATTTGACGTCAAAATTTATTTTGACCATTTAAGCACTGAGATCAAACGAACCGCACTTTAAATATAAAACAAATAATCAATTGGTAGAGAAAAGTATGCATCTGGTAAAAACTAGAGAGAGACGGGCATTCACATTTCGAATAATAGGCAATATGATAGGGAGAATATATTAAAACAATTTCTTAAAAATATTCTTGTTTCATATTTTGTTAGAATAAACGACTTTGTGTAATACTGCTTGCTTTGCGTGGTCTCTCCGCATTCTATATCAAGTAATCTACAGAAAAGTTTTCAAAAAAAGAATTCAATTTAGCACATACACTACGAACGAAAAAGTCATTTATGATTCAAGCTGATGAAAAGAATACCTTCAAAACGATGAGCAAAATAAGCAGACAAATATAAAAAAATAACAAAAACAGTAAGGTATATAATATGTATAACGTTATCTATTTTTTCCTGGAATTAAAAGTATGTTATTTTTTCTTTTAAAGTTGCAAAATCTATATATTTTATAAATTGAATTCTTTACAATTTTGTTACGTTTACAAATTATTTAGAATTCTTTATCATATCTACATTGAGGGGTTAATTGTGTTTGCACTTTAAAATAGCATCAAATGTTTGCTTTGTTATGAAGACGTGCACGTGTTTGTAAAAGAAAGGAGATGTGGTATGAATCATATGAGACTTTAATCTTCAGAGTCAAGTAGACGAGGATGCAAACAATTGCAGGGCACTGTACGGCCTTCGACGATGATCAACACCCATAAAATAAAGTAAACTATAAAAGATCCCAGCTTGAAACAAATTTCAAACTTTTCAAAGAGAAAAAACAACTGTCTGATTTATGCTAAAGCTAACAATCGAAAGTCGTACTTATTGCATGCTTCTTGCTTTACTAATAAAAAAAACAAACTATAAAATCAGCGTTAAAATGATTGACGCATGTAATAAAAATTGAGAACATAAAATACACACACAAAAAAAAACATATTATGCCCAATTTCGTATTATAAGTTGCTTTTACCATGTGAAGTTGTGCTACTATACTGAATTAGAAAATGATCAACATCCCAAAACTCCAACCATAAGAGTAAAATCATAATAAGACCATAGTATGGGAAAATTCATGGAAAAATATTCAAATCAAAATAGTGTCATCAAATTTTAAATTGTCCAAAAAACTAATGAATTTATATTTAAGAAGTAGATCATTTTAACTCTATTTTGGCAAAACCTTTCGGAAATTCGGGTTCTCAATGCTCTACAATTTTGTACTTTATTTGGCCTTTTAATTTTGTTTATTATAGCGTCGCTGATGGGTAATTTGAAGATGAAATGTGCGTCTAGCGTAAACTATAAGCCTGGTATCTCATGAGAGTTGTTTTCACGCAAGATTACAAAGAATGTTTTGTTAAGGTTATGTCTAACAGTCGTAGAGAGGTTGTGTTCTCAAGGTATCGATCTATAACTTTTGTTTAGAAAAATTCTCAAAAATCCATCACTTCTGGAAAACGTGTCATTTCAAGGTATTGAATGACAAGGAAAACGTTATGAGAAAAAATCCTACAAATATTGAAAGATCACAATAGAGTTGTGACAGGGGTCAATTTAACCAAACACAATATAGACAACAAAAGACTGAGCAACACGAACCAAATCAAACACAATATAGACAACAAAAGACTGAGCAACACGAACCAAACACAATGTAGACAATAAAAGACTGAGCAACATGAACCAAACACAATATAGACAACAAAAGACTGAGCAACAAGAACCAAATCAAACACAATATAGACAATAAAAGACTGAGCAACACGAACCAAATCAAACACAATATGGACAACAAAAGACTGAGCAACACGAACCAAATCAAACACAATATAGACAATAAAAGACTGAGCAACACGAACCAAACACAATAGCCAACAAAAGACTGAGCAACACGAACAAACACAATATAGCCAACAAAAGACTGAGCAACACGAACCAAATCAAACACAACAAAAGATAGACAACAAAAGACTGAGCAAACACCAAACACAATATAGCCAACAAAAGACTGAGCAACACAAACCAAATCAAACACAATAAAGACAACAAAAGACTGAACAACACGAACCAAATCAAACACAATATAGACAACAAAAGACTGAGCAACACGAACCAAATCAAACACAATATAGACAACAAAAGACTGAGCAACACGAACCAAATCAAACACAATATAGACAACAAAAGACTGAGCAACACGAACCAAATCAAACACAATATAGACAACAAAAGACTGAGCAACACGAACCAAATCAAACACAATATAGACAACAAAAGACTGAGCAACACGAACCAAATCAAACACAATATAGACAACAAAAAAAAAGACTGAACAACACGAGCCAAACACAATATAGACAACAAAAGACTGAGCAACACGAACCAAATCAAACACAATATAGACAACAAAAGACTGAGCAACACAAACCAAATCAAACACAATATAGACAACAAAAGACTGAGCAACACGAACCAAACCAAACACAATATAGACGACAAAAGACTGAGCAACACGAACCAAACACAATATAGACAACAAAAGACTGAGCAACACGAACCAAACACAATATAGACAACAAAAGACTGAGCAACACGAACCAAATCAAACACAATATAGACAACAAAAGACTGAGCAACACGAACCAAATCAAACACAATATAGACAACAAAAGACTGAGCAACACAAACCAAATCAAACACAATATAGACAACAAAAGACTGAGCAACACGAACCAAATCAAACACAATATAGACAACAAAAGACTGAGCAACACGAACCAAATCAAACACAATATAGACAACAAAAGACTGAGCAACACGAACCAAATCAAACACAATATAGACAATAAAAGACTGAGCAACACGAACAAAACACAATATAGACAACAAAAGACTGAGCAACACGAACCAAACACAATATAGACAACAAAAGACTGAGCAACACGAACCAAACACAATATAGACAACAAAAGACTGAGCAACACGAACCAAATCAAACACAATATAGACAACAAAAGACTGAGCAACACGAACCAAATCAAACACAATATAGACAACAAAAGACTGAGCAACACGAACCAAATCAAACACAATATAGACAACAAAAGACTGACCAACACGCAACACGAACCAAATCAAACACAATATAGACAACTGAGAAAAGACTAGACAACAAAAGACCGAGCAACACGAACCAAATCAAAAACACAATATAGAACCAAACACACAACAACAAAAGACTGAGCAACACGAACCAAAAACACAATATAGACAACAAAAGACTGAGCAACACGAACCAAATCAAACACAATATAGACAACAAAAGACTGAGCAACACGAACCAAATCAAACACAATATAGACAACAAAAGACTGAGCAACACGACCAAACCAAACACAATATAGACAACAAAAGACTGAGCAACACGAACCAAACACAATATAGACAACAAAAGACTGAGCAACACGAACCAAACACAATATAGACAACAAAAGACTGAGCAACACGAACCAAACACAATATAGACAACAAAAGACTGAGCAACACGAACCAAACACAATATAGACAACAAAAGACTGAGCAACACGAACCAAACACAATATAGACAACAAAAGACTGAGCAACACGAACCAAATCAAACACAATATAGACAACAAAAGACTGAGCAACACGAACCAAATCAAACACAATATAGACAACAAAAGACTGAGCAACACGAACCAAATCAAACACAATATAGACAACAATATAGAACCAAATCAAACACAATATAGACAACAAAAGACTGAGCAACACAAACCAAATCAAACACAATATAGACAACAAAAGACTGAGCAACACGAACCAAATCAAACACAAAACGGGTTTTAGTACAAACAAAACTAATGAATAGTCTATGTTGTCAAAAAAAACTTGGCGTTCGCTGTCTTGAATTACTCCTTTTTTGGGAAGGCAAATGTAGAAATTGTCTATGCAGTGTTGAAATGTGTAAAGATGACCTCTCTTATCAACCGCACTGATAATTAATGGTAATTCTGGTCAGTTAAAATTAGGCGATAGATACCAAATGGACACTCAAACTCACAAGTCGAAAACAAACAAAAAAAGAAGTTATAGACAGGTTTGGAAGTATTCTGAGCCTTGAATGATTTTCCAACTAAGATCAGTACTGCTTTAAAACGTAATATACTGTTCATAAGGCATTTGCATGTCCTTGCGTAGTAAATTGATATTTCGACACGTGGAGTAGTATCTGCTAAGAGCACCGAGCACCTTAGATATTGTTACGGGACGGGTGGGTGTGTTTCATAAGTAAAAGGTAATTATTCAGGTTAACACTTTGTGTTCTTTTATTGGTGCTTTTAATATCTGTCAACCGGTATTGAGTTACAAATTAAGAATACTGATAACGTAGCTGGCTAAAGAATCAAGGCACTGGTAGCGTAGGAGCAAAGGCAGCTAAGGCAATTGTTTTAAATGTGGTAGCTCGGAAACTCATTAACATTAACTTATTCACTACTTGTACAACATATAACAAGAATAATTAAGCTTTATAATTTATTATATACAATACATCTGATATCCTACAAAGTATAAATCACATAAAACCCAAAAGAGCACTTCGGTTATATTATCAAAATATACAGGGACCCCCTTTTTGGTACGTTAATCGTTTGTCAACATCGTAGTAAACGTAGTTAAACATCTAGGTCAATCATGGTTTGGTCCATTTCAACAACGGGAATGCGTACAATATATAAGGTACGTGTGTTTTACGGGTTACTCAATCTTACTCTTAAATAGTATGGGCCCCGGTTACAATATTCAGGACTTACACAAATAAAATAGAAATGTAATTAAGCGGGAACGTGTGAAATAAGAGTAAACAGAAGTTAGAAACCGTCGTTCAGTCATATGACCCTCCCTGGTCAAACAGTGAAAACGAGCTCTATATCATAACTCCCTGAGACCTTACTTACAATATTTACATACAATAACAATAAAACGTATATGTAATGTTCCTCAAATGTCTTTACATACGCGTTGGCTAACAGTAAACGACGAAGTAAAATTAGAAATGAGTGTTTACTCAGTGTCCAGAAAAAGTCGTATGTACAAATCTACAGCCTATCCCCCAAACCGTAACAACATCTCCCTTTTTTATTTAGATTCGTGTTGCTCAATATACAATTTTATATGTTGTGTTTTGTAGACTGTTTAGTTTTAATTGCTATGGCGTTGTCGATCTGTTTTTGACTTATGAGTTTGAATATCTCTTGTGTATCTTTTTCCTCTCTTGTACGGTCTCTATTAGCTATAGATATCAACAATGGGCAACGCGATGTTTCTCTCTAATACAGCGTAGTTACATATTTGCAAGTAATACTGCATGAACAATGATTACGATTGTCGTAACTGAATCGAACTACACGACGACAGCAACTGTCAAATACACTTTATTTTGTTATTACTGAATTGGTCATTTCAAAAACCTTTCTGGTTGACTAATTGGTATGTCTGTTCAAGTCTGTCTACAATATTTAAACGCAATGCACCGATTCAACCGTAGTTATTTTCTTATTTTCATACATAGCATTTCCGGTTTCATTAAGTACTAGTTTCAATTAGATAGGTTAATATGCTGTTGTATTCCTGCGATGATAGATATTTCAGTTTTGCACCACGCGCGTATTTCGACAATAGATGCCTATTCAGTGATGCAGAAGCCCGAAATATTTACAAAATCAAATATCATACAAACGTTGAAGAGCTGATGAAACAAAAAAAAAAAGATCAAAGTTAAAGACAAACACGGACAAGGAATCAAAGCTATGCAGAATGGGGATATTCCTTAATTTGAAATAATTTTCAAAATTTCATCTTTTATAAAAAAAAAAAAAAAACAATATTCAATTTAGTATTATCCTGCCAGTATCGAACCTGAAATAAAGTATAACAAAAATACCGAACTCCAAGGTAAATTCAAAAAGGGGAAGTAAAAAAAAATGACAAGATCAATCAACAGAACGAGGTTAAAACAACTGCCATATGTTTGACTTGGTACAGGCATTTTCCAAAGAAAATGGTGGATTAAACCTGGTTTTATAGCTAGCTAAACTTCCCACTTATATGACAGTTTTTTATATGGTTTTAATATATATATTGACTAAATCGGACAAGAACCCACACAGAAATAGTAGGTATATGTGACACTAATTCGGATCCAGCAACCAAAATTATTAAAAACAAATCACATCTGACTAAAAACTCAAACAAACATACAAATAATTTTTACAAAGACGCCAACAAAAAAGGTTTTGTAGCTGATAGCATATTTAGAAAGACGCAGATAAAAAAGTTTTGTAATTGAAAAATGAAACCACCTTCAGGAATTGTTTATTGATTGAATTCTTACAGTTGATAGAAACGTACAAATAACATACATATCAATACAACATGGGATTTGCTCATTGCTGACGGTCGTACGGTTACCAATAGTTGCTTACTTCAACGTGATTGTTTGTGGTGGAGATTTGTCTAATTGGCAATCATACCACATTTTTGTCGTTTGCATTTCTATTGCATTGTTGAAGAACATTAAAAAGTAATGTTGTTTGGATGTTTCTTGTATAAGGGTATAACGGAAAAAAAACATTCTGATTTTAAAAGTGCTTCATATTCAAAAGTGGCATGAAAACAATCAATCAATCAAAACAAAAATTTCTTCAATTATGATTCATTATTAGTAATTAGTATTTCTTTGAATTAAATGAATACATTTGATATGTATAATCTTGCATTTGTGTCCATTGTTCAACACCTGCAGTAACTGAAATAATTTTTTAGAACGAAAGATCAACGATGATACTTGTAATGATGTTCGTTGTGTTCCTTCATGAATTTGAGGAAGATGATTTCAAAGAAAACACTCTATATAAATTGTCAATTGAATATGTAAATGCAAGTGTGTATTAAAAAAGAGGGACGAAAGATACCAGAGGGACAGTCAAACTCATTATTATTAAAATTACATTATAAGAATAAGATGTACATGTAAATACATGATTTGCCAATGAGACAAATATCAATTAGAAACAAACTAATAAAAACAACATAAGGTTACTCTATGACTATAACAAACACCAAACCCATACATGCAGCTATGATGGCAAATACGTTTGGAAGCAAACACAATGAGGGGTCTCACTATATAAAGCTACACACCGACGTACTTCTGGTATATGTAACTTTAATGTCCAATATATCAACGGGGTGCATTTTCACGGAGGTAATATAACAATGGGTAAAAAATATTATGTCAATGGGTTATAACTGTTCGTTTCCTGTTAAGAAATCTGTAAGAACTGTGTTCTAATTTTTTTTATCTAATACTATTAATGATCTTATGTGGTTAACGTCTAAATAAGGTGTCATAAAAGCAGGGAATATATAAAATGGGTTGTGAATTTCCTATGAAATATATGAAAGGGTAGAGATTTGGCATGAATCAATATTTGAATATGTAAATCCAAACCGGACGTCTGTACCCAAATTTTGATGTTGAGATATACACTATTAGGAGCCAAAGTTACTATAATAGAGAAAAAAAACTATCAATAGGGGAAAAGAATCTTTTATGTCTTAAATTTTAGCGTTTTTCTTTGTGAAAATATTTTGTACCGGAATGTTTTTAAATCAAGAAAAAGACAGATATCTTATTTTACTTTATATTTTTAAAGGTCATGTAACTTTCTTTTCTGAAATATTGATGCATGAATGAGTTTTATGTTTGTATTTGCATTGTAAGTTTCAGTGTGTTAGTCGCTACATTGTTTTGAATTTTATACTACATGTATATGTCAGCTTTAATATTTTCGTTTAGGCACAGTTAAAATATGATTTAGATGGGATAGATGAATTAAATATAAACGTAGACATTGTGTATGTTGAACCACTACCAACTGTAACCATCAGTCAACATGTATAACTGAAGATTCAAACCAAACTGAAAATTTCAGTTGCTTCTGTTATACAAATTGATGAATAATCCAACTTGAACATATTTCTAAAATAGTCAGGTGTAAGGTGAGTCATACAAATCTAAGGTTCCTTCATGTTTGGTGAAAGAACACAGAGAAGATATTCACAGAAAGCAACTGACTGCCTTGCACTAGTAATTGCGGCAATTTGTCCTGCAGAAAACGATGCCTTTAAGGAAAAATGTGTATTAGTGCATCGATATCTGTTGAAAATAATCAATCACCTGGATCATGTGGAGTAACTGATTCCATCTTAAAAGAAATTTATGTTAGTTTTCTCGTTTTAATTGTTTTACATTTGTCATTTCGAGCAGTTTGTAATAAAAAAAAGGTTGGAATGATAAATGTTTATCGATTCAAAACAGAAAATTAATTTGATTTATTATGTACAAAACAAATATAATATACAGCAACAAATAGCAATCATTGAGTCACATGCTCCCGACTCATATTTTCTACAGTTGTTATGTCTGTTTTCTACACAAGGAAATACCTGTATCAAATCAGGATTATGACAGTTATTTTCCATTCGTTTGATGTGTTTTAGCTTTTGATTTTGCCATTTGATAAGGGATTTTCCGTTTTGAGTTTTCCTTGGAAATCGGTATTTTTGTTATTTTAGTATATTTGCAAGGCACGCAAAATGAGCCGATTTTGAAAACTAGTACATATAGAAGCATATGAAGTTTATATTCAGTTAAAACAATAACACTACAAAGTATTTCGTTGCATAGATGAAGGTTAACATT
Organism: Mytilus coruscus; assembly: GCA_017311375.1. Classification (NCBI taxonomy): domain Eukaryota; kingdom Metazoa; phylum Mollusca; class Bivalvia; order Mytilida; family Mytilidae; genus Mytilus; species Mytilus coruscus. Next base: position 50,415,444 of record CM029608.1, on the reverse strand, counting down.
AGTATTATTCACCGAATTTTCTTACACATAATAATTTCATCAATGATGTTGACAATGTATTTAAAGATGTAAATCCAACATAGTTCATTACATTTAGCAAAATAGATGAGAGTTTTTCAAACAAATTAATCTAATGGTTTGATAAAGGTTTATCACTCATGTACAAATAACGGTGACATGTAGAGGGCAACCATGCATGTCTAAGGTGTCAATCATTAATGTCATAATTAATCAATTCCAACAAAAAGATTTTCATAGTAGTATCTAGATATTATAATTCTTGTTCCATTTAAGGGGTGGTAAATCTGTATTGACATATTTTTCTAGTTCAACTAAGGTTTAGTTCATCAGCAATATCATATTTCACCAGATTCCTGTCCAACTAAGAGTAAGCCATCAGTAATGACATAGGTTAACATTACCAAGATTAAGTTCATCAGCAATGTCATATTTTACAAAGTCCAACTAAGGATCAGCCATGCACGCATGGTTAAAGATTAGTGAAATAGTAATGGCAATATTTTACCAAATACAACTAGGAGTTAGCCATGCAAGAACGGCTATTGGTTAGTTAGATTGATTGATTGGTTGATATTTAACGCCACTTTCAACACTACTGTGCTATTTCGTGGCTGTCAGTTTTTTTTTTTTTTTTTGGTGGGGAAGCCGGAGTGCCCGGAGAGAACCACAGATCTTCGGTAGGAAAACTGACAATCCTAGTCAATTAAGATTGAAGTCGAGTATACCTGCCCCGTTCGGGAATCGAACTCACAACCTCAGTGTTGACTGGCTAGTGATACAGTAGTTTGACTACTTAAGCCAGTCGGCCATCGAGGCTCCTTTGGTTAGTTAGACAGTGATGACATTTTATAAAGTCCAACTAAGGGTCAGCCATGCAAGCATGGCTGAAGGTTAGTGAAATATTAATGACATATCTTACAAAATACAACTAGGAGTTAGTCATGCAAGAACGGCTATTGATTAGGTGAACAGTAATGACATTTTACTAAGTCCAACTAATGATTAGCCATGCACGCACGGTTAAGGGTTAGCTAAATAGTAATGACATACAACAAAGTTTTATCCATAATAGGGTATTTTTTATATACAAAATATATAATAGAACAGAATAGAATATACTTCATTCTAAATAAAAGGGCCCACAAAGGGAAACATGATAGTATAAACAAACAATTAAAACATATACAAGAGACATTACTGAGGAAAAGAATTACTTGATTGATAGAACATAAATGACACAAATAAAAACTTAAAACATGGACATGTATATAAATGATTTGATTAATTTTTCTATATATTGTAATTTTATAAGTCAACAGCATTTACACAGAGTAAAACATATAGACATCTAATGTAAGCGTTTAGATAAAGTTTAAGGCAAATGATCATGCAAAAATTTACTGACAAAATAATATATGATCATAATGAAAAGGGAAGAATAGACCTTATTGCCTTTTAATTCCACGCCTGATAAGTTCGGAAATGACATGTACACAACTTAGTCACAGTCTTACAAACCAGTTGAAGCCAATTTGGGCCATGTTTAACCATTTTGCGACGCTTGAACTCAACAGAAAGTTCTCTAAGTAACTGTATTCTTCGAATTGGACTAGATAGGAATAGAGTATATACTCGATGTCGCCGCTATTAAACATGATAATCATCACCTCTACCACAAATGGACAAGTTTCCTGATTCAGCACCCACCCCCACCCCCTATATACAATTGTAAAATTTAAGTAGATAATGTAGCTCTGTACCTTATTCAAACTTACATGTTCCAATATGTATAACAGTATAACAACTCCATACTCGGTGTAGATGGCTTTCATTTGTTCTGCTGAAACTTCTCTATCACCACGACTATACCGTCCAAATTTTCTCTTAATTTTTTTTTTTTTTTTTTTCATTATCATATACAGATGTAAAATAAGTTGGTACATTGCATGCATAACTTCTTAGCCGTGATGCATGCTTGTCTCTAAATAAGTTGGTGTCAGCAGGGCTGATATTTTAGTTTTTGGAGGGAGCAATTCTCCAATTAACTCTAATATCTCACTGATTAATATCTTGATCCAAATTATTCAAGCTTGCAAAGTTTTTATGTTTACAAATTTCATCACATATTGATGATCTTTCATAGAAATAAAATGTACAATTGTTCTTCTCCATTTATCTCATGTTGACTTATATTATATGTCTCTGATCAAATGTTATAAGAAATCATGATGTACATTTTATGTTAAGAAATATATTAGCATGTTTTTGAAAGGAGAGTAAAAAAAGGGCAGTAACTCCGTATTTCTTATCCTGAAGATATTAGAACCAATTAAATAATTTCATGGACACTCTACCCTAATTTGCTTCTCATTAATATTTAAGGATATAAAACGAAGTAAAAGGGTTTTTAATGTGTTTTATGTAAACTTATTTAAAACATTAAATGAAATGGAAAAGTCCGATATACAATTCGGTATATGAAACTTTTCAAAATAGAATAAAAAAGGTAAATATAAGTTTCCCCCAATTGAAATATTACTTAGAATATGGTTACATTAGGAACCTTGAAAAAACAGTTCCTACCCATGTGGATTTTCTATAAATTTCGATGAAATTAAACATTTATAATAGTTTTTTTTTGTAGTCTGTTTGGTGTAGTTTTATTCAAAAACGAAGAAGAAGAAATAACCTTTCATGTTGAAATAATTAAAGAATCTTACAAAGACAATTGAAAGAACATCAGATGAAAATAATCAAAGAAACATAAAATCAGCCCACAAAAATGTAATTTTCTGTCTTTTTTGCATAACAAACATGGAAGGAGATCATTTTGGTTATTTACCATGGCAACGATAATTTTTTTTTTTTTTTTTTTTGATTAATAAATTATGTTTTCTTTTTATTTGGCGTAAATATTAACATATATATGCTATATAAAGATAATTGATGACTATGCGTGGGTACATGATTTTAATGATCACAGGGAACTGGTATTTAAAGATATCTAAAGTGTTACCAGTTCTATGAGGATTTGTTTAGAGTGTAATTCTCTATTATTCTTATGTTTGTATGGATCGATTAATGATGTGAGAGAGAGAGAGAGAGAGAGAGAGAGAGAGAGAGAGAGAGAGAGAGAGAGAGAGAGAGAGAGAGAGAGAGAGAGATAGTTTATGTCTCAACTCACTAGAGCTATGTTACGCAGAGTTTCTGTAGATTCCAGAATTCCTGATTGTGACCTTTTGACTGGCGTGTGCATTTGTAATGCACTTATCCTGTCGATGCAGCCGGTTTTCGGTCCTTTTGGTGTTCATACAATTTCTCCTGTTACGGGAGTAGGGGTAATTTTTTGTATCTTCCTTATCGATTTATGATAAACTAATATTGTCTCAATGTATGTATTGTGAATCCCGATTATATGGGTAATTTGTCTTACATGTGTAGTCAATCTCAAAAACAGAGGTAACCCAATCACCCCTCTTTTGTCTATGTCTCATGGTGATCCTATTTCCTAAACGGAAATCTTGTGCTGCATTTCTTGCATAAGTTCAATTATTCTCAAACAGGATGTAATCCTCCATCCTTGTCAGAAACTATGATACGGGAATGTTTAACGACCTTGACCTCACATGTCTTTTTCACATTTGTATCGTTGGTGTGGTTAGTTTTTGTAAAGTTACTCCATTATCGGTAAGTAAACTTCCTTCTTTACCATAACTGATGTAATTTGTTTCTTCTACATTATAACTGGTGTAATTTAGCAAAGTGTATTGACATATTCCATGATTTAAGCATTAAAGATATCTATTCTTAACGTTATAGAGTACAAATAAGTAAATCTTATAGTCTCTCGGAGGTTGTTGAAATGTAAATCTTGGAATCCGTCACTATTATGTCTCTCTCTCTCTCTCTCTCTCTCTCTCTCTCTCTCTCTCTCTCTCTCTCTCTCTCTCTCTCTCTCTCTCTCTTAATGGTCGAGACTTTTATAAGAAAATCACCTGCCAGTATACAAGGTAGGGGGAACTATTTTCGAAGTGCAATTCGTGACCTCATATTGCATTCGGTACCTATCCAAAGCCTCTTATTCTGATCTATAATACTACAAAGGCATCTAGTTCTTTAACGTCATAATATCCATATAGCTTTTGAGATCGACTGTTGATATCTGCGAATTCACAAAGGAAAGAGGCAGGCAATACATATGCGCAATTACAAATGAAAAAGATAGAGTATTAATTGAGTATCATATTTTTCATATGTATGTATTATATAACGACATCATGATATTGTTTACTATAAAATTGAATATCAGGGCTTTGTGACTTCAAATATGTTAACCCGGCCTAAATAAATTTGACCCAGACATATCACTGACGTCATATTTTACAATATCAATAGCTAGACAACCTTATGATTGGTTCTTATCTGTTAAGGTAAATCTCTATTTTGTTTATTGCTCAATTTGTTATCTTAATTTTTATTTTTTATAAAAAAAAATGTCACGAAACTTGTGATATATTTCAAAACAACATGACACCCAAAAGGTAGAAAAAAGCCTCATGGCAAATATTTTGCTTTTTTCCGGTTTTTTTTTTTTTTTTTTTTTTTCTTATTCAAACATATAATACCAATGCCATCACTTTGCACAAAGTCTTAATACGATCGCTGAAGAATTGTTGAGATATTCCAAATCATACTTCAGACTTACGTAAAAATCGATGCCAGTAAAACTTTCGTCTATCAAAATACTGTGACGTCGTCTAAAATTTGGGGATATTTACATGATTTGTTTTCTCCCGGTGCTTGTTAAATGCAGCATGTTATTCCTTCCTAACCAATGGACGAACTTTTCGAATAAGGATATGTCTGCCTTGTACGTGAAAGACCGACTGCACACATTATATATGGACGAGTTAACGAACAGCTAAGAATATTGGTCACTTATACAACTCGTATTTTTTTTTTTTTTTTTCATTCACAATAACAATACCAGGTTTTTTTTCATTTACAATAACAATACCATGACGGAATACGGAATGATGGTACTTTTTGACACCTGAAACCGGTTTGAATAAAGCTGATAAGACTGGTTTCCGATGTAATTTCTTGATTCAATTTTGTTTACTTCATTTGTTGCTAATGATTATCACAATACATCTGTTAAATGAGATACAGTATCATTCTGATCGTCTGAATAACTTTTGACATGACAGAATACAGGATCTACCAAATAGTTTGTATGACAAGAGAACAGCATCACTTAGCTTATTTTCTTATGTTGTCCAGTCATCACACTTCAAGCAAGATATCAAGTAATATGCCGATTTTTTTTTTTACTGTAGAAACACAACAACAAAATAAAAAAAAATATGTTTTGTGAAAGTCAAATACATATATATATATAACACGCTTTTTCTACATAATATACGACCAAAAGTTGAAACCACACCATATACAATCGTTTTTTGTGGGATTTTGTATGCTAAAATAGGCAGCACTTTCGTTTCAGTTAACACAATGTTTTCTTAATTTGCAAAAAAACTATTATTAGTCGAAATAATGTTTCATCTTTAATTGAGCAAGGTTAAGTATCAAAAATGTGTTTTATTGAAAGAGAATATGTTAAGGCTGATAAAGTATAAAATAGTAACAACACTGTTTGATTTGAACTAACGAAGTATGTTTGAAGCTTTCGCTTCAGATGATATATGGTTTTTGTTGGGGTTTATGTATCTCAATTTTTGAATTTCATTTTACGTTTTCTTTATTACGGGTCTTTTTTGGAGTTTTCCTTTTGGACATGAAATCTCCTTTTTCTTTTGAGCTTATTGTTTATGACTGCCGTCTTGGTGTCTTCTCTTTTCTTGACGACCAACATTTTCGAACTTTTTTTCAGTGGCCATATCTAGTTTCATTTGACTGACATACATATGGGTCAAAAGCTACTGTTTTGATTCAGTAGAAGGGAACCCAATTTGAGGTTCAGAGTGATGTATATGTGTTTGTTGTAAGCTATGCAGACGGGCTAAATGTTTCAAATATTGTACAAGTTTTCGGACGTCTAATACAATTTTGATGTTTTTTGAGTATGAACATAAGTGTCCATATGTTTGTACAAAGATTTTAAATATAACGAGTAAGCAGAAATACATCTTGACATACTTATCTGTCGAATGATATATATCTGTCGCAAATAGGTACACCTCGCCAAAAGTTAAGAAACACCTGATATTTTTTTCAGAATTGTTTTTTACTGAATTCATAACTAATCGAAATATCGATAATATGAACTGAATTTGTGTTTTTATTAGATAACATACAGAATATTAATTACCAAGTTAAAGTTTAGACTGTTTTCATGATTGAATTTTTGACTATTACATTTTGGGTAAATGGTTGTAAAATGGCAAAAAAAAGACAAGATAAAGTTTCAACTTATACTGACGTTTTTTGCAAATTTGCTCTGCACTATACACAAAATTCTTTTCAAAACTCGAGAGTGACAATTTGTGAATACATTCAAGTACAACTTAGGTCAGTAGCGAGTGTAACCTTCACGCTTCTGGGAAATTTCATCCACACGTCGTCTCATGCTTTGAACTAAGCGTCATAATGTTCTAACAGGAATTCTTTGCCATTTTTCAATCTAGGCTGCTCGTAATTGATGTAAGTTCTGACAAGCTGGAACCCTGTTTTTGATTTTTCGACCAATATCATCTCAGACATTCTCAATGGGATTCATATCCAGTGACATGACTGGCCAAGGAATAGTGTCAATTGCCTCCTGACGTAAATAATCTGAAACAATGCGTGGTCTGTGTGGCCTAACATTATCGTCCATGAATATTGGTCTAGTTGCAAGATTTTGATTGTCAAAATGTGGCACACCGATATCCCGGATGATGTTATCGCAATATTTTTGGCCCGTCATAGTCCCATCCAGAACATAAAGGTCCATTTTGCAGTCGAATGAAAAGCATCCCCAGACTGTCGAACCTCCACCACCAAACGCTGTAGGTCCAAGGATGTGCTGTTCCCTGTATGCTGTATTCCGAGGATGCCATACAAGCATGCGTCCATCAATATGATGTAGGAGGAATCTGCTCTCGTCAGACCAATAAATTCGACGCTACTGTCTCAAAATCCGATTGCAGTGATCACGTGACCACTTATGCCGAGCTTGACGATGCCTACGAGTCAGCAATGGTCTTTTGACTGGCCTACGGGCACGTAAATGGGCACAATTTAGTCTGCGGTTAACAGTTCGTAGACTCACGCGACCATGTATTCCCCAGTTGTCGCGTAAGCGGCGAGCAGTAGTAAATGGATGTCGACGAGCTGACTGTGAAAGAGCCCTGTCATCTCTTGCAGATGTTTTACGTGGCCTCCCAGAACATTCGCGCTCATCAACGGTCCCACTATCTCTATGACGCTTTAATAACCTCGAAATGACACTGTGTGCAACCCCAAATTGAACATTTTTTCTGCGCAGACTCAAACCAGTAGTGTGCATACCAATGACTTGCCATTTCTGTGCAATTGTTAACTTACGTCTGGGCATCTTCCAAAAAAGAATATTTATCGTATACACTGACAAAACAGCACGTGAAACACCTTTCATTTTATTGCTAGAAACTTGCAACGAAAAAACTTGTATGTAGCTTTAGAAAACCTGTTTTTAAGATACTTAGGAATAAAATCTATGCCTGAATTCTTACCTGTTGGTTAACAATAAATTATTAAAATATATGGAAACAAAGCAGTATCAAATTTGATTTTAAAAGAAAAAAATAGAAGCAAAAACATTTAGGTGTTGCCTAACTTTTGGCGAGGCGTATATATCTTTATCTTCTTTTGACAGTTCTGATACAGAAAGCATATAACTTATGATTGCATTCTATTGAAATTGGTTGATACATTTGGCAAGACAACTACAATCTCTCTATATATATATATCCCATATTCAAACCTTCATTATTGATAAATGTATTATCTGCGTTTGTCTGTTAAATGAAATATGCAGCTGCATAAGTAATTTCATATACAAGTTCGGCAGATTCGACTTCTTCAGTTTCATTACTCTCATCCACAGTAGTAAAATTATTATCATCTTCATCATGTTCATTGAAACTATTTGAAATTTGTGCATGTAGATATTCGTGATAAAGAAATTAAATGTACGTTAACGAAAAATATCATTCTATATGCAAACTTTACTAACTAACCTTTATAATAGATCTGGTGTGCGGAATTGCACGCCGTGAAGGTTCGACATAAATATCGGCTTTTTTACACGCATCATTATTGAAAATGTTGCATATATATCAGTTGTTAAAACATTTTGATAAGTCTAAACATATCTTATTTGCCAAATTAAAGCCAAACGGATGAGACACAGGTAAAAGATATGTACAAGGTCTTCTATATAATACAATATGAATACATACATATACATTTAATAATATTATAAGCATGCATGCAGAGCTACTAGTTTATTTGACATTTTACAAGTTAAAATTAAGAAAAAAGAAAACAAAAAGATGCGTACATTTTGATTCAAACATTCAGCAAACTTCAAAGCAATTACACCGTATAAAACAAGTATTCCATTATTCAGGTACTTCCTTTAAAACACAAATATCGATAAAAGAAGTGTTTGTTTACTCGTTTGAGTATACTGTTTTGTGCTTAGGCGGCGTATTTATTAAACAAAACATAATTAGTTAATCAAAAAGTGTGCGCATTACAATACCTTTAAAAGTTAATGTTATTCATCATGTTCATAATCAACAAAAATAAAAATAAAAACAATCAGGAAATAATTCATATAAGCCAAATATTTGTTAAAAATTTTCACATGGTCTAGTCTGTTATATTCGAATTTTATTCCAAACGTCAGCGAGGGATAAAGTGAACAAATCAAATGGCCCAAACCATGTGAAAATGATAACAATTATATTATTTCAATTCTTATAGGATAAATACAGTAATTTAAAAAAAATGAAGCAAAGGTAAGTTTATCGTGTGTATGTTTGTTCTATTTTACTCCGTATAAGATAAAAGCATACACATTCAATTAAATATATGGCTTGCATGAATTATTCCTTAAATAACCTGTAGAGAAATTAATTTCTGATGTTTCTTTACCGAACCATTTTTTTCGTTGACCATATTAACTTTTAAATCCAGAGTTGACATGTCGTCACTAATAAGTGAGTCACCATGTTGACTGGCTGAAATCCAAAAATGTGCGAATGATGTAATAGAATAGAAAATTAAACAACACCTAAGTCCGTTTTCATGCTATATTATCTGTATTTGGAACGTACACGTAACAGAATAAGCTAGAGCGTTTCATTTGTATGATATCATTTTTTTTACATAAAGTTTATGCGCTAAGAGCATTCATGGAATTTCGAGGAATTTTATTTCCTTCTTTAATGTATAGATTTCAAAACGCTCTTTTGCTTTTTTTTGTTATTCATTAGAATAGTAAAGATGGTTCTGTTGGGCTTTTATTAATATCAATTTGAACACATTAAAATCGACGTCGTGCTTGAATTTAGGTAAGATACGTGTGGATTTACAATCTCTGGGAGCTAAATTGTAACAGCCATTAATATGTTTGAGCTTATTATAGATATATCACGCTGATGTTTTCAAAGCGACAGAAATACCTTATATAAGAATGAACTCTGATTTATGACTAATGTATATTAAAAATAGTTTTGCCAACATTGTAACAGGGATAAAGATGATTGCATGACAATTTATACATTTTCATGTATTCATCCCGAATTAATCCTCACGAATCACGAAAACAAACGCCAACATACATGGAAACTAACTATTTGATAACAACTGCCATATTCCTGACTTGGTACAGGACATTTTAAGACCAAATGGTCGGTTGAACCTGGTTTAATGGCTAGTCAAACCTCCGGCTTTTATGATAATGTTAAAAAATATCGCTAAAATGACAACACTACGTGGCAGAAATACAGCACAAACACACGCAAGAACATTAATCACAGAGAAACGCACAAACAATAATATTATAGTCGATACAACATGCAAAACGCAGAACAACAACGAACATATTCTATCAACGATAAACATCACAGGATATCACAAACAATGACGCGCTTACGTAATTAACATGCAATCTCGAACTTACAAACGATAAGACATAACACATTATCCAACCGAAACCATCAAACACTAAAAATAAATACATGAATGTTGGATGTACGAAATACCGAGACACGTCGCATAGCAATGCAAATTCACACTCGGTATAACAGTCATATTCTGGAATATGACAATGATGGTATTGAAAGGCAATTTTATAATTATTTGGACAACAAACGATAAGATATAAACCATTATTCAACCGAAACCATAACAAAAACTTCAAAAATAAATACATGAATGTTGGATGTACAAAATACCGAGACACGTCGTATAGCAATGCAAATTCACACTCGGTATAAGTCATATTCGGGAATAGGTCACGTTCGGTACTTAGCAGACAGACGACATAGATGTTAAACCACAATCTAAGACGTGGTAAAAATTCATTAGTTAGTTTAGACACAGACACATCGTATAGATCAACCAATTCGTGATGGTGTCCACAAAATTTACGGAGTGTCATTTTTAATCTTTCCTCCTCATATCTCTGTTGGAGCAGTTTCTGCGTAAAGAGCATACTCCTGCATATGAGATAAAACATACCTTACTTTCCTTTATTGTGTAGCACAATCGTTCTTGTCATTTAAAGCGTGGCGAAAGAAACTTGAAGATTATGGACGACTTTCTTCTTTTCCACATTTCATTTGTGTCCAGCGAACGCACTCTTTTGATGAACCACGCAAGATTTCCCGCCAGAACATGCGTACTCTCCCGCTAATAAATTTTTATCGATGATATTTATTTAAACTTGTGTTCCTTATCCTACTGTCACCTCATTCACATCGTGGTAAATTCCCTAGCTACTGTAGGAATTGTTAGCTTTTCAAATATAGTGTTGATATATTATCAACTGCTGAGCAGAAAAGTAAAATATTCACATTTGTAAAAACAGCCAAATTAATATCAAAAATAAGCCCAAGACACGGTTCAAAAAATCAAACAGGCATACAAATAATCATACAATATCAATGAAATTGTTTACCGATAATTATCAATTTTTCATGTTTTTAGAACTACTTTGGTACTGAGTTAGGTGACAGTACATTGGTTGTTATATAATCCCATGAATGTTTTTGAATGTTTTGGTTGTTGCTTCTATTCGACTTGTTCATTGGTACTTTTAATTCCTTTTGCTTAACAATGTTAACATATATGATATTTAGAAAACAAACAACAATCGGTAAACGGGAAACACGTGTGTAACCAGAAAATTAGAATAAATTAGCTGTCTAGAATATATCAGCCTTTTCTCGATTATCTGTGGGCCTGATTAGTAAGAATTTACCAACATAACAATGAGAGATACCACACAGCCTGTCTGAATTAAATAAAATGCCTTCTCGCTTTATGGACATTTATAAAAGAGAGACGGAAGATACAAAAGGAGTATTCTTCACTCTTTTGTCATATACTTTAATACAGGGGTGTCTAAGGACTTTGAAATCATGTGTTTTAACACACAAGTTTTGATAGATCACGTTTTTCCTATAACGGAAAGTATCCTTGTAGTCTTAACTGCTGTAATATAGCAAGGTATATTAACATATTTCATGATCTGAGCTAAGTAATATCATCAATTCTTAACGCTATAGAGTATGTTTAGTCTCTTGCTCGAAGATTATAAACAAATAAACCTTTAGAATCGACACTATTCTAAGTGAGGTTATTTATGAGATCTCAAAATCGATTAACACTTGTTGCTTTAAGTTATGCATTGTGAATCTCATATACAGTTGTAATATTATCAGTTCTCTAGTGAGTAAAAAGTCAACCGCGAAAATAGAGGTAACCCATTCAGCCTTATCTTGTCTATGTCCCCGGGTGATCCATTTTTGGAATTTGATGCGACTGTCATACAAGTGAGAGGTTTAGCTAGCCATAAAACCAGGTTCAATCCACCATTTTCTACATAAGAAAATGCCTGTACCAAGTTAGGAATATGACAGGTTATCCATTCGTTTGATGTGTTTGAGCTTTTGATTTTGCCATTGGATTATGACTTATATCTAGAAATTGACTATGAGAGTCGGTTGAAAACAAAACTTTACGACAAAAGAGATTATTTCAGCTTCCCAATTGTGAATTTTTATTTTTAAACCAAGAGTTCCAAATGGTGAAGTTGAAATCATCACTTTGTAAATTTTACGGACGCCATCACGAGTTGGTTGACCGTTATGGAATATCCGTTTCACAGATGATATCGGATATGTTCCTTATGTCGTAACTACAATCCCGTTCCCTTTTCACGAATGTGACCTACCGAATTAGACTATTTACCCCTATTTGTGACATTTTTACCTATTGTTTTGTTTGTTTTGTTCACACATCGTTGTCAATATAATGGAATTTGATGCGACTGTCATACAAGTGAGAGGTTTAGCTAGCTTTAAAACCAGGTTCAATCCACCATTTTCTACATAAGAAAATGCCTGTACCAAGTCAGGAATATGACAGTTGTTATCCATTCGTTTGATGTGTTTTTTTTTTTTTTTATTTTGCCATTTGATTGGGGACTTTCCTTTTTGAATTTTCCTCGGAGTTCAGTATTTTTGTGATTTTACTTTTTTCATAGGATTGATGTACTGAATTTCGTGCAAAACATTAAATACAGGATACAATTTTACTACTTTGTTAGATTCATGGGTGTTAAATGACTTTGCCCTCATATATAACTGCTCCGATACCGGAAGGTAAGCTTTCTTTAATTCCGGAAATATTGAGTTATCTATCAAAGTTAATTAAAATGTTAAATGATTTAAGCATTATAGATTTCAATTAAAAACATTATGGAGTATAATCAGGAGATCTTCTTGTCTCTTTACGTTGATTGTTGATTGAAATGTAAATATTTTGATCCGACACTATTTTGAATAAGGTTATATTAGTCCATAAATCATTTACCCTTAACTGGCATTGAAGTTCCGATTAAGAAATATTTGATTTATTAATGTCCTAGGTTAATTTTGTAATTTCGTCTTTTGAACATGTTTGCTCAGTCTATAGAACAGATTGTTAAAGCTAGGCATTCTCAGTCCTAAATTCTCAGCTGTTTTATCAATATAGAGCTCTCTCTCTCTCTCTCTCTCTCTCTCTCTCTCTCTCTCTCTCTCTCTCTCTCTCTCTCTCTCTCTCTCATTATTATTATTTAGGTTGAGAAATAATTATGACACATAATTTTATGACAAGAATATATCTGCCAGTATACATTTTAAGGATGAAATGATTTGGAATTACAATTTAAGATCTGAAATAATGTAAGTTTGTTTATAGTACCTACTCATGACCTCTTATTCTGATCTATAGAACTACAACAGTACTCACTTCTCTTACTTTTCTCATTCTTCGTAAAGCCTCAGAGAGTGGTTAGTGAAACAATTAGATGTAAAATCTATCTCTCTCTCCCTCCCTCTCTCTCTCATTGCTTTTCGTGACCTTAAATTGAATATCGTATCTTTCCATCGCCAATAATTGTTATCTTATGACCTAGGAGGATTCACACTTTTAACTATATTAATAAAGCTTGAGAGAGATTTAATGATACAATTAGCTGTTAACAAATGTATTTGTGAGTTCACAAATAAAGGCCGCAATACATCTGCATGTTTTCAAATGACGGGGTGAATATCTCTGATTTTGCAGTCACGACCTTAAGACCTTAAATAAATGTAATTGAAACCAATTAATCGTTACAGATGTTGCTCTGGGTACTTATTCGGCTAACGTTTGGCGAGTTTAGCTTGAGTTATGAATTCCTTGTCCTTTCGTTTTGGTCTAAGAAATTTTAGTCAGTTATTGTATCGTATTTAATTATTATATAACTACACCGTTCTATACGTTTACTTTATTTTTTGAGTTATCAAGTTCGTTATTTTTTTTATCTTTTTTGCAAACTATCATTTTTAATAATGTATTTGATACAATTGCAATGATGTGATTGAATGTTTATACTAAGTATATTTTTCTATTATTAAAACGAAGATCATTTTCATGATCAGCTATAAAAGATAAACTCAGAGTTTTAATAAAACACATAAAAGGCACATGTCATTTAGACAGAAACAAAACGACATAAATAACCAAAAGATATCAGTCTTCAAAATCAAACAGTTCTCCATACAGTATGTCAAGCTCTACATCGTCATTTATAAACAGACGGAAACGATTAAACGCCCAATTTTCTAAACATAAAACACATTAAAATATGACATGAGGCAACTACTGAGGAGATTACTGAATTGAAACAGAAGAAAATGAATGTGCGACGAAAATCAAGATCACATTAGTTTACCGAGGTTCAAATCTTGTAATAGATTAGGAAAATACGAATGAAGGCAGCAAATAAAACAGAAAAAACAAATCAATTCTAAAAGAAGTGAACCTAGAATATCGATAGGTTAGAGTCTCCTCCTAGCCATGCATCACTCTTCATGTGAATCCCCACTCAGGCAAACTCGATAAAATTACAGATCTAACGACTTTACTGGTGTCTAAGGATCAAAGACCGCGGAAATGTGTCACAAGTAAGTAGAGAACAAACAGATCGTATCGGTCAACATATTCGATAATTGTAAACTTAATACGACGGAGCAGAGTGTATGTTTTGTCGAGAAATGAAAAGTCGACATTTGGGAAGTTGAAATAATCACGTTTGTCATGTTTTATAGTTTGAAGTCGTCCATCTGTTTCAATATCGAGGAAGAGATCAAGATGTGAAGCAGACCTATTTTCGGTAGTATCCTCTATATCAAGTTGACTGGAACATATGACATGTAAGCACTTATTGAAATATGGGTTATTGAATAACAAATTGGCAAAAAGTGGTTCACAATCAGTACCTATTGGACTACCGACTGTCTGGTAACACATTAATCAAACAACTCTCTTCGTTTTTTTATATAGATTAGACCGTTGGTTTTCCTGTTTAAATTGTTTTACACTAGTCATTTTGGGGCCCTTTATAGCTTGCTGTTCGGTGTGAGCCAAGGCCGTGTTGAAGGCCGTACTTTGACCTATAATTGTTTACTTTTTACACATTGTGACTTGGATGGAGAGTTGTCTCATTGGCACTCATACCACATCTTCTTATTTCTATCTTATATGTTTATGACAGTTGTTTTCCATTCGTTTGATGTGTTTGAACTTTTGATTTTGCCGTTTGAAAAGGAACTTTCCGTTTTGAATTTTTCTTGGATTTCGGTACTTTTGTCATTTTACTTTTTACATTTTGGTCAGAAAACTCATGTTTCATGAGACGATGTATAATCGATCTATCAATTGATAATGAGGAATTGTAGTGTAAAGCGTAAAAAAATCAAATGTTTAATCTGCAATTCTGTGGTTGAAGATTTTTGAGAGTCCTGTTCTGATTGACACCGATGGTTGCATATTATTTATCACTATATATTTTAAGGCGATAGAAATATGATTCGTCGAACATCTTGAAGACCCGGCTATATAACGTTCTTTATAAGATTTTTTTTTTTTTTTTTTTTGAAGATTGGTAGGCAGAATAAAATGGGATATCGTCATTTTTCATGTTAATACCAACGGAGCGAACAGCTTTTCTCAAATCTCTGCATTCATAAATGATGTAGTGCTATATGTGGGGTCCCTAGTTTTTCTGTGTTTCCAAGTCTATTATTGAGATATTTCAAAAAATATTTTCGCGTACAAAAAATAGTGTTTTTTGACTTTCTCTGCTGATTATACGACATATTTGTCGTGAAGAGATACTAAAGCATCCACAACATCGAGAGTTTTATAGAGGTCCGAAACTCATGTGCTTATTGTACATCGTAGATTTTGAAAGCGCTTTTGAATGCATGACCATACAGTTTAATTTCATTCAGATAAAGTATCAGGCCTTGCGGTCATAAAACTTTCGAGCACGATTTTTGTACTCAGACTCAGAAATCAACCAATCAAAATCATGGATTTGGTGTTTCGAGCACAAATTTTGTACTCCGAGTACTGAGTAAAGTTTTATGACCGAGAGCCCAGGTGTTGGTGTCTCTGGCTCGCACGTTTCTAATTTTCTAACATATTTTTCAATTGCAACCATCAGTAAATTGAATTTCTACTTTCAGTTGATGTGCATTGGAAATCGATATTCAGGCTTTCGGCTAAAGACACTCTTAGCTGCTATTGTTTACGCGGGACTGCGAGAAGTCTGGTTCTTCAATCCCTGATAATCAAACCCTCTAAAACCCTCTTTTGGTTGATAAGTTTGAATGCAATATATAGTTTTCATAAAAGTAAATAAATT
The DNA here is from genome assembly GCA_017311375.1 of Mytilus coruscus. NCBI lineage: Eukaryota > Metazoa > Mollusca > Bivalvia > Mytilida > Mytilidae > Mytilus > Mytilus coruscus. The sequence goes on along the minus strand of CM029608.1, from coordinate 50,398,967 downwards.
AACAGTTATGGTTTTATCTTTGAAGTAATCAAATATTGTTTTCTGTTCAGATTTTGATGGCAAATACGTCTATTGTGGATTGTGCCAAACGTTTATATCGAAAAAAATTTGCGACAGATACCAAAGGGATAAACAAACCCACAAGTCGAAAAAAGAAAAACGTTGGTTAGTTATCTCAGTTGATAAGGCATCACACAATAGCGGATTGACAATCAAATCTTATCTAAACCTAAGACATCAACAAATGTGTTTATCATCGGTCAGATTAATTCTCTAAAACTTAACCGAATGTAAAATTTCGAAATTGAAATGTTTTTCATGATAAAGAATAGACCAGACTGTTAACGGTGTAAACAACACGGTCATTGAAAAATGAAAAAGAACAAACCATAACACTTTAAAATAAAGCAAAACGCACACGAACCCCTTTAAAACAAAATTTGAAAAGATTGCAGATGCTCCGGAAGGGTAGTCAGATTTTGCTCCACATATGGCACCTGTTTGCTCATGTAAGTACAAACCCGGTGATAAGTCTAATTTGGTTTGTCGTATTCGGGAAATAAGAGGACCGCTAGTGGTAACGACAATTTGAAAATATCCATCGTCATCTGTGAAACAGATATTCCATAACGGTCAACCTACTCGTGAGTCCGTAAAATATTCGAAGGGATGGTTTGAACTTCATCACTTCGAACTCATGATTTTAAAGATTTTTTCTAATCAGCAACCCACTATCAAGGAAATGCAAGCTCTTACAACTCGTTTTCACAAGGAGATGCATACCCCATATGCAGGCGCTGCTGGAATGTTGCTACATAGAAATGGAAAGTTCACACTTAGGAAGCTGAAGTCACATCTTTTGTGGTAAAGTTTTGTTATCAACCGACCTCCATTTCCAGTGTTTCAATGTAGTTCAAGATATGAGGCAGACTTTACTTGATTTGTTGCATCCTTTATCATGTTTATTTCAAGTTCGAAATGATAGATGTGT